>CM053605.1:106480483-106502277 GCA_028646535.1 Procyon lotor
ACTTAATTGTTGAACCCAAATACATATAAAGTAGTTTCACAACTGCTAACTCATACCTAATAGGGAACATTTTAAATACACTGCTCTTAAGATTTATTAAATTTTAAAAAGTAGTTCTAGATAATAACACTATATAGAATGCCTAATTTTTCCCATTTTACAGATAACCAAGAGTCAAAAGAGTTTTGATAACTTCTCCAAGGTTCAACATGGAAGTCTTAATTCCAAAACTGATGGACTTTCCTATAAACTAAGTAGAAGTAGAACTAACCTTTCTTCCAAATGAAACGTTAGGTCAAGTCTCAATATACAAAACTAAAAAAACTGGAATT
Source organism: Procyon lotor (assembly GCA_028646535.1). Classification (NCBI taxonomy): domain Eukaryota; kingdom Metazoa; phylum Chordata; class Mammalia; order Carnivora; family Procyonidae; genus Procyon; species Procyon lotor. The sequence continues at coordinate 106,480,816 of CM053605.1, forward strand.
GCTCTTTTTCAGGGAGAAGTAGATGCCTTCCCATGATGGTGCTAAGCCCTCTGGGGAATCTTAGATTTTTAGAGAATGCTGAAACACATTCCCACTTTTGACAAAACTCATTTTCCTAATTCTAATTCCAGGCATCAATAACCTGTGATTACCAAATGGAGTGAAATTAACCAAATGACAAAATGATAATGGCTTAAGATTCTATGTCTCCTCTTATTACCTATGTTAAAACGCAGTGTTTCTGCTAAAGATGCCATATCTAGTTATTCTCAAAGCTACCTACTCTAGACATGGGTTCCAATTCTTTCTCTTTGATCTGTTTTACCATCGCATCTAGAAGCTCTATTGCACTCGGGATCTCACAAAGCGTTTAATCAACTGTACCGCATTAGCTTCTACTGTTCTTTGCTCACCCATTAACTCGCATTTCACCAAGTGTCATGAAAAGTTCCTATCCCTTATCTCTTCCATCATAAGGGCTCAAACCTCGTTGAGGTGGCTGGTTTGGGATAGACACCACACCTCCCACTCAAATAAAACACTCCAGTCCCCCTCTAGGTACAATAGCAAATCTGTGCAGATACAAACAGATAGGGATAGGTGGAAGTAGGTAACAGGGAGAGAAATATGAGTTAGACCACCAGCTTTCAAATTATTATACAAAGTCCTAGGGCTACTTTTTAAAACCTCTCTAGGAAAAGAGAGTTTTGAGGAAATTGATAAGATCTTCAGTTTTCTTTGTGGTGTTCCCTAAATTTCTGCCCAGAACAACCCTTTGGTGAGAGGTAGCTTTTTTCTCTTCCTTTCACAACTGCCCTTCTCCAAATTTTCAAAAGAAACACATATCTTTCGCCTGCCCAAATCTTAACATGATGCATTGCCCTGCTGTGTAAAAAATTGTAAGAATGCCAAACAATACGATGATTGAAAATAGTGATTTTTGTCTTGGGAAAATAAATGATTCCAATGGCTGAGTAATGAATCACGTTGCAAGTCATAGATTTCTAATTCCTCACTTTAAACAAAATTTAAGGGGAACCTAATGAACTTATCAACTGATTATAATAATGTTTAAAACCTAATTTTGTGGAGATTTTTAGTCATACACAAAGGTAGTGAGACGTTTATAATGAATCCCACACATCCATCATCCAGCTTCAAAAATTGTCAACATTCTGCCCACTCTTGAAAAAATATTTCATGCTTTGTCACTATATGAATTTTGGCATATTTTTAGAAGGAATTCAAAGAATTGTTATAGCTACTTAAAAACAAAAACCCTCTTCTATTCCTATGTATGTAGGTAAGAGGGTTTCTTGGAGCCTATATCTATAGAACATGAAAAATAGGAACATAACTGATATTAAGCCCTGTTCATTCCAGGATTATATTAGTGCATGGATACATGAGTTAACTAAAAACGGGCCCAACTATATTTTTTGATAAAGGTTTTTTTTTTTTTAACTTATTTGAGAGAGAGTAAGAGAGCACAAGTGGGGAGGAGTAGAAGGAGAGGGAGAAGCAGACTTCCCACTGAGCAGCGAGCCTGTCATGGGGCTCAATCCCAGGACTCTAGAATTATGACCTGAGCTGAAAGCAGACACTTAACCAACTGAGCCACCCAGGTGCCAGAGGCCCAAATATCTAATTAAAGATTAATTTACAATAAAGTTTTACATTAGAGTTAATAATTATCAAAATTGATAATACATTTATATTTTTTAATGAGTCATTTATTTTTACAATAACCTCATAAACATGTATGTCCTTTTGATTATAAGAAATCTAACTTTTAGGGGCAACTAGGTAGTACAGTCAGTTAAGTGGCTGACTCTTGATTTCAGCTCAGGTCATGATCTCAGTGTTGTGGGATTGAGCCCCATGTTGGACTCCTTGCTGGGCATGGAGCCTGATTAAGATTCTCTCTCTCTCCCTTTGCCCCTCCCCTCCCACATGAATTTATGCATTCTCTACAAAATAAATCTTTTAAAAAGTATTTATACTGTTTTCCATTGCAGAGAAGTTTTAATAGAGTAAATTTTTTTCAGCCATAAGATAAATTGGATTAAGATAAAATATGTGAGGAAAATGGAATGGAAATACTAGTTCAAAAGTACAAGGAATAAGACAAAGTTTCTATTAGGACTGTTTATGTATTTTTTAATGGAAAATGATATCAACTGGCTATAGTGTTTTATTCCATGGGATACATGTAGATGAGAACTGCTTCAGTGATATAACAGTTTAATTTTAAAATGTCAACATTTAGGGCACCTGGGTGGCTCAGTGGGTTTAAAGCCTCTGCCTTCGGCTCAGGTCATAATCTCAGGGTCCTGGGATCGAGCCCCACATTGGGCTCTCTGCTCAGTGGGGAGCCTATTTCCCCCCCTCTCTCTGCCTGCCTCTCTGCTTACTTGTGATCTCTCTCTATCTCTGTGTCAAATAAATAACTAAAATCTTTAAAAAATAAAGAAATGTCAACACTTAAAAGATGCTAGAAATCATATTCTTTGCAACTTGTGACAATTTCAGATATCACTTTAAAATTTTGTGGAGGTATACATAGTTTTATAAAATACTTGTAAAAAGTACGAAGACCACTGGTTGATACTCACTGGGTTTTTAATGCAGTCACCTAAAATTCCATTTTAATATAAGAAGAGAAGAAAGATTGTGTTTTGAGGAAAATAGTGATCTCTTAGTGTTTGAATAACCTAAGTCTTCTGGACAGGGTATATGCCATATGGAGAGTATCCGTGTTTGACTTCCAAAAGACCACCAGAAGATGTGGTTGCTCATGCTAAGGTACATTTATTAGACCTAAGTAAGGAAGAAGACCACCCTGATATTCCTGTCAGGAGAGAAAAGTTAGGGCAGGGCCCTAATGGGGCCCATGTGGTTTAGGGCGGGTCATTCCTGTTGGGGAAAATGGAACAGAGTTGTAGACCTCATAGTTTGGGATTGGTGTACATGGCAATGGTAGCGCCTTGAGGTGAGTCTTGATTAACTCACTGTTACTTGCCATGTGAACTATTTGCCCAGGACAAATTGGCTTTCAGGAGTTTGTTGAAACAAAGAATCAGGTCCGTTATTATTTTACAGCTTTATCTTCCTGGGCAAGAATTAAAGAGTTAAAAGGATTTAACTGGTACAGGGTAACCTGACACAGGTTTGTTAGTTCTCATTCTGTTGGTTAAGCTATGTGGGTATAAGAAGTCTCATTTCTCAGGAGAATATCTACGTGTATGTAAGTCAGACTTAGGTATCTGGATGTTTCTTAGAAAAACAAAGAAGTATGTTTGTGTAAGACAGTTGGTAACATTCTAGGTTTTGAACTGACTGAGAACGAAAGCGATGGAGACGTTACTTGCTAAAAGAAGGTTGTGTTTGGTGTAGTGTGGACTACAAAAATGTACAACTGAGAATCTGTTCAGGAAAGCATGTACTTAAATGCTGACTTGGTCTAGATTCTCGCTGCTCTTGGCTTTGAGTAAAAAGGAAAGAGGGTAGGGCCTGAGTTGGAGCACTGGAACACGGCTTGGATTTGGAGGCAGAGGGGAACAGAGGTCACGGGAGGGGCCCCCTCTTAGGAGGTTGAGGTGCAGAGTTGGGCCTGACGGAAGCCTTCCCATGTGGGCTGTCAGCACAGCTTCTGGGCAGAGAATGAATGGTTCCAGCTGCTGTGATCAGGGTTTCATGGTTAGGGAGGGAAAACCAGGAATTGTTCTGGCTTGGCAAAGCCGCACGGCTCATGTTTCACTTCTTGGTTTACCACATACGGTGCCTTAAGTTTAAATTTCCGCTCTCTGTTTACAGAAGATTTGAACTTAAGATGCTGTGTCCTATAGAGTCCTTTCACCCTTTTTGCAGCACGTGAAATTACCTGGTTTACCTGCGGAGAAGTCTCATTGAAAAGCATTAAGCAGAGGCAAAATCTTGCCTCAAATAATAGCCATTAATGGGCACCTTCTCCTTGCCAATAGGAGGCTAAATAAATTAGGAATGGAAAGCTAAGAGGAAAGGAAAACTCTTTATGGGATTCTGTGCCTTCCACTCTTCTTCCTCTACGCCAGTGGTTTCACGTGTGTGGTCCTTTGGCCAGCAGCATCAGCCTTCCGAGGGAAATTGTTCAAAATGCAAATTCTCAAGTCACCTGAAACAGCACTCATTGTGTCCTGAGGGCAAATTAACTTCAGGTACCTTTATTCACATAGGACTCTTCTAAGGACCCATACATAATATGCTTTTTCTTTTTACCTAGATTTTGCTTGTACTGACAATACTGCTCACAGGGTGAGTCCATGAATTCCATCCAGGCTGTGTTATGGATTGCATCCAGAAGAGAATTTAGGGGTCACAATTAATTGTTACATCTTGCTTATTGATTCCTTCAGAGAATATTCTTGGCTATCTACCCTATGCATGGTATTTTGGAGGATGCAAAACACAGATAAGCAGAATCTCTGTATTTGCAGAAATTCCACCCTTAACTCTAGACTGAAGGATGTTGAGTAGTATGCTTTGTGTGGTGCATACTCTGAATAATGCCTGTTCCAGATCTTAACTCACCTGTCAGTTCTGAGGTAGATAATATTTTCATCTCTACTTCAGGGATAGAGAATGTGGTAGGTTAAGTAATAAGAAAGTTGAGACATCTGAAGAAGCAGGATTTGAACTCTAATAGTTTGGTTCCCACTGCTTGCTTTTAACCACTATAGCATACTAGCTTTTGGAGGGTTGACAACATAAACTCTGGTGAATCTTTAGAGTGGCGAAGATAAATTGTGGGAGTGAATACTTATTACTAGATAGGCTTGCCAAACTTAAATACAGGATGTTCAATTAAATTTGAATTATTTTTAATCGCCTATGCATACATATATTGAGCTAAAGAAAACTATTACTCAGGACACATTTTGGGGTCTAACACTGAACAGTTATTGTTCATCCAAAATTATACATATCTGATTTCTATACTTGTTTAATTATATTGCCCCAATTTAGCTCTGCTTAACAGTTCTTATTTTGCAGAATTTGCTTATAAAGTTCCTTGCAGTTACAGTATGTTTCATTTACATTGCAACATAACTGGTATAGTGTTTATGTAAAAATTATTTTATTCTTTTGCCCACTCAACATTCTTTACTGAGAAAAACATTCAACATTAGCATTATGAGCTGGTGTCCTTAACATGTACTGGCATAAACTTATCAACTGTGAGAATTACTTTTCAGACTTGATTTGTTGAAGCACATAATACTGTATTTCATTACATAACTTGCTTATCTATTCTTTTTTTCTTTTATTTATTTAAATTTTATTTTTTCAGTGTTCCAAGATTCATTGTTTATGCCCCACACCTAGTGCTCCATGTAATACATGCCCTCCTCAATACTCACCACCAGGCTTGCCCAACCCCTCACCCTTCGCCCCCACAAAACCCTCAGTTTGTTTCTGAGTCCACAGTCTCTCTTGGTTCATGTCCCCCTCTGATTTCCCCCAATTCACTTTTCCTTTCCTTCTCCCAATGTCCTCCATGTTTTTCCTTATGCTCCACAGGTAAGTGAAATCATATGATATTGACTCTCTTTGCTTGACTTATTTCACTCCGCATAATCTCTTCCAGTTCTATCCATGTTGATAGAAAGTTGGGTATTCATCCTTTCTGATGGAGGCACAATACTCCATTGTATATATGGACCAATCTTTTGACGATTGTGGTCATTGCTGCTATGAACATTGGGGTACATATGGCCCTTCTTCTCACTACATCTGTATCTTTGGGTTAAATACCTAGTAGTACAATTGCAGGGTCATAGGGTAGCTCTATTTTTAATTTCTTAAGGAATCTCCACATTGTTTTCCGAAGCGGCTGCATCAACTTGGATTCCCACCAACAGTGAAGAAGGTTCCCCTTTTTCCACATGCTCTCCAACATTTGTTGTTTACTATCTTGTTGATTTTTGGCCATTCTAACTGGTGTAAGGTGGTATCTTAGTGTGGTTTTGATTTGAATCTCCCTGATGGCTAAAGATGATGAACATTTTTTCATGTGTCTGTTAGCCATTTGGATCTCTTCTTTTGGAGAATTGTCTGTTCATGTCTTCTGCCCACTTTTTTGACGTGATTATCTGTTTTTTGAATGTTGAATTTGAGGAGTTTTTTCTAGATCTTGGATATCAGCCCTTTGTAGTGTCATTTGCGAATATCTTCTCCCAATCCGTGTGTTGCACTTTTGTTTTGTTTACTGATTCCTTTGCTGTGCAGAAGCTTTTTATCTTGATGAAGTCCCAAAAGTTCATTTTCACTTTTGTTTCTCTTGCCTTTGGAGATGTGTCTTGAAAGAAGTTGCTTTGGCTGACGTTGAAGAGGTTATTGCCTATGTTCTCCTGTAGGATTTTGATAGTTCCTTCCTCACGTTGAGGTCTTTTATCCATTTCAAGTTTATCTTCGTGTATGGTGTAAGAGAATGGTCAAGTTTCATTCTTCTACATAGAGCTGTCCAATTTTCCCAGCACTGTTTATTGAAGAGACTGTCTTTTTTCCACTGGATATTTTTTTCCTGCTTTGTCAAAGATTATTTGACCATAGAGTTGCAGGTCTATATCTGGACTCTCTGTTCCACTGGTCTATGTGTCCATTTTTGTGCCAGTTCCATACTGTCTTGGTGATCACAGCTTTGTAGTAAAGCCTGAAATCAGGCAATGTGATGCCCCCAGCTTTGTGATTTCCTTAGCAATTTGGGGTCTTTTTTGGTTCCATACAAATTTTCGGATTGTTTCTGCACTTTGAAAAATGCTCGTGGAATTTTGATTAGGATGGCATTGAAAGTATAGATTGCTCTGGGCAGGATAGACATTTTAACAATGCTTATCCTTCTGATCCATGAGCATGGAATGCTTTTCCACCTTTTTGTGTCTTCTTCAATTCCTTTTGTGAGTGTTCTTTAGTTCCTCGAGTACAGATCCTTTAGAAGATTATGCGGCATCTCTCAATGGCTTTTTAAAATGTTACGCACTGACCAAAAGAAGGTCATTGTTGTTCATTTTTATTTTCTTCAGTAATACACATGATCATTCCTTTTCTATTAAAGAACAATAAACACATTTATTTAAAGAAAAAGACTGAGTGATACAGTAAAATAGCCAGGTATGATGTGCCTTGTAAGTATCCTTGCTCAGGAACAATAATTTGGTGTTCATCCATGGACAAAAGTGCCTTTGCTGGAACTTTGGGGTCTAAGTAGGAAACTGTGAAACCCTATTGCAGGTCAAGACCAAGAGCTGTTTTAAGAAGGCAAGTGCACACCGAAATCAGCTTACTCACTGACTGGTTCATGCTACAGAAATGCAAACAGCTCTGTACCCCCTGATATTGCAGCTATAGGGCTCTTTGGCTTTGGGTCTATGTTGCTAGTGCTACATGCCAAGGAACTAGGGAGGAGTCACACCTACCTGTGTATTTAGTAAAAGACTTACAGACCTTTGTCCTGACTGTGGACCCTGAAGTGGCCCATGTACCATCAGTAGCCCCTCTTGGCTACTGTGCCTCAGGAGATCCTAAAAGGGCCCTCTACTTAGCTCCATCCCTTCCGATCCTAGTAATGATCAGGGACCAGTCTATTCCACCCAGAGACCAAGTAGGAGACAAACAGAAATGACCTTTCAGAGCCAGGTCTGTAGACCTCAGTCTTGAAGATTGATTTGGGAAGCTGAAATTGATTTGGTAGTTGATTCTGGCCCCTCTCTCAGCAAGTCCTGCACCAGTCCTGCCCACCCAGGAACCCATCTGGTGACTAGACAGCTGCCTGTCCAGTGATCTGGCAGGAGCCATACCTGACATGCACCTGAAAATGAGCTGTCTAAAGATCTGTGGATCCTAACATGGACACTTGTCTCAGCAGCTCCCCTCTAAATAAGCTACTGGGAGCAGTCCGTCCACCTAGAGACTATACAGGGTCTATGCCCACTTGAGCTGCTGGTAATAAACCTGCTAACTATAGACTCTGCTGCAGGCCCAGTAATAGCCTTATAACCAGATCCAAACCAGCATGACTTTGACTTCAATCCTAGTTGTAATTTTATGACCCTGAGGAACAGACAGGAAAAGGTGTTTATGTACTGAATCCAGTCTGTAAATACTGGAAGAGGAGTTTTCTCTCAAATGTACTAACACAGGCACAAAGTTACATGAATCATGAAGAATCAGACAAATATGACACCACCAAAGGAAACTAATAAAGCAGGTAAAACCACCTTCAAAGAAATGGAGATTTAGTGTTTGCCTAACAAAAAAGTCAAAATAATCATCTTAAATAAAATGCAAGAAAATACATACAGACAACTAAACAAAATGGAATCAGTTCATGAATAAAATGAATTTAATTTCAAACAGAAATCCTGGAGCTGAAGAATACAATGATAGAACTGAAACATTGTAGGGAGCTTCAACCACAGACTTGATCATATAGAGAAAGAATCAGTGAACTCAAAGACATTTGAAATTTTCCAGTTAGAGAAAAAAAATGAAATTGGATGACTATCTTATGTCACCCATAAATACACCATACACAAAGATAAATTCAAATCCAAGACCTCAGTGTGAGACAGGAAACCATCAAAATCCTAGAGGAGAACATAGGCAGTAACCTCTTTGACATTGGCCACAGCAACTTCTTTCAAGACACGTGTCTAAGAGCAAGGGAAACAAAAGCAAAAAAGAACTCTTGGGACTTCATCAAAATAGAAAGCTTCTGCACAGCAAGGGAAACAGTCAACAAAACTAAGTGGTAATGGGAGAAGATATTTGCAAATGATAGTACAGATATAGGGCTCGTATCCAAAATCTATAAAGAACTTCTCAAACTTAACACCCAAAAAACAAATAATCCAGTCCAAGAATGGGCAGAAGACATGAACAGATACTTCTCCAAAGAAGATATCCAAATGGCTAACAGACACATGAAAAAATGTCCAACGTCACTAGCCATCAGGGAAATACAAATCAAAACCACAGTGAGATACTACATTACACCAGATAGAATGACAAAAATTAAGACAGGAAACAATAAATTTTGTCAAGGATGTGGAGAAAGGGAACCCTCCTTACACTGTTGGTGGGAATGCAAGCTGGTACCCCCACTTTGGAAAACAGTATGGAGGTTCCTTAAGACGTTAAAAATAGAGCTGCCCTACAACCTAGGAATGCACTAATAAGTATTTACCCCAAAGATACAGATGTAGTGAAAAGAAGGGACACATGCACCCCAATGTTCATAGCTGCAATGTCCATAATAGCCAAACTATGGAAAGATCCCAGATGTCCATCAACAGATGAAAGGATAAAGAAGATATGGTTCATATATACAATAGAATGTCACTTAGCCATCAGAAAGGATGAATACCTATCATTTGCATTGACATGGATGGAACTGGAGACCATTATGCTGTGTGAAATAGGTCAAACAGAGAAAGACAATTATTGTATGGTTTCACTCATGTGGAACATAAGGAATAGCTCGGAGGACCACAGGGGAAGGGAGGGAAAACTGAATGGGAAAAAATCAGAGGGGGAAAAAAACCATGAGAGACTCTGGGAAACAAACCGTGAATTACAGAAGAGGGGGATGGGGTAGCTCAGTAATGGGTATTAAGGAGGGCATGTGTTGTAATGAGCACTGGGTGTTATATGCAACTAATGCATTGAACGTTACACCAAAAACTAATGATGTACTATATATTGGCTAGCCAAACATAAAAAAAACTAATGATGTACTATATGATGGCTAACTGAACATAATAAAAAAAAAATAACTTGAATTAGAGACTTAAATGTAATACCTGAAATCCTAAAACTGGAAGAAGAAAATATATGGAAAAAGCTTCTTGGTATGGGTCTTGGCAACAATTTTTTTGGATATAATACCAAAAGTACAAGCAGCAAAAGCAAAAATAAGTGACACTACATCAAATTAAAATGCTTCTGCACAGCAAAAGAAACAGTCAACAGAAAAATGAGCCAACCTACAAAATGGGAGAACATATTTGTAAACTGTATATCTGATAAGGGGTTAATATCCAAAATACGTATGTAAATCATGCTACTGAATTGAGAAGAAAATGAACAACAACAACAACAAAAAAACCTCACCCAAATAAATTAATAAAAAATGGCCAGAGGACCCAAAGCAATATTTTTTCAAAGACATGCATGTGGCCAAGTTAGTACATGAAAAGGTACTCAGTATTATTAATCATCAGGAAAATGCAAATCAAAACCAAAATGAGATATCACCTCACTTCTGTAGAATGGTTGTCATGAAAAAAGACGAGAAAATGAGTGTTGGTGAGGAAATGCAGAAAAGAGAATCCTTGTATGTGCTACTGGTGCACAATGTAAAGTGGTACAGGCATTATGGAAAACAGTAGAAATGTTCCTCAAAAAATTAAAAATTGAATTACTGTATGATCTGTCAATCCAACTTCTGGATGCATAATTTGAAGAAAATAATTACCTACACCCACATATTTATTCAGGCATTATCATAATAACCAAGAAATGGAAACAACCTAACTGTCCATCCGTGAATGAATGAAGAAAATATGTATAAAATGTATAATACGTATATATACACATATATAGTGTATATAATGTATAACATAATATATAATATTTATATATGAATATATTTTTAGATTATATACCTTGACTATACTCGTGTCCCATCATATCTCTTTGATGCAGACAAGCACAGCGGTATTGGAAGCTATGTGTTAAAGATGACCACACAACTAGATAAAAGGATCCCAGGTCCCTAAATCAGTGCTTGGAGAAGAATAATATTTCTGTTTGAAAATTCTTCTGAGTGAATGTATTCCATATTAAGGCCAAAAGACATTTTGAGATTTATTTGTTAAAGTAACTAATGTAAACTAATATGAATTTCTAAAAAACAAAAAATAAAGGAATTATCGTTTTTAGCTTTCAGAAGAAAACCACATACAACACAATTACGAAAAAAAACCCTACTAAATTAGAAATAGTAAGTCATGAACTTATGTTAATCTGATAGACATAAGTCAACATATTTTGTTTTTTAGTCTCTTGTCACTTTGTTGCATTTCTGATTAAGGCCTTTGTAAGTTGTTAGAACTGTCTGTTCAGCTTCACATAAATGTGGAGATATTTCTTAGCCTAATCCTTGGTAATATATCTTGAAGAGCAAGTGTATTTCTTCCTAAAAACTTAAAAACACTTTTAGGAGATACTTTACCTTATTCCTCTTTTTTACTGGTCACTTCGCTAGGGGATAATTGTCTACAATATATGTCAGCCTCCCTCCTTGTTTAAAATGAAGGCAAACATGACTTTCAAAGGTTTTCTTTTAAGAATTTTTAATTTTTCCGTAAAGCTTTTCTTTTGAGCACTAAGAGACTACACAAGTACAGCCCAAAGAATGGGGAAAATAAAAAGATATATTTACTTCTGAAGACAAACAAGGCATAACAGACACTAAATCCTTGAGAAGCTTGAGTGTCAAGAGTATTGATTTATGCAAATACTGTTTTATCCTATTTTAATGTCTCTGGAGTATTTTAACCTTCTAAGATAGCGTATACCTCCATCAATATTTTCCTTAACTATGGTGGTTTCCTAGGAGATCAGAAGTAGTCTGTAGGATCAGATTACTCATATATTTCTTGGGCAAATATGAGAGCATTTAGCTCTTCAAATTATGTTGTAAGGTGATTCTGAGAAACCAATTGTCATAAGAATCAGCACAGATTATTATAAGCTGAAACGGAAAAAATACTTTCTGAAATATGACTGGCTTGTCTGTAATTATTTAAAATGATTGTTAGGAACATTGAGATGTGGTTTTGACAGAAAGTAGGATATATGATCCAGATAATTTGCTATTTTTGACAGTCACACAATGACTCACAGAATTACATAAAAACATAAAATTTAAAGCCCCCCATTTTCCTGTCCCATTTTCTTTTGTCAGAGCCTAAAGCAAACCTGGGTTATTGCAACAACTTCTAATTGATCCCCTTCCGCTTTTTTCCTATCTAATTCATTTTTTACCAATGTGCGAATTCTCTTCTCTGTGCCAAATCACTCAGTGGGCTAGTATGGCTTCCAGTTGTACATACAATAAATTTCAGCAACCTCAACATGGTTTTTAAGACCTAGCATCATTGTCCTGCTTACCACTCTCACGCTTACCAGTAGTTGAATGAGGAATCTTAAATTCTTGGGGATTAACATAAACATAATTTGTTTGCTTGCTTGCTTACTTATTTTGTGAAATCTCTCCATGATGATTGTTCATGTCTTTTTTAAAAGTAATTTTAATAATACAAATAGAGCTACAAAATTTAAAGGTTTTGTCATCGTATATAAAGAAAAATAACTACCACCCAGTTACCTACCTTGGAGAAAATAATTGTGATTTGTTATTTGTGTATTCTTCAAAAGATATTTCAATCATACAAGAATTATTTTTGCCAAGAGAAATTCTTCTGTTCTTCACTGTGCTTTATTTTTTTCCTTTTATCTACCTATCTATCTAATTATCTATTTATAAATGGATTGATAGATGAATTCCATTTCAGTACATATAGAACTTTTATTTTATTTTATTATTTTTAATTAATTTTTTTAAAAGATTTGATTTATTTGACAGAGGGAGAGATCACAAGTAGGCAGAGAGGCAGACACAGAGAGAGAGAGGAAGAAGCAGCCTCCCTGCTGAGCAGAGAGCCTGATGCAGGGCTCCATCTCAGGACCCTGAGATCATGACCTGAGCCGAAGGCAGAGGCTTTAACCCACTGAGCCACCCAGGCGCCCCAGAACTGTTTTATTTTAGTTGACTTCATAGTATTCTACTGAATAGAATAATAAAAATGATACTGCCTTAGCTTAGCTCCTCTACATAGTGGAGCTGGATGTAAGAATTAAGGGTTAATATATTATTTGAGAGGTACAGACCCAGGGCAATGAGGGTGAGGGAGGAGGAAATTGAGGGTGTAGGCAGGATAATGTGATGGGATGTTTGTCATGCTATCTACTGCTTCAGGACAAGCAGAGACACAGTGGGGTGCTTAGTTCACTTGATGCAGGGGCCTTCTCCAGAAAGGTTTCAACGAAGAAACATGTCTCAACATAGTCCACAATAGAAGAAAGGAAGGGGTATTATCTGCCCAACTCCCTCCTGTTACCTGGTTGCCATTAGTCAAGCTTCACCTTCAACTTATCTCTGTGCTTCTATGTCATATTATCAGGTCCCTTCAGCCTTTAGGAAACCAGATGTATGTCACATTGTGATATTTCATCAAAGTCCAAAATTGAGAGGGTGGTCCAGTATGGGTGGCTCATTCACCAAAAGAGAAAATAAAGAGAATCAGTAAAGGAACAAAAGATTGATTTTCCGGTAGAGACATTTAGACAGTGTATTAGAGAACTCTGAAAAGATTTAATGTGATTGGAGATAGAGGAGAGAGAGGATGGATATACCATAACTTATAATGCTATCTATAGTTGATTGTCATTCTGACTGTTTTGTTTTTTTAATTAAAGTATAGTTGACATACAATATTACAATAGTTTGAGATGTACACCATAGTCATTCACCAAGTCTATATGTTAATCTATGCTCACCACAAGTGTAGCTACCATCAGTCATCATACAACAGTATTCCAATACCACTGAGTCTGTTTGCTATGCTGTACCTTTCATCCCCACGAACTGTTTATTTCATGAGTGGAAGTCTATACCTTCCACTACCCTTTACCCATTTTACCCATCCTCTTGCCCTCCCTCTCCTCTGTCACCTGTCAGTTTGTTCTCTGTATTTATAGGTCTGTTTACTTTTTATTTGCTCACTTGTTTTGTTTTTTGGATTCCACACATAAGTGAAATCATAGGATATTTGTCTCTCTGTCTGGCTTATTTCACTTAGCATAATACTCTCTTAAGTCCATCTGTGTTGTTGCTAATGGCAAGATCTCATTCTTTTTATGGGTGGGTAATATTCCATTTTGTGTGTATATGTGTGTATACATACACACCACATATTCCTTATCCATTCATCTATCAGTAGACACTTTGGGTATATCTTGACTCTTATAAATAATGCTGTGGTAAACACATCTTCAAATTAATGTTTTCATTTGCTTTGAGTAAATATCTAGTAGTGGGATTAGTGGGTCATATAGTATTTCTATTTCTAATATTTTAAGGTACCTCCATACTGTTTTGCATGGTGGCTGCACCAAATTATATTCCCACCATCAGTGCATGAGAGTTCCTTTCTTCCGAAATCCTCACCAACAGTTATCTTTTTGTCTTTTTGATACTAGTCATTCTGACAGGTAGAAAGTGATATCTTATTGTGGTTTTGATTTGACATAAATACAATTTATGTGTATTTTGGTCTTTTGTATATCTTCTTTGGAACCATGTCTATGTCCCCCCCCTTTTTTTTAATATGATGATGATGATTTTGGTGTTGAGTTGTCTAAGTTATTTATATATTTTTGATATTAACCCTTATCCAATATGTCATTTGCAAATATCTTCCATTTAGCAGGTTGTCTTTTTGGTTTGTTCATGGTTTCCTTCATTGTGCAAAAGAGTTTTATTTTGGTATAATCCCAATAGTTTATTTTTTTGTTTCCCTTGGCTGAGGAGACATATCCATAAATAGGGTGGTAAAGCCTTTTTGTCAAAGAATCACTGTCTATGTATTCTTGAGGAGTTTTATGGTTTCAGATCTCACACTTAGGTCTATAGTTCATTTTAAGTTTATTTTTGTGTGTGATGTAAGAAGTCCTGTTTCATTCTTTTGCATGTAGCTGTCTGGTTTTCCCAACACCATATCGAAGAGACTTGTTTTTCCCCTTCTTTATCATAAATTGACGTGGGTTTATTTCTGGATTATATATTCTGTTCCATTCATCTGTGCACCTGTTTTTGTGCCGGTACCATACTATTTTGATTACAACAGCTTTGTAGGATAGTTTGAAATTCGATACTGTTATTTCCAGCTTTGTTGTTCTTTCTCAAATTTGCTTTGGCTATTCAGGGTCTCTTGTGGTTCTACACAAATCTTAGGATTGCTTATTCTGGTTCTGTGAAAAATAATGTTGATCTGATTATTTTAAGTTGAACAATGTAGCAATGAATATCTTCCTTTACATACTATGTCTCTCAAATACAATTATATGCTGAATCAAAGGGAAGGTACACTTAAAAGTTTTGACAGATACATTTATTTGATATTTTTTTCCTGCTTAGGATTCAATGAGATTCTTCAATATGTCACTTGATATCCTTTATCACTTTTGTGAAATTCTCAATCATAATGCCTTTGATTGTTGCCTCTTCCCCCATAGTCTTTATTCTCTATTTTTGGGACTTTGATTCATGTTATATTTTTGTATGTCCTACATACGTTTTAGGTTCTACTCTGTCTCATGCTTTGGTTTGGATATGTTCCAGTCAACTATGCCTCTTTTCTGCTCTGTCCAATCTGCTTTTAGTTGACTGACTGTTTCAGTTCTATAATTTGCCATTGATTCTTTATTAAATATTGAAATTCTCTGAAGACATTTTCCACCTTGTTATCTATTTTCTTGAACATATTTTTCAGTTATTTTCAAGTCCACATTAGATCACTTCAGTATCCTAATTACCTTTGGATCTATTCTGTTGTCCATATATCGTGTTTGTGTGTGTGTGTGTGTGTGTGTTGATTTTATTTTTTCATTGTTCCAAGATTAATTGTTCATGCACCAAACCCAGTGCTCCATGCAATATGTGCCCTTCTCAATACCCACTACTAGGATCAACCAACCCCCCACCTCCCACCCCTCCAAAACTCTGTTTATTGTCCATATTTTTTTTCCTTTAGTTTTTGCTCGTTTCTTTCTTTCTGTTTTCTGCTGTGCATGGTAATTTATTGAATATAAAGAATTTTCATTGAATCAAAGAATCATCAAGGTAATTTGGGCTATTATATTTTTTAGAATTTAATTTTCTTTCTGGCAGGCAGTTACAGTTGTGGCAGATTACCTACTGAGCTGAGGTGAAGCTAAATTTCAGTGTTGAAAGGGATTTTTCCTTTTCAGATTGGCTTTTCCTTAGGGTAACAGCCCCTCTTGAGTCTCAGAAGTCTGAAGTGATTTACGAGGGCCTCTCCTTCTTAGTGGGCTCTGATATCTAATTTTTTATTTCTTATCACTGTCACACTGCCAAAGTCCTGTTCAGTTTCCCATTACCTTTTTTTAGTTTCTCAACCTCTGCACCCCATGAATTTAAGGAAATATGCTGCAGGAGATCGAACTCACCTTAATATTCTTCCTTCTGTTTGGAATCTTGACCCCTTCAGACTCAACAGCTGTGGTTACCATAAACACAGATTTGAGAACACCAGATGATTGCTGAAAGTTCAGTTCTGTTCCCCAGCTGCCATACCGTTGCCTTCTGCTGGGCTCAGTTTTTCTGTTTCATGCAGGTTGTGATTTGCAAGAGCTTTGGGAGAAAAATTGTTGAGTATGAGGCTCTTCTGAAGGTGTTTCCGTTTTCTCTAGGGGCTCCATTCTCTCCAGGTCATAGTCTCCTGAAAAAAAAAAAAAGATTTTAGAATATATACATAATGTAGACTATATAATAGTATAGTAGGGTATGTATACAATGACTAATATATATTAATAATAATTATATTACATATTAATATGTAATAATTTAAATGTACATATAAATTAGAATTTATGTACAACATAGAATGTATAACACATAGCAGAATATATATACAATAATTTACATATATATTGATCATAATTATATAACATTGATATATAATAATTCAAATATATATAATTCATATATATGAATATGTGTGTGTGTGTGTGTGTGTATTTATATATAAATTCAAGAGGCCAAAATCTTTTTCTAGCTCTTTTCAGTGAGAGGTTGGTCTAATACAAAGTTTTCCATCATGCATGTACTATTAGTGAAAATCAAAATTTAACTCTTCACATGTGTCTTAAGAATTACAGTAATCTTTTGTGGATTAACATTTTAGAATTCCTAGAGCATCTTTTCAATGAAGCTTACCTCTGATTGCAGTACTGTGTCAAATTTCATGCCCCATATTTTAAGAGGAGAGTAAAAAGAAAAGAGAAAACAAAAGAAATTATTTAATTGAGAAATCAGCAAAAATAGGAAACATTTTGAAAGTATAACAAGAAACTTACAGATCATGCTGATAATTTGGAAGTTTATAAACTTAATATATAAACATAATGCAAACATTATGCTCCAAGTAAAAGATATATGAAATAGTTTTAAAGGATTCTTTTTATATATGCAAGAAAATAGTTGTGTGGGATTTCTTTAAAAAAGGAAACCTGCTAGTATCACAACACAACAAAAAAGATATATTTTTCCTTCCATAAATTGTACCGAAAGTAAAGTCTAGAAGTTTGCATATATTCCTACCTCTGTTGTTTAGGTTAATATCAGACAATTTATTTCAGTGAACAAAATTTTATTTCCATAAAATTAAAGGTGATTTTTATCTATTTTTTAAGGTTTCAGCATTTTCTTGACCAGATAAAAATATCCATTTCCACATTCATTTCACAAATATTTGTTGGGAGTTCAGTGTGTGCCAGACACTTTTAAGGTACTTGGGATATGGTTAATAAGACTAACAAGCAAGTAGAACATAGGATGTTGCAGACTGAAACAGAGATGAGTGCACAGGACATGGGTGCTCTCAGGATCAACCCTGTGGGAAGGGGAGGCGGCAGGAATGGGCTCAGAGATTATGTCATCTGTGAAGCAGATACAACAAGGCCTCAGTCCACCCCGTGGGGAGATCTGCAGTTATCCTTCAGAATGTCCCAAGCTGGGTGAGGAGACTGACCACTTGTACGGCCACTTTGAGCAGTTACCGAATGCAGGGTGCGTCCCAGAAAGCAGCATGGCCTTGGTCCAGGCCCCTCTTGTCAGCAAATGCGATTCCAGGAGAGGCCTGCACTTGATGTCTCTCGGCAGGCCACAGCCAGCAGCTGAGGGAAGAGCTTTTCAGTCCTGAAGGAGGAATCAGGGCAATGCTGCTCAGTGTCCACATATGGTTTTTAGGTGGGGCTACACACTATGAGAAGAGAAAAGGTGACATACTATGACCAGGAGTACTTGAGAGGGTGTTGGTCAGGATGAGGCTTCCGTGAGTAGGTGATACTTCAGCAGAGAGTGAAGGCGAGAGAGTTAGCCAGGAGGATGTGCAGGGCGGAGAGGACTGCTGGTGCAAGGCCTCTAATTGTATGCATGCTGGTGTGGGCAAAGAGGGAGGTAACTGTGGTGGAACCGTGGGACTGAGGAGCACAAGGGTGGAAGGTGAGATCAGTGAGAAGATAATGGACAGCTTGTGTAGGTGCCTGTAAGCTTGCAAAGACCTTGGTCTTTATTCTGAGTGCAGTGGGGAGCTGCTACAGGATTGAGCAGAGAACTGAGATGATCTGGTCTATATTTTTTTGTTTGTTTGCTTTTTAAAGACGTTTTATTCATTTGACAAGAGAGAGCACACACGCAGCGGGAGCGGAGCAGGGAGCCCGATGTGGGGCTCAATCCCAGGACCCTGGGATCATGACCTGAGCCAAAAGCAGCCACTTAAGCAACTGAGCCACCCAGGCACCCTGATCTGTTCTGTTTTTAAAAAGTTAACTCTGCCTCCTGTGCTGAGAATAGACTACAGAGGATCAGTGGTAGAAGCAAGCTAGACATTATATTTAGATATCAGTGGTATAAAATAACTTTTGTGAAGTAGTACATTGGTGAGGGCGACTCTTGGCAACTTGAGGGATAATAAAAATGAACACAGAGAAAGCCCTTAATATAAGCTAAGCACCCTGCTTTACAAAATCATTCTCATACAGTCTTCACAATGATTTTTTTTTTGTTTTGTTTTGTGAATTTTTATTTTATTTTTTTTCAAGATTTTTTAAATTTATTTTTTTATTAATATACAATGTATTATTTGCCCCAGGGTACATGTCTGTGAATCGTCAGGCTTACACATTTCACAGTACTTACCATAGCACATACCCTCCCCAATGTCCACAACCCAGCCACCCCATCCCTACCTCCACCCCCCCCACCCCCCCACCCCCCCACCCCCCACCCCCGACCTCCCAGCCACCCTTAGTTCGGTTTGTGAGTTTAGAAGTCTCTTATGATTTGTATCCTTCCCCATCCGATCACATCATTATTGTAGCAGTTTTGCAGATAAGGAAATGACAGCACAGAAGGTTACAAAACTTTTCTAAAAATCACATAGCTGGTAGGACAAGGAACCAGAGATAGAGTTGAAATGGGACCTCTTTTTTTTTGGTAAGGAACAGAGGCTTCCCTGTAGTTCAACACTGATACTCTTGAATCATTTTAAGTGAACTCTCACTCTGAACAACAACTATCTCACTCATGTTCAGGAAGTTCCCAACCCATCAGAGTAGATTTTGTACTTTTGTTAAATTTATCCCTAAGCATTTTATTCTTTTGATGCTATTATAATGGGTTTGCTTTCTTAACTTCATTTTTTATTATTATTTGCAAGTGGATGGAAATAGTTTTTTAAATCTGTATATTAATTTTGTATCCTTTAATGTTGCTGAACTTACCTAATTTTTAGTGAATTCTTTATGAATTTCCATAAATAACATCTCATCATCTACAAATAAAGATAGATTTACATCTTCCTTTCAAATATGGATGCCTTTTATTTCATTTTCTTCCCTTGGCTAGAATCTTTGGTACAGTCTGAAGAGGGTGGCAACAAGGAACATCCTTGATTTGTTTCTGATCATAAAGCACACCTATTCAGTATTACCATTAAGCATGCTGTTAGCTGTGGGATTTTTATAGATGGCTTTCATCACGTTTAAGAATATCCCTTCTATTCCTACTTGTTGAGTATATTTATCATGAAAGACTGTTAAATTTTTTCAAATGCATTTCTGCATCTATTGACATGATTATGTGGTTTCTGTCCTTTATTCTGTTGATGTGAGGTATTAAAATAATTGATTTTCATTTGTTAACCAAACCTTGCATTCTTGGGATAAATCCCACTTGATCATGGTGTGCAATCCTTTTTATATATTATTGGATTCAGCTTGCTAGTATTTTGTTGAAGATTTTTCTTCATCTATATTCATAAGATACGTTGGTCTGTGGTTTTCATGTGAATGTCTTGGTCTAGTTATAGTATCAGGATAATGCTGGCTCAGAGAATAAATTGGGAAATGATCCCTGCTCTTCTTTTTCCCCCCAACTTTACAGAGCTATAATTGACATATAACATTATGTAAGTTTAAGATATATGAGTAGTGATTTTATATATGTATGTACTGGAAAATGATTACCATAATGTTAGATGACATCAATCACTTCTCATAGTTACATATTTCTTTAGATTGATTTATTTATCTTTAGAGAGAGCATAAGTGTATTGGGGGGAGAGACAAAAGGAGAGGGGATGACAGAATCTCCAGCAGACTCTGCACTGAGCATCGAGCCTGACAAAGATCCCATGACCCTCAGATCATGACCTGACCTGAGACCAAGAGTCAGATGCTTAATCAACTGAGCCACCCAGATGCCCCTTATACATTTTTTTTTTTAGGTGCTAAGAACTTGTACAATTTACTCTCGTAGCAACTTTCAAATATACAGTACATCATTGTTAACCATAGTTCACCTACATTCCCAGAAATTATTCATTTTGAAACTGGATGTTTGTACCCTTTGTCTTCACTGAATTCCCCTACCCTTCATTCCCTGCCCAGTGGAAACCGCAAACCTCTCATCTGTTTCTATAAGTTTGTTTTTTTAATATTCCAGGTATAAGTGAGATCATAAAGCATTTGTCTTTCTCTGTCCAGCTTATTTCACTTAGCATAATGCCCTCACCTTCATTGATGTTGTAGCAAATAGTAGGCCTTCCTTCTTTCTCACGGTTGAATAATATACCGTTGTATACATATACCACATCTTTTTATCCATCCAGGGACACTTAGATTGTTTCCATCTCTTAGCTATTACGACTAATGCTGAGGTGAACATAGGAATGTAGGTATCTCTCCAAGACAGTAACTTTGTTTCTTTTGGATATATACCAGAAGTGGGATTGCTGGATCAGATGGTATATCTATTTTTAATTTTTTTTCCAGAAAATTCCATTTTATTTTTTTTTACCCTCAAATATTTTTTATTTTTTCAGTGTTACAAGATTAATTGTTCATGCACCACACCCAGGGCTCCATGCAATACGTGCCCTCCTCAGTACCCACCAGGCTCACCCCATTCCCCCATCCCCTCCACTCCAAAATCCTCAGTTTGTTGCTCAGAGTCCACAGTCTCTCATGGTTCATCTTCCCCTCTGATTTCCCCCC
>CM053605.1:106502777-106554562 GCA_028646535.1 Procyon lotor
AAAAAAAAGAATAAATGATAGGAAGAGAAAAAAGGTAGTGCAAGCAGATCAGTTACTATGTTACTGTGATTATCCAGGGAAGAGGACAATGGACTAGACCATTGTGACAGCCGTGGAGCTTATAGGAAGCAATCAGATTTCAGATATAGTCTGAAGGCTGAGCCAACAAGATTTGCTGATGGATTAGATGTGAAATGGGCAGCAGGGGAAAAAAAAAGGCCACAGATAACTTTGAGAGACTGAACAATCGGCAGAATGGAGTTAACATTTACTGAGAAGGCAAAGGTTGCAGAGGACCAGGTATTGTAGGGGAGAAGGAGGAAAGATAAATTTTGAACATGGTGAGTTTGAGATATTTGTTAGACACCCAAATGGAGATGTCAAACAATTTGACATATGAATTTGAAGTTCAGGGAGGGACCAGAGCTAGAGATATGAATTGGGAATCTTCAGCATATAATGGTGTTTAAACCCATGGGACTAGATGGATCATCCTGAGACTGAACGTAGCCAAAGGGGGGAAAAGAGATGTAAGGACCAAACTCTTGGACACCCCAGATTAAGAGGTAGAGGGGATGAGCAGCAGTAGGTAAAGAAGACTGAGACTCAGTAGCCATAATAGTAAGGGGGAAACTGGGAGAAACACAGGGGAAAAAATGGTTGAAATAGGGAAGAGTAATCAGTTGCTTCAAATGTGATTGGAAGGGGAAGTGTGATGAGATCGGAGATTTAAACTCACTGAAGTGGGTTCAAGAGGGAACGGGAAAAGAACTGAATGAGTACGGATGATTTTATAAACTTGTTATGCTTGAAATGAAGTGGTCTGGTAGGGAAGGTGGGGTCTAGAGAAAGTTTTAGTTTTTAACAATTGTGTTTTGTGTACTGATGAGAATGATCCAGTAGAGAAGGAGAGGCAAGAGAGAGAAGGAGAATTTCTGAAGTGATGTCATTGAGTAGCAAAGAAATTGGCTCTTGTGCAGAGGGAGGAACCATATAGCTAGGAAAATGGACAATTAATTCATAATAATAGAAGGGAGAGTAGGGCATATAGTTGCAGGTACCGGGATACGCAGTGATGAAAACTTCTGGATGTTTTCTTCTGATTTTGTTTAGAGTAAAGCAGCCTCAGGAAAAGAAAATCGTTCCATTTTCCCAAGGCTTTGTGCAAGCGGGGAATGGAATGCAGAGCTGTGAGCTGCTTGTTGGACTGTTGAAGACCTGTCCCAATGCACACAAAGAGCTTCTCAGCAAAGGCTGATAGAGGTACTAGATTAAAGCATTTAAGAAACTCTCCATCCAATTCTTAGCTTTTCCCCAAGCTACCTGAGCAGAGACTTCAGTGGTCACACATGACAGAATAAAGACTTTAAAGAATTAGCCCAGAAAGGTCATAAATAGCAACAACAACAACAAAAATTTCTATAAGGAGGAAATCTCATTTCCCAAATTGTCACATTAGATTACTGACAATGCCCAGTTTTCAACAAAAAAAGTATTAGACGTGCAAAGAAATGCAGGAAAGTAATGCATATACAGAAAACAACAAAAAGCTACCACTAGATGCTGCCCCTGGGGAAGCCAGGTGGTAGATCACCAGAAAAAAATGTTAAACCTGCTATTATGTTTGATGAACTAAAGAAAGCCATCCTCAAAGAACTAAAGGACAGTGTGAGAATGATTTTTATCAAATATCAATAAATAGAAATTTTAAAACAGAACCAAATAGAAGTTTTGGAGTTTGAGGTGAAAAACTCATTAGAGGGGCACAACAGTAGATTGAAATAGAAGAAAATAATCATAGATTGAAATTATCCAGTCTGAGGAAAAGAATGAAGAAAGAATGGGGAAAAATAAACAGAGCCTCCGAGACCTATGGGACATTATAAACCATACCATATATGTATGATGGGAGTTCCAGAAGAGGAAGAAAGAGAGAGAGGGGAAGAAAGTATATCTGAAGAAATAATGGCTGAATGCTAGATTACCCCAAGGCCTAACTTATTTTTCACCTTATTTTCTTAGAAATTTATATTCTTGCCTTAAAGGACCATTACAAGTTGCAGTCACCTGATCTAATTCCTACCTTTTGGTTTCCAGACTGCCTCACCAATCAAAAACAAAATAGGACAAAACAAAAGGGAAAAGAAAGCAGGCTTTGGAGTATCTTTTATTTGAATTCCAGCTCTATCGTTTATTAACTAGGTGACTGGGGGCATTATTTATCTTCTCCAGGCCTCAGTTTCTTCAGTTACTGAAATGCAGATGATGGTACCTTCTTCACAGAATTGTTGTGAGTTTAGAAATTATATAAATAAAGTATCTGGCACTTGATAAATACTTATTAACTTTCAGCCCTTGCCCCTTTCTTTCGGTTAGCTTATCAACCTAAGTTTCGAAAAAGTGGCAAATTTCTTCAGAATGAAGTATGTAGATAAATATAATTTATCTATATATGTCTATATAAATATATGTTATTTTCTATTAATATAAATATATTAATATATATTAAATATTTGTATTATTTATATTATATATCTATATAATTTATCTATATATGTCAACTAAACTCAATATCTAAAAAAATCTACCCTTACTCAGGTGGAAGTATGAAGAGAAAAACAGACACACTATATCTATAGATTCTAATAGGACTGGGGAGCCAGAGCCAGGGAACGATGCAGAGCTGAGAGCTAAATAGAAGCTGAGATCAATAAGCTCAAGAGAGCAGCTTGAATGATCCACTAAAATTGAAAGGGCTTAGAGTAGAAATGCCACCATGATGATAAAAGCAAGAACTCTGTTATGAGAGTAAAGGGGAAATGATCCAGGGCAGCAAAGACCTAGAAGAGGTGATGTTGACTTTTTTTTTTTTTCCTTTTTTTTAAGTGCTAGGGATAGATAGTAATTTCCTGACCTGACAAAAATGACCTATACAGTTTTCCAATTTGGACTTAACTCTAAGAATTCCTGAATCCTCCATAGAACACACACTACACGTTTTCTGATGCTCATGCCATCACTCCTCATTCTGGGTCTGTATTCTACATCCATAAGCTAGTGCACTCATTCCAAGGCCCAATGCCAAGGCGGGAGTCTGAGTCATGAGAACATATCTGATGTTGTATCACAGCCAGGATGTAAGAGGCCTGAAGCCAAAGACCCCAGTCCTTGTTTCCCATCTCTCCTGGTTTTGCCTAGTAACTCACCTATGTAGCCAACTCTGAGGTCAATCCCAAGCAATTCAGTATGGCTTTTCCTCAACTTACAATGGGGTCACATCCCCATAAACCCATTTTAAGTTGAAAATATCTTAAGCCAAAAATGTCTTTAATACAACTAACCTAGCTTAGGCTAGCCTACCTTAGACATGTTCAGAACACTTACATTAGCCTAGAGTGGGCAAAATCATCTAGCACAGAACCTATTTTATAATAAAGTATTGAACAGCTCATGTAATTTATTGAATACTGTACCGAAAGTCAAAATCACAGTGGCTGTCTGGGTATAGAATGGTTGTCAGTGTATCAGTTCTTGACCCTCATGATCACAGGCTAACTGATTGCTAAGGCTGCCCCCAGCTCAGGACCACAAAAGAGTACAGTACGACATATCAGTAGCCTGGGAAAACAGCAAAATTAAATATTAAAAGTATGGTTTTTACTGAATGCATATTGTTTCTGCACTACCGTGAAGTTGAAAAATTGTAAATCATACCAATCTAAGTTAGGGACTACCTACATACCAGAAGCCTCATTTATGTATCTATTTATGTATTTTACATGTGTCTGTAAATATGGATGTATATAAAATAGATATATTTCTTTGTAGTTCTAAATAGTTCAACTTTTTTTTCACTGAATAGCATTTTGGACACCTGTCCACACACATGAACTTCATTTTTAATTGTTGTATAGTTCTTCAACTTATAAATTAGCTTTACTAGTCCTCAATTAATGATTATTAAGATTATTGCTAGATTTTTGCTGTCATGAGCACCTTTGCACACATCATTGTGTATTGCTGAGAATAAATCTGAAGGATATATTTCTAATGATAATGTGACAGGCACAGCTAGATGTCCACCCAATGCCCACTCTCCTTTCTTCTTTGATAACCAAACCCCAATTTTGTGTGGGGTGACAAAGTGCCCTGCTCAGCTTCCTGAACTGTTTTGCTCTTTGGTGGCAGTGAAAAGTGACCAAGGAGACAAAGTCAATGATATATAAGGGGATGAGACAGATTTTCCCTTCTGGCAAAGCTTACTGTAGGGTGCAGGCCTAGCTGGACATATCCTTTTTGTCCTTTAACCTTTATGCTTTACTCTAGAATTTGTCTGGTATAGAAACACGTATTGTAAAAAAAAAAAAAAAAAGAAAAAGAAAAAAAAGAAACACATATTGTAATCATGAGAATGCAAGTCACATGCCTTATCCCAGATTTCTTCCTTAGGATAAAAATAAGCTCTATTTGGTTAAGTCACTAATCAGATTTGGTTGCATGCTACCAAAGCAATCCTGATTGATACAAATGGAAATTCTAGGTCACATGGTATATACATTTTAGAGATACGGCCAAAATGTCTTCCAAAGAGTTGTCATGCTTCTTAGCATTGCACATAGGATGTCTAGGCTTACCTCACAAAGGTCAGTTTTTATAGCTGGGTAAATTTGACCAATCTTTACTACTATTGGACCTAGCTTTCTTCCCCCAGAACTGATATCCTGTGTGGCTATTTATCCAGCAAACCTTATGTCTGTGCTTGCTAAAGTTACAAGATAAAGCAATTAGCTGTCATAGCACAGTCTGTCAATTAACAAATGCTTAACTGATGTTTCTGTCCACATTCTTGATCTCATAGGTAAAAGTGATAGCTTTAAAACTGTGGTATAAAATGCATGAGGTTTAAAAATAAAATGTACTTCTAGAAGTACAAAAATGTTTCCATTCACTAATGACTATAATCAAGGCAAGGTATTTTACATAAATTTGTATGATTGGGTTGGATAAACACAATTCTTGATTTTGATTAATGATTTCTACAGTTCTGTTAATGACAGCATCAGGGGAAAGGTCTGGGCCCAGCCTGCTGAACTACAATGGCCGAGATCATAATTGACAAAAGAGAACCTAGATTTAAAAACATAGCATTAAAACTGGAGGAATAATCATTTTTGGTTATAAGGCTGGGGTTGAAAACTAGATCAAGATTTGAGACAGAGTAGGGCTTCTCAAACATACAGTGTGTACAAATCACTTAAAGAAATTGTTAAAATGAAGATTCTGATTCAGTAGAAGTGGTGAGGGATCTGAAATTCTGCATTTCTAACAGGCTTCCCATGCGATGCCTGATCCATAGCTACAATCTTGAAATAAAAGGCAAGGAGGTAATGAGGCTCTCCCATCAGAGATGTGCAAGGTGGGCACATTATAATTCTCATAATAAGTGGCAAGGTCAGGGAGCCAAGGAGCTTGATCTGCAAAGAGATATAGTGATGGTTGGTATAAGACAGCATCCCCAGGAAAAAAACAGATGGGATGCCAACAATATACTGCTCCATCTACACCACCAAAATAAATCAAGAATGGATAATCAGAAGGCTGAGGGCAGCTGTCCCAAATAAAAAGTCACTATCTTTTGCCAAGTTTCCAGATGTAAGCCATTTTTCAGACCTGGGACCCACTGACCTAGAAGTGAGGACCAAGAGGAAGGAACCTGCACCACTACTATGAGTAATAACTCCCTCAGTCCTTCCCCAAAAAGCTTCAGCCTTTTCTTTGGGTAATCACGTACTGTGGAAGGGGAAGTGCCACAGATATACAAGAACCAGACATTTGAGAACTGTTGTACACAAAATCTGAGTTGATATTGATACCCAGGAACGAATATCATCAAGGACATCTTCACAGAAGTAAGACTCATGTAGACCAGGTAGTAAATGGAATCAGCCCAGATCTAGTTCCACAGCAGGACCACTTACCCAATGGTCATTTCTCTAGTCTCTCAATATACAATGGAGATGGAAATACATGTAGTTGGCTTATTCCTTGGTGTGTTGGCAAGAGCTATGGTAGTCAAGAAAGCTGAGTGGAAGCCCCTGGAAATGCCCCTCCTCTATCCCTGAAAGCAAATCACAGGGGAAATGGCAGAAATTATTGCAACCCTTAAAGGCCTAAAGAATTCAAAGATGGTGCTTTCCTGTATGTTTCCAATTCAAAAAGACTGGCCACTTAGAAAGGCAAAAATGAACAAGGCAAGAAACAACAAATGTTGTAGAGGATATGGAGAAAGGGGAACCCTCTTACACTGTTGGTGGGAATGCAAGTTGGTGTAGCCCCTTTGGAAAACAGTATGGAGATTTCTTAAAAAATTAAAAATAGAGCTACCCTGTGATCCAGCAATTGCACTACTAGGTATTTACACCAAAGAAATAGATGTAGTGAAAAGAAGGGCCATATGTACCCCAATGTGCATAGCAGCAATATCCTCAATAGCCAAACTGTGGAAAGAGCCAAGACAAATGGATAAAAAAAGATGTGGTCCATGTATACAATGAAGTATTACTCAGCCATCAGAAAGGATGAATACCCAACTTTTGCTTCAACATGGATGTGGCTGGAGGAGATTATGCTGAGTGAAATAAGTCAAGCAGAGAAAGTCAATTATCATATGGTTTCACTTACTAATGGAACAAAAGGAATAGCATAGAGGACATCAGGAGAAGGGAGGGAAAAATGAAGGAAGGATGTCGGAGTGGGAGACAAAACATGAGAGACTGTGGACTCTAAGAAACTGAGGGTTTTAGAGGGGAGCGCAGTGGAGGTATGGGTGAGACTGGTGGTGGGTATTAAGGTGGGCATGCATGGAACACTGGGTGTTATATGTAAAGAATGAATCTTGGAATATTACATCAAAAACTAATGATGTATTGTATGGTGACTAACATAACACAATAAAAAAAATAGCCCCCAAGAAAAGTCTGACAGATACTGGAGGGTGACCATGGATTACTTCCAACTCAAGGAAGTTTTAGCTTTAACTGCAGCTGCTGTGCCACATATACCTGGGAATACTACTCTCAACAATTAAACAAGTGACCAAATGGTTACTCACTTGGGGTATGGCTCAGAAGAGAAAAGAATTCAGCAGCAGATTCAGGCTACTATGGAAACAGCTTGTCACCTGGGCTATAAATCCAGGCAAATACTAGAACAGAGAAATCTCTGGAGGCAAAAGATGTCATGTGGGATTTAGGGGTAGCCCCAGTGGGAGAATCACACTGCTGATCCCTGAGTTTCTGGAAATATTTGTGGTAGAGTACTATATACCAACTGAAACACAGATCTTGATGTGTTTTTGGGCCTTGATAAAGACAGAGTACTTGGTATATGTCATCAAGTGACTCTGCAGGCACAGCTGCCCATCATGAGCTGGGTTCTGTCAAACCCACCAAATCAGGAGGCCTAGTGGGTCCAGGAAGATTCCACTATTAAATGGCAGTGAGATGGACAGGATCAGGCATGAGTGGATCCAGAGAGCAAAAGCAGACCAAAAAAGCTGGTGACCCAAACCTGTGTGTCATCCACCATATTATATTGGCATCTTTGTCTCAGCTCACACCTCTGATGGCATGGCCTGCTGTCAAGGTATCCCTATAACCCACTAATGAAAGAGTAAGCAATCCAAGCTTAGTTCATGGGTAGGTTGGTACCGTATGTAGGTACAAAGTAGAAATGGACTTGTGTTGCACTAGCACCCAACTGGAAGTGGTCCTAAATGATAGCATGAGAAGAAATTCTTCCAGTGGGCTTCCAGGGTTATAAACATGCATCTGGTCATTCGCTGTGTGTAGAAAGAAAGGTAGCCTGAAGAAAGAGTAAGTACAGGCTAATCAGCAGTAGCAAATGGGCTGGTTGGTTGGTCAGGGGCTTAAAAGGAAAAACATTGGAAGATCTGGGATAAGAAGATCTTGGGTAAAGCCAGCTGATGGACCTATGGGAATGAACACCAAATGTAAAAATCTTTGTATTTCAGGTTAATGCCCCTCAGACAATAATTGTTCAGAATGGGTATATGATACCTAAGGAGGCAGAATGACTCAGTTACTTGACATAAGTCAGTCTCTGTCATTTTCCATTCTGGTGCTGCAAGATGGAGTGGCTCTGGTGGGGGAGATGGATGCTATTTTTTTAAAGTAATCTCTACATGCAACATGGGGCCTGAAGTCACAACCCTGAGATCAAAAGTTGCATGCTCTACCAACACAGCCAGAGTCAAACAACATGGCCTTCCACCAAGTAAGCTAAGACATAGCTACTGATACTGTTGAATATCCAACCTAATCACAACAGGGACCAACAATGAGCCCGCAACAAGACACCATCCCTCAAAAAGTCAAACCAACTTCCCAATGGTAATTTGACTATGTTGGATCCCTGTTATTTCTAAATGGGTAGTGTTATGGGTTGAATTATGTCTCTCAAAAGATGTGTTGATAACTGCTATCTGTGTGACCTTATTTGGAAATAGGATTTTGAAATATAACCAAGTTAAGATGAGGTCATTAGACTGAGTCCTAATCCAGGTATACTTATCAGAAAAGACACAGACACACAGGAAGAACACTACATGAAGATGGAAGTATAGATTGCAATTATGCAACTATAAAACAGGGAACAAGGACTGAAGGAAACTACCAGAAGGCAGAAGGAGTAAGGCATTCTCCCCAGATCTCAGTGGAAGCATGGTCCTGCTGACAATGTGATTTTGGACTTTCAGCCTCTAGAATTATGAGAGAATAAATTTCTATTATTTTAAGCCATCCAGTTTGTGACACTTTTTAATAGGAGCCCTAGGAAACCAATATAGCCATTACTTCATAGTAACTGACATTGACACATATTCCAAGTATGGATTTGCCTTTCTTGCCCACCAGCCTCAGACAGCATCATTATTTGAAGACTTAGAGTATTTTATCCACGGACATAAAAATCTCACATGACATTACACGGACCAAGGCATATAAGTCCTGGCAAATGAGTTGCAGCAGTGGGCATGAGACCATAGAATTCACAGGTCCTTTCACATACTATACCATCTGGAGTTTGCCAGCCTAATAAGACGATAGAAACTTCTTGAAGGTGCAGCTGAAGAGCCAACTTGGAAAGAATATGCCATGTAGATGGTGTGCTATTCTCCTGGATTCAGTAATATGCTAAAACATGCTGTGACAATATATAGTACTATGTCCTCAGTAGATGAATACTTGGGTCTAGGAACCAAAATATCTAAGTAGAAACTGTCCTGTTATCATCACTCCACGTTCCACCTGGGAATTTGTTCTTCCTATCCACACAGCTATAGGCTTTATAGATCTAAAGGTTCTGGCTTCTAGAAGGGGACACAGAAATGATCCAATTTAACTTTAACTATGACTGCTGCTGAGTCATTTAGGCTCCTTATACTAAAAGAACTGCAAGCAAAAAAGGGGGAGCAACCAATTGTCAGGAGTGATTAATCTGGCCACTAAAAGATGAAAGAGCTCTCATTACACACTGGTTGCCAAAAAAAAAAAAAAAAAAACTTTGACACGTGATCACTGCAGTAGCTCTTTATAATCCTTTGTTCAGTTTTGACAGTAAATGAACAAGGACAATAACCATGACCTTAGAAGGACAAGGTGACCAGGGGCTTGGGCACCTCAGCATGAGGTTCTGAGCCACCTTACCAGATAAGTTAGATAAGTTACCCACAAGAGCAGAGGTCCTAGTCAAGGGAAAGAGGACTCTGGAATAAGTAGTAAAGAAGGGTGATGATAAGCATCAGTTGTGGTCTTGAGATCAGTTTCAACAAAGGGGGCTATACTTCATCCCAATAAACATCCTTTTGAGCATTCTCCCAGGAAAAGAAACTATCAGAATCCTGGGGTAGTCATTTCTAAATGCACTGAATTTATTACATGAGCAAGTGGATCCAAGTAATGCAAGGGTTAGTCTGTAGTCCCTACTCTGAGCATTGAGATCCAGCTGCATTACTCTCTGGGAATTCCTCCTGGATGAATATAGCTGCTTCATCCAACATTACTCCCTGTTCCTAGAGGTAGCCAATATCCAGTAATTGAGGATGCCCAATGTCCAGATCCCCCTGACTTGATTTTGGAATAGCTGAAGCTTCTGCTGCAGCTCTATTGCAGTTCACATTCTGCTGCTCAATTCTCCTAGCTGTGTTCCCATGTTGGTGTTGTTCCAGAGAATACCTTCTAATTAACCCCTGAAGTCAAATCTCAGAGTCCCCAATAGATTTTCCAGAGAAACACCTCCCTCCCCATGAGAGCAGAGGTCTTGGGTCATAGATACATAATCAACTGACAGAACAAAAAATAATTTGACATTCTAGACCACGGACCTTGGCTAGCAACGCAGACATAGCATGGAAAGATGGGTAAATCTGTGGATAGTTTAGACAGTTTAGATTAGAATAGTGATAGCACTTAAATAGCAGATTCCATCCCTAAATTCAGCTATTGAATCCTCTCTCCAATATATGGCAAAGAAGAAGAGTGGCAGAAATAATACCCATTTGGGAGTTTCCAAAGATAACACAATAGGACGATATTTGATCTGATAGAACATCTGCCTGGGAGAGTGAAGCTAAACCTAGTAATATAGGAAAGTGAATAGTATATGAAATGTAGCTATTTGAATTGGGATGCTGAGAACAACTGAACTAGATACCTCTCTGTTGAATCCTGAAGTACAAGCTTTAGCAATGTGAGGTGGAATTTTCCTCTAAAGTTAGAAGGTATTTATAAAATATGCACTTCAATTTCGGAGGCCATGGAGCATTGCAAAGTCAGTTGGGTTGTTCAATTGCACAAATATGGCTCATTGGTGTGTGCAACTTTGACCCCAGCTGCAGCCACGAAACATAAAAGGAGAATGTGGCATAGCACCTACGGAGCTGTTCGACATGAGTGAATTCACACAGACCAGTGGGGCTTGGCTATGGATCTTATGGCAGAGCCTGCTTGACCCACCTTAGTTTTAAGAACTCTTCTCTTGATAGGAAAGATAGTGGTAAACTTGTAACATGTGCTCCTCAGATTAAAAGAGATTTCTTTAAACATTGTGCAATTGGTTGCTGAAAAGGGCTGAGCCAACCTGAGGTAGAGGGAAGACATATGAAAAATGACAAAGAGAGAGAGATATCTCAGGAACATAGGCTGCAACAGCTTTCCCAAACCAGGCAAGAAACACAAGAGACAAAGCTATTGGTTTAGTCTCTGCATCCATTAAGGTCCAGTCAGAAAAACAGAAATACCGTATCACATAAACAATTATTTATGGTAATGATTATCTATGGTGAAGTATGTTACCTGGACAAAGAGTGTTTCCCCACTCTTTGAATTAGGGCTGGCCTGCGACTACTTTGGCCAATGGAAGATGGAAGAGTGATGACCATTCTGGACCTGACCTCTAAGAAGACCAGCTGTCTCTGCCTGGCCTCTGAGTCCTGCCCTGCCTTGTAAGAAGTACATTGCCCATGTGGAGAGGTCCTGAGATCACAAGAGGAAGGAAATGGCCCAGCTGAGTTCAGCCCTCTAGGTGGCCACCAAGGCCCCCAGGAAAGTTAGGAAATCAGTTGGACACTTCAAACCAGACCAGTCACCAGCTAAGTACCAAAGAGTGACCCTGGTAGATGTCACATGGAGCATAAGAATCTCCCAGCCCAGCATTGCTCAAAAGATCCATCAAATAGTAAGATATAAAATAACATGGTTGTTTTAAGCCATGAGTTTGGAGAAGTTTTTGTTGCAACAACAGAGAGCCAAAATGACTTGCATTTTTAAAAGTTTTTGTTTAAATTCTAGTTAAACACAGAGTGTAACATTAGTATCAAGTGTAACATATAGTGATTCATCACTTCTATATACCTGGTGTTCATCACAACAAGTATATGCTGTACTCCCCATCATTTGTTTCCCCCATTTCTCACCTACCTCCCCTCTGATGACCATCAGTGTATTCTCTATAGTAGAGTCTGTTTCCTCTACGACCCCTATGATTTAAAAAACAAGGCAGAGGATCATAGAGGAAGAGAGGAAACAAGATGAAACCAGATAGGGAGACATATCATAAGAGACACCTGATCTTAGGAAATGGGGTTGCTGGAGGGGAGGAGAGTGGTGAGATGGGGTAGCTAGGGGATTAACATCTGGGGAGGATATGTGTTGTGGTGAGTGCTGTGTGTTGTGTAAAACTGATGAATCACAGACCTGTACCCACAGACCTGAAACAAATAATACATTATATGTTAATAATAAAAAAATATAAAATTTAAAAAAAAAAGAGTCTATTTCCTAGTTTTCCTCTTTTTCTCCCCACTGTGTTCATCTGTTTAGCTTCTTAAATTCCACATATGGGTGAAATCATATGGTATTTGTCTTTCTCTGACTGATTTATTTTACTTAGCATAATACCCTCTAGTTCCATCCACAATAATGCAAATGGCAAGATTTCATTCTTTCTGATACCTTAGTAATATTTGTGTGTGTGTGTGTGTGTGTGTGTGTGTGTGTGTGTATCACATCTTCTTTATCCATTCATCTGTAGATGGACATCTGGGTTCTTTCCACAGTTTGGCTATTGTGGACATTGCTGCTATAACATTGGGGTGCAGGTGCCCCTTCAGATCACTACATTTGTATCTTGGGGTAAATACCCAGCAGTGCGATTGTTGGGTCATAAGGTAGTTCTATAAATAATTTTGTGGAACTTCCACACTATTTTCCAGAGAGGCTGTACCAGGTTGCATTCCCACCAACAGTATAAGAGGGCTCCCCCTTCTTCAAAGTTCCCCTGAAATTTAAACATGTAGCTAGTGGACAACATTGGAACATGTAGTTGTAGTTTCTTGGTTATATGTGACCATTTGCATTTCCATATAAATTTTATTTTATTTTATTCCAATACAAATTTTATGTATTTTTAGATTCCACGAAAATGTTAAGAGTTTGAACTGAATCTACACAAATAAATCTATACAAACTTGGGGGAGAGGTGACATCCTTAAAATAATAACTTTCCTATGCACAAATATGGCTTATTTCTCCATTTTATCTTTTTAATTTGCTCTCAATAATATTTTAGACTTTTTCCCCTAGATTTTCAGAAAGTTTTTGAATAATTGCCTATCTAATCTTTAAAAATGTTGGATATTTTTATTTTTTCCTCTTTCTCCCTTTTTACAAAAATTACTATGTAATAATTTAAAAATGACTTGCATTTGTCCTGTTTTTTGCTAGCTTCCACTTTATGGCCCTCCCATACCCCAAGGTGGAGAAATTATGCCTAGCCTGGACTTCTTAAATCTCTCCTCAGAGAATGATTTAATACCTTCAACAGTAACCTCTCTGTTTTGCTGCACACAATCAAACAGCATTAGGAAGGCCCTAGGTGGATCCCTGGAATTTAATATTCTCTCTTGACTTCTATACTAGTTTTTCCCAAAGGCTAAAGAATTTAACTTGGCTGCTTGATTGAAGACACATTATGGTAAAATAGCACTTTTCATTTAAAAGACAAGAACGCATACCATAAACAAAGAATAACTTCACTCCAAGGAATGCTCTTTTAATTTGGCCAGTAGTCAAAGGCTTTTTTTCCTGTGGAATCACTGTGGCTTGGTGTGACATGGAATGATCATATTTAGAAAGCATTTACTTTGGGCAAGTATGCCAAATTTGTTCAGTTGCACACCATATGCTTTTCATTTTGCAATAATCTATTATATGATTTCTATTTTCCCTGTTTTTCCTAGGTAGTCTTTCCTGAATGACAGCACATTAAGAATTGTAGGAGCTATCTTT
This sequence comes from Procyon lotor, assembly GCA_028646535.1. NCBI lineage: Eukaryota > Metazoa > Chordata > Mammalia > Carnivora > Procyonidae > Procyon > Procyon lotor. The sequence continues at coordinate 106,516,643 of CM053605.1, forward strand.
ACTGGCTTATAAACCTTTTGAGTTGCTTTAAATATTGGCCTCCTAGTATTTATTAAAGCCTATTCCTTTAATAAATCCTAAATAATATCCTTTAGATATTATTACCAAGTTATGTGTAGTGGCTTTTCCTTTGGAATTGTGTCATTATATTTTTAGGATCCATCCATTATTAAAAGCATTAAATACATATTTGGGAATGGATTCCTGAGCTTCTCCCATCTATACTGAATCCTCAGCTTTTGTAATAAGTTTTGCTGGTGATTCAGATGCAGCTGGGCCTGGATAAGAGTGGAAAGGAGGAATGGCCTTTTCCCTTACTTCTATTTCTGCTAGGGATTTGACATAATAATTTTGGTTTGGGGAGGGGAAGGTTGGGACTGAGGACAGGCTTAATAGACTACCCTTTCACCAGCCAACACTGACCTACTGCTTCTATATCACATAGGCAAATTAGGAAACTGAATTTAGGCTTGCCAGACTGCAGGGTATGATACATAAAACTAGTGTTGTTAATAAGGATCTGAAAATGTCCTAAATACAATAGTTCTCAACACGAGGTACACAGTGGAATCACCTGGGACTCACACCCGGGCTACACCCCAAACCAACTAAATCAGAATCCCTGAGTAGGACATCAGTATTTTAAGTGTCCTCTGGAGGGGCGCCTGGGTGGCTCAGTCATTAAGCATCTGCCTTCAGCCCAGGTCATGATCCCAGAGTCCTGGGACTGAGCCTCGCATCGGGTTCCTTGCTCTGCAGGAAGCCTGCTTCTCCCACTACCATTCCCTCTGCTTGTGTTCCCTCTCTCACTGTGTTTCTCTCTGTCAAATAAATAAAATCTTTAAGTGTCCTCTGGAAATTCTAATGAGCAGTCAAAAAGTGAGAACTACCTGAACATCAATCTTAAGAAACTAAAACATCTGACCTCAATTTTGGGAATTAGTAGTAAAAAGGACTTGGCACGCAACAGGGCACAGTATGAACTAGCTGTCTGAGGAACACAGATTCTAATACGAACATTGACCAAAAGGACAAAGTGGTTAGCGTGCTTGGGGAGTGACATCACAGATGGCTCTGCGGCTCCAGGAATTATCAAGGAATTTGTGACCTTGAAGGGATGCTTAGGCTTCAGTACTCTAACCAGCTGTTTTTACCAATAAGAAAAACAAATGAAGTCAATGGTGCAGACAAGATGAGGTCCTGGGTCTCTTTATTCTTAGGCCAGTGACTTTTCCACTGGCCCAGTTCCTAGTAGCTCAGTGCTCACTTTGGGAGACCATGGAGGTCACAGACCCAGAATGGCTAGATTCAGTTCCTTTAACTCACTCCAGAGAAAAACTTTGATACAGAGAGAATATGGGTCAGTATTTCATTCACATCGCTACTTTATTTTCTAGTTAGAAAGTATTCACATCTTTGCTAATGATGAATACTCCCTCTGTCCTTAGTTTCTATCCACTCCAGAGTATCAAGGACCAGATTGTATCCCACTTCGGTCCTTGCAATCTTCCATCACAATTTAGGAGTGATTACCCTTTTTCCGTATCTCTTACAAAATATACATCTCTCACTCTTTTGACCTTGATTATTTAATTCCCCATATTAACACCTATTTGCCCACGTGTATATATACTTTTTCTTCTAATAAATTATCAGTATCTCAGAATCTCACACAAAGTCGTTACTCTTTGTAGGCTTTCAGATTTGTTGGATTCTATTTTAATGTTCAATTAATTTTATATTCCCATTTTCGTATTTCATTGCAATGTGAGGGAAGAGGAAGATTTTATATTTATATAACAAACAAAACTTAAGCTCTAAATATGGATTTTCCACTGCCTGCTGAACCAACCAGAGTGTTTCAATTTCTTTTAAAAAGTAGAGGTTCCAAGGGGGCTCTCATATTAAGCCACTATCAGTGATGAGATAGCTCTGTTATCCCAATTGTTCATTTGCCACCCAAAATCTTTCTACCTGACATCTTTCCTCCTGAAAAACTACCTTGATATGACTATGATGTCAATTATAGTGAAACACTGTCTCAGCAATTTGTTTCTACGGTATAGCATGGTTCTGTATAAAGTGACCGTATTCCAAGTGAAAAGTCAGCCCAGGTTAACAGCAGACTAGAATGCTGGTACTCATGGCGGCCAGAGTCAAGTTTTTCTACCCCACTGCCACCCCCATCCCTTAAGAGGAGGATTGAAACAATATGAAACCTCATTAAACATACTTGGCATCTTAATCTCTGAATCCCATATCCCAGTTTAAAGACCAAATTCTATGTCTCAAAATACCTCTTTGAAACTTTTTTTTCTTGTCAAAATTTATCTGGAAAAGGAATACTTCCTTAATTTTAGTTTCCTAAATTATCCCTGTTGCTTTAGAGTCTGTTTAAATCTTTAATTGAAATATTCCAAATTTTAGACTGAGTGGAAATGAATTCTTTTAAAACAAATATTAAGAATCATATTAATATCATTATATATGTTATAATTTTTATGTATTTACTAATTTGTGAAAAATAAAAATGAGTTACTATGTTCATTAACATACAGGCAGTGCCATGCTGTAAAAGCTTGAATAACTGGCTTTCCAAATAAAAGTCTAGATTTGTCGAATCTGCCAATTTCTGTGGTGTAAATACAACTATTATGTCTGATTTTGAACAACCAAATAGCATCACGGAACATTTCATCACTGAACTTTCCAGGGCTGGAAAGAGATGTGTGGAGTCGGTGTTTGTATGCCAGCTACAGAATATCACTATGTAGCTACACCTACTTTTTTCCTACATCTTCCTAGTAGAAAGATTTTTTTTTCATTATATGGCTATCACATCAGCAGCAAACATTTTAGAAATCATTTTGGCTATCTGGACTCCTTCATGGTTCCATAAGACTTTTGGAATTGCTTTGTCAATTTCTGTAATTGGGTTTCAATGGGTATCTCAATAAATCTGGATTGCTTTGGGTAGTATAGCCATTTTAACAATATTAAGTCTTTCAACTCATGAACATGCGGATACCCTTCCATTTGTTTGCATTTTCTTTAATTCCCTTTATTGATGTTTTATAGTTTTCAGTGTATAAGCCTTTATTCCTTAGTTAAGTTTATTCCTAAGTATTTTATTCTTTTTGATGCCACTGTAAATGAAACCGTTTTCTTAATTTCCTTTTCAGACAATTCATTGTTAGTGCATAGAAAAATAACTAATTTCTGTAAGTTAATTTTTTATCCTGTAATTTTACTGAGTTTTTTTATTTTAAGTTGTTTTGTGGCGTCTTTGGCATTTTCTACATATGTGATTATGACATTTGCAAACAGGGGCAATTTTTCTCACCTCTCTGGCTAGGACTTATTTGGTGTTGAATAAAAGTGGTCACTGTGGACATGCTTCCCTTGTCCCTGATGTTAGAGGAAAACTTTCATATGGAACTACAAAGAACTCTGAACAACAGAGCACTCTTAAGAACAACGAAGCTGGAGATATTACACTTCCTGATTTCAAACTATATTACAAAGCTACAGTAATTCAAACACTATGGTACTGGCATAAAGACAGACAGATAGACCAATGGAACAGAATTCAAACCCCAGAAATAAATGTACATATCTACAGTCAACTGATGATCAACAAGGGAGCCAGAACTATACAATGGGGAAAGGATAATTTCTTCAAACAGTAGTGCTGGGAAACTGGATATCTACAAGCAAAGAATAAAATTGGACCCTTATTATACACCATATATAAAAGCCAATTGAAAATAGAGTAAATACTTGGGACGCCTGGGTGGCTCAGTTGGTTAAGCAGCTGCCTTCGGCTCGGGTCATGATCCCAGGGTCCTGGGATCGAGTCCCATATCAGCCTCCTTGCTCATCGGGGAGCCTGCTTCACCCTCTGTCTCTGCCTGCTTGTGTTCTCTCTCTCTGACAAATAAATAAATAAAATCTTTAAAAAAAAAAAAGAAAATAGAGTAAATACTTAAACATAAGATCTGAAATTATAAAACTCCAAGAAGAAAACATAGGGCAAAAAATTTGGTCTTGGCCATGATTTCATGGAGATGACATCAAAAGCAGAGGTAACAAAAACACAGATAGACAAGTGGGACTATAGAAAAGAAAACAATAGTATGAAAAAGCAACCTATGGAATGGGAGAAAGTATTTGCAAACTATTTATCTGATAAGGGATTGATTTCCAAACTATATAATGAACTCCTACAACTCAATAGCAAAATAACCAATAAACCCAATTAAGAAATGGGCTAAGAACTTGAACTGACATTTCTCCAAAGACCTACAAATGGCTAAAAAAGCATGCTGCAGCACCATTCACAATAGCCAAGATGTGGAAAACACCTAAATGAACATTAGTGGATGAATGAATTAAAAAATATGGTGAAAACAATGAATTATTATTCAGCCTTAAACAAAAAGGAAATCCTTCAATATATGACAACATGAAGGATAATCAAGGTCATTATGCTAAGTGAAATAAGCTAGTCACATAATGAAATGCTGTATGATTCCACCTATATGATATATCTAAAATAGTTAACCTCATAGAAATAGAGAGTAAAATGTGATTGCCAGGGGCTGAGGAAATGGGGGAGGAGGGTTGCTAATCGGTGGGTATAAAATGCTAATTATACAAGATGAAGAAGTTCCAGAGAACGATAACACTGTGCCTATATTTAACAATACTGTATTGTAAACTTAAAAATCGGTTAAGGTGGTAGATCTTGTGTTAAGTGTTCTTACCACAACAATAATAATTTTAAAAAGAGGAAAAAAACAGATTTAGGTCACATAGTCTTGCTCTGGCTCCATACTTACAAATCATGAAACTTGAACTAATTTCTTAGTTTCTTAAAGCCTGTCTTTCCCTTTGTGTATAAGGATGCTCCAAAGATCAAATAAAATTAGATTATCTTCTAATAGTACTGTAAGCAGTGTGTCAAGAATAATAAGCTCAGATACGGACTGGTAGAAGAGGAATCCAAATCTGGTTTAAACCCAAATTGTTCTTGAAACAAATAGATTTTTTTTGTTTAAAAATGAGTTTTTGGAACTTCTCTCTATACAGAATTTCTTATTCTATTGTATGGGTTTAGTTCTCTCTGGTTTTTTGTTTGCTTTTTTTTTTTTTTTTGTATTCATAAGTTAAAGAAACTCATGAGTACTTCTGTATAGATGGATATTTGGACTGGGGGACCCACCTAATTGTTTTTCTGGTGACAAGAATAGGAATGTCTGAGAAGAGTGGACTCCTTTAGGGAAGTTAATCATCACAAAACTTACTTCTGTTGGAATGTGCAACATGTTACCCCTCAATCTACTATTTTCAACTCTACAAGTATTCTCTCCTCACTTTCCCTTGCCTAGTCATAGATTTAAAAATCTATTTTCAGAATTTCTGTTTGAAAAATAAAGTATGTATACAGGGTGGATGTGGGTTTGAATGTGATCCGGTGCTCAAGAAAAAAGGAAAATATTCCTCTTTTCCTGTACAGAAAATTTAAGTATCTCAGATTTAAAAAGGCTATGTTTGCTCTTTCAGGTAGAATTTTCCCAATTGCAAGGGACAGAAATTCAATTCAAAACAGCTTAAGTCCAAAATGGCATTATTGGCTCACATCACTAGGAAATTCATTCTGAACACTTCAGGCACAGATTGATGAAGGTTTCAAAAGATGCCATTGAGTCCCTCCCTCCTCTCCTCTCCTTCAGCCCCTCCTTCCCTCCTCGCCTCTCTACTTGTCTCCCTTCTTCACTATTTTTCTCTCTCTCCTCCTCTTTCTCCCCCGAAACACATTTTTCCCCCACCTCTCTCCTCCCCCCTCTCTCTTCATTTCTCAGCTCCGTTTCCTCCTGCTTGTCTTCACCCAAGTGGAGGTTAGGCTCTCTTACTACATAAAAAGATGGTCATGAGAGCCCAATAGTCTTTGGAGATAATGATCTTAGAAAAAAAAAAAAAAGATATCCCCACCTCACCATCAGAATCAATCCCAGAATTGGTCCTTTTGGATCAGATGCCCCTCTACCTCCATGGGGGAATCACTATGCCCATGGAGATAGAGTATTCTGTTGGCCAATCTGAGTCATGTGCCCACAGTGACCTGGTGATAGGGAGGTGGGACCCCATTTATAAAGCCCTCTAGAATCACAGAGGATAAGGAAGCAGCAGCTCCCCCCTTTACCTAACATAGATATTCTGCAACACTGCAGGAGGTCATCTAGTCCATGTTTAAACACATCCAAAGTTGAAGAACTCTGTCATATGGTGCTGATGCTACTACTACTACTAATATCAATAATAATCATTTGTTGAATTTTTAGAAGCTAACAGGCATTGGGTGGACATAATCTTACACCACCAGGCGTCATCAAGAATTCCACTTGGTATCTTCACAGTATCCTGCCCAAAGCCAGCAACTCCTATTACCACTTGCCTCTGCAAAATGGGAGCTCTGGACAGAGCCTGTTTTTCACATGGCTCACTTCCAAAAGGAATACCTGCACAAGGCACCTGATTGTTAGACTCAACTCCAATGTTCACATCTTAGTGGCAAGAAAGCCTGAGATTCTGAATTTGGATTTATGCATTAGGCAGGCAGAACAAAGATGACAGCACCAGGAATGACAAGTATCCATTTGTCTAATATCTATATACAGTCTTATGTGCATCATAACATCAACAGTTACTCCCCCTTAACATAACACAGGGAAGAAATCAAAATTCACTCACCCTATTTCCAAAAGGAAACAATCCAAGAGTCTCTCACTGCATCCAGCTCCAAATTCAGGAACTCTGGGCCAAGTCCATTTCTCACCCAGTTTTCTCACAATTCCATACTGGTACTCTGAAGCCTCTGAACAAAATTTGTAAAGTTCACCACCACAACACATCCTATGCATAACAGGGAAAGGAAAGAGATAAAAATAAATTAGTTCAAAGACATTACCATTACATGATAAAAGAAGAAATATGGTATATGTCATCATCCTCATTTCAGCAACTGGTTGCTAGCAAGCAGTTTTATCACTTTTCTTTACCAACTCTTTCTACCATGGCCAGGCCCCAACTTGTCTGGGTTCTTTGCCTTGTGGACAGCTCCAAACCTTAGTAATCCATTCTGTATAAGGTGCTATGGCTTTTCTTTGCAAAACTTGGGATATTTCTTTATCTCTGTTATCTACTTAGATAAATCCATAATCCAACTCCCTATAAACACGGAATAACAAAGTGGAGCAGGATTGTAATTATCCTATACCCAGCCTATATCGGATGAAATCAGAAGATCTGACTGAAGAAAAATATTCAAGTGGCACAAGGAGGATGCTCTATTCATGGTTATCCGGACCTGTTTTTGGTTTTCCTTCATCTGGCTTCTGGGAAGTCCTCCAGTCATCTCTTCATCTTATGTACATTATTAACAAATAAAAACTATCTATATGCTTACTAATGCATCTCATTATTTTGAGACAAATTATTTTTTTGGCAAATTGCCTTTTTGAAGTAAATTAGTAAAACACCATGAATACCACAAAACAAAATAAAACTTTTTGGGTCATCTTTCTATCTTTACTATATGATTAAACTAAGTTTTCCACAAATCTGCTAAGGAAGAAATTACTGTCTGGAAATTTCCTGAAGGCTGTGTCTATTCCACCTTTACCTGTGCCCACAGACTCAATCAGGAACAATCTGGTCATAGAACTGTACTTCCTCTTACCAATAAACTGATGAAAGCATCAGTTATATATTATTAAATGTTTGTTATTAAATACATACCAAAAATATTAAGCATATATGCACTAGGAGAACCTCAGAGTGAAAAAGAAGAAATGGAAATGCATGCAATACTTTAATCAGACTTATTTCTTAACCATTAAAACCCTTTTACTATTTTGACTGGGCGTAACAAATTTAAACAGAACCAAAAAAAAAAAAATAGGAATGTGGTGCCAGTCAATTCCAACTTCAAGTCTGACTCCATTTTAGAACTCGGTCATCAGGGAAGTCTATAAATCTCACCAATTATTTTCAGAAAAAGAAGTGGTAGAGAGCAATTTATTAGAAAATTGAAAATAATGTAGATTTTCAATCCTTCTTCTAATGCTTTTGGAATCATAAGTGCTTCAGTATTCAGAATTCTGCAGCAGTGTTATAAGGCAGCATGGGTAATTAAATACACTAATGTTTCTATATAACAGTGTATGAATATTTGCATAAAGTGGGATGAATAAAGACTAAGTGTAGCCTCATGTCAGGTAAGGTCAAGTTTTGTGGCCAAATAAGCTCAGGTCAGATCAGGTTTTGAAGTCAAATGAGTTACACAAAAGATTTTCAATTTTCAGAGCCTTTTTTACATTCTGGAAATGTAGTTAAGAGACTGGGAGCCTATACTGAAAGGAGGAACTTTGTTTTTTTTAATTTAATTTTATTTTTTCAGTGTTGCAAGATTTATTGTTCATGGACCACATCCAGTGCTCCATGCAATGCGTGCCCTCCTCAATACCCACTATCAGGAACTTTGTTTTTAAAGAGTTTTATATCGTCATTGAGTAATGACATCACTGAGTAATGATTTTCTTTAGGGCCTTATACAGAATCTAAAATGATTGCTGCAATGACGTGGATGGAGCTAGAGTGTATTATGCTAAGCGAAGTAAGTCAGAGAAAGACAAAAACCATATGATTTTATTCATATGTGGAATCTAACAAAACAGATGACCATATGGGAAGGGAAAAAAAGAAAAAGACAGAGGGAAGCAAACTATAAGAGACTCTTAACCATAGAGAACAAACTGAGGATTGATGGAATGAGACGGGTACAGGATGGGCTAGATGGGGGATGGGCATTAAGGAGGGCACTTATTCTGATGAGCAGTGGGTATTGAAAGTGATGAAACACTGAGTTCTACTCCTGAAAGGAAATAAATAAATAAATAAATAAATAAATAAATAAATAAATAAATAAATAAATAAATAAATAAAATGCTCTGATTAACTTCCCTTACCAAAACAAACCAAAAATCCCTCAATCTTTAAGATCATCTATCCTGTACAAATAATAATGTATAGAAAATTAGAGAGAACTATAGATTATGTTCATTTCACCATGTCAAAATCAATAAAATAGCAATATGGTTAAGATTTTGAATATTTACAATTTGAAAGGGGGTATGGCTGTAAAAAAGTATGAAACTATGATTGTGTATGTCTTGGGGGTGGGCAAAGAGGCAGATGTAAAGTAAATCTTTCCCTCTCTTTAATTCTATCTCACAGATTAAGAAAGAAATTGACTTGGTTGCAGAAAATTAAGATTCTAACAACTCATTGCTACTATTTATAATTTCTTTTACTTATTTCCCTTGCTCCCCCCATCCCAATCAAAAACTTACCATGTTATTCATACCCCTTCTCATTCAGAAATAACTGAAAAAATGCTCCTATCTTTTCCTCCGCTTTGAAGCAATAAGTCTGACTGTCAGAAAAGTTCCATGCAGGAAGTTAAAACATATCAGTCAATTTCATATTTAACAACTGAAAGATCTAGATAAATCTTTCAGTGGTATTTTCCTTTCAGTGTAACTCAGCTCTCACACTGGGGAACTTTATAAAATACATATAAAGCAAAAAGTACACTGCTCCACAGTGAAACTTTGGCAACTGTTTCTAAGCAACTTGCTGAAATGATGTGGGGCCACTTTGGGCATTTTTCCGAGCCTCCAATATTTTACGAATACATCAGCATGACACTGAGCTAGAAAGTGAGGTCTAGAGTAGCTGTCTGATATTTCCTTTGAAAGAAAAATGTTTAAATCCCAAAATGAAAACTAGGAATGTGATTTTTGGAAAGCAAATGTATCAGTGTAGGAGACTTTGAAATATTTAAACCCCTCAGCTAGAAACAGAAGTGGGGAAAAAATAGAAAAAGATAGGGAGACAAATACAGAGAGATGATCCTCCTAGCATTATTTACAGTAGCAAATAAAAGTAAACAGTTCAAACCCATAAGAAGAAGGCTTCTAAAATCATTATATTCATTCCATGGAATATAATATAACCAATAAAGCCATTTATAAAGATTAAAATAACATGAAAACATGCTTATAATGTTAAACAGAAAAAAACAGGATCCAAAATCTATAATAAAGTATCCTTTTTGTCATCAAATTTTCCCTTACTACTGGACCATTTCAATGAACAAACATGCTTGGTCTATTATTGACCAACCTGGATAAAAATCCCTTAACCTGAATATCCACCCTTGAGCCTATAAGTCATCTCTCTGCATCCTTTTACAGTACATTTTCTTGAAAGATATCTATACCTGCCGTCTCTCCTGAACCTATTCCAATCAGGATTTTGCCCCCACCATTCCACAAAAATCCATGACCTCAACGTTGTCAAATCTGTGGATTCTCTTCTTCGCATACTCTCTCATTCCTTTCACACCAGCAGTGTCTAATACAAGTGATAATGTTCTTTGCCTTAACTCCTTCTTGACTTCTAGAGCACTCCTTTGTCTCAATTCTCCTATTTTACTGGTCAACCCTTTTCCCTCTTCTTTGCTGTATTCTCTTCACATTCTTGCCATATAAACACTGGAGTGTCTCAGGGATCAGCCCATAAACATCTCTCCTAACACACTTTACATAGTTAAAAATCATCCGGTCTCATGACTTTAAACGTCATCTATATGGTAATGATGTTAGCCCAGTCTCTCCCCAATCTATGTGACATCTCTACATGTAGCTTCTACTGTCCTCAACTAACTCTGACTCTGCCATAGTCTTCCTCATTTCTAATTGTGCAGGCCAAAGATTCTGAATACATTTTTGCCTCCTCTTTTTCTTGTACCCTATATCCGCTCCATCAGCAGATGTGTTCAATGTTGCCTTCAAAAAACCCAGTAATCTTCCCACTCTCCTTACCTGCACCACTGCTTTCCAGGTCTGAGCACATTACCCTGCATCTCACCTACCGTTTACAATAGCCTCCAACTGTCCTCCCTCCCTCCCACACCCGTTTCCCTTCCTCTCAAGCTCTCTCTTGTGGTCCCTTCTCAGAGGAGCCACTGCCATTTCTGCAAAAGGTTAAGTCAAATCATGTTTCGTTCCTCTGCTCAAATACTTAGAAATCTTTCTGTCTGCACCTGATATCATGGATGAACACTCAACATCAATTCTAAACCTCTCAAGTACACAGAACTTAAAACTGCCTTGCAGTTATGTTTTAGACACACATTAGATTCCGCCAGCTAAGAGAACGTGGAACTGATACAGAGGCCATTTAACTGCTGCCTTAATTGCTGCTACTGGCAAGTACTGTTGTGAATGGTGTGGGCGTCTTCTGTTTTGTTTTGTTTTCTGCAGCAGCACCCCACTGTCTGGGTACCAGCTTGGATGTAAACAGACAGTTGCAGAAACAGCAGCTTCCCGATCCCTGACCGCAGTGCCAACTGTGTGCTCTAGAGGGGAACAGATGCTATGTGAGCCCTTGTCTTTACCTTCCTCATCCAAGCAGAAGAGTAGCTTCCATGGCATGCCTTTGTGAGGGAGCTTGCTGAAAGTCATTCCCAGAAGTCAACTGAGAATCTATTCCTCCAGCCTTCCCAAAGATTTTGTAAACACTAAATTCACTGAATTATATCCCTTTCTCCTTCAGTTAGCCAGAGAGATTTCCATTCTCTGATACTAATACACCACCAGACCAGAAGCAATTCCTAGGTCCTTATTCTCACCGGGGAGACTCTGTATGTTCGGTGCCCTGTTGCCTCTCTGGTCTAAAACCTACTTTCCTTCTTGCTCATTCTCTTCCAGAAACACTGGCAGAAAAATAAGCATACTGTTAAAAAAAAATAGGATAAAATAAAAGCACAGTTGCTCAACTGCATTCCTAGTGAGTGCTATCACAGATATATTTGCATTGCCCAGAACAATAAGGTGAAATACTAAATAGAATAGCATTCATCTGCATTGCTGATCTTCATAAGAAAAGATTTTGAAAGCTTGCCTCTTCTCACTGATTCTTTGAATTTATTTTAGCTTCCTAAAGTCCCTTTTTACCTGCTTAGGCTGATCAGTGTGGAATTCAGGACTATCAGCTCCCTGGTAAGAACACTCTGTTTATATGGCATCTGTTTCTTGTTTTTTCCCTCTGTGGGACATTCAGGTTGCTTTCAATAAAAACAAACAAACCAAAAAACCTTTTCTTTTCTTTCTTTCTTTTTTTTTTTTTAAAAGATTTTATTTATTTGACAGAGAGAAACACAGCGAGAGAGGGAACACAAGCAGAGGGAATGGTAGCGGGAGAAGCAGGCCTCCTGCTGAGCAGGGAGCCCGATGCGGGGGATGCGGGGCTTGATCCCAGGACCCTGGGATCATGACCTGAGCCGAAGGCAGACACTTAACAACTGAGCCACCCAGGCATCCCGAAACCTTTTATTTTCAAATGAATTGTTATTGAGGCTTATGTTCCTCATTTCACATTTACGTTGTTATTTATATTTAGAAGAATTTTACATTTGAGTTTGTACAATTTTGACCCACTGGCTGATGCCTTCTGAAGGGCTAGTCTTATGTAGATTTTATGAATTCTGAATCTGTCATCTGTGTATTTACCTATATGAATTTTACCATAGGTCACCCAATCTGGTTATTTTAGTAGCTTATGCTCTAAGGTTAAATTCCACAGCCAAAAATATAGAAATATGCCCCAACGACTAAATATGTAGAGATCTGACATGATGGACAACTTAAAAAGCTACTTTCATTTATTCCCTTTCAGCTACGAAATTAACAGTGAACTCTAAGACCCTGAATCACAAACTATATTTACTTTGTTTCTTAAAAATTCATGTTTAATCTCCAAGAAGGAAAACATACATTTATGCTTTAGTGACCTTTTGGATATTAGCTAACTTCCTGAAAAACACTTTCAAGTGGTTTGAATTAATAGGTGTTTCTGAGTCATCTTTCTCATTCAGAAACAAATGCCATGGGGCACCTGGGTAGCTCAGTCTGTTGCCTTCCCCTGAAACAGAGGACTGATTTCCTCATTAGTAAAAGGACTGAAATCAAAAGTTTGTTTGATAGGCCTCAGACCATTGACTCTTAGAAAGAGAACACCTACTGGATGATTGTGGTATGTCTAGTTCTTAAAGTGGGAGTGCTCCAGCAAGGGAGGAAGGAAGAGATCACTTCTACCTTTGGGGATCCTGCCTTAGGGTTGGTAAAGGACTGAGGAGGCAAAATACTTTTTGCAGAAGGTTATAAAATAAACAAAGTAAATGAATTTTTTCAATGCAATCAGTATTTTGCTAGCAAAAAACGGCTATTTTTCCACTTTAAAAAACTATCAAAAATATGACTACTTTATAATTTTCCATTGATTCCATATTGATTTGGCAATATCCCTCATGATGACAGGTGCAAAAATTCTAAACAAAATGTTGGCAAATCAAACAATATATTAAAAGAACAACATGTCATGACCAAGCAACATTTATCCCAAGAATACAGGATCATATTTGAGGGTAACAATAATAACTATTGATTTTTAAGGTTTACATGAGTAATAGACTTGAAGCATTTAGCACAGCATTTGAGTTTACTAAACTCTCAATAAGTATTAGGTATGAAAAATATTGAGGGCCTACTTTACTTACTTTTTAAAGATTTTATTCATTTATTTGAGATACAGAGACAGAGAGAGAGAACAGAAGCAAGGGGAGTGGAAGCAGAGGGAGAAGCAGGCTCCCCACCAAAGCAGGGGGCCTGATGTGGGTCTCGATCCCAGGACTCTGGGATCATGACCTGAGTTGAAGGCAGATGCTTAACTGACTGAGCCACCCAGATGCCCCTCCTACTTTATTTTTCAAAGCACTGGGAAATTAGATAGTTTTCTAAGTGTGAGGAGGGTAGTACTTGAAAGAAATGATGCAGGTTTAGATTAACCATGGAGGGGCTTGAGCAAAAGTGCTAACTGTGATGCAATAGAAGGATAGATGGGGCCTGCCTGACATGGGTAGGTATCTGAGGGTTCTCATGACACCATGTCCATGGTTTTGCCATAACTTCTAGGAATGCTGGGCTATTTGTATGTGGAGGGGTAAAAGGTAGATTTTAGATCCAGGGTTGTATCTCGGCCAGTGCGTGCCACAAAGGATAGTAATGAAGGGAACTGAGAATGTTCGTGAGGAAATAGATAGGACAGATGATGCCCCAAGAGCCCTAGCTGGTAAGACAAAGAAGGGAGGACATGGCGGGTGATAGGCTAGAAGAAAATGGAGGGATCAAGGAATTGCAATCTCTGTGCCAATGGAAGAGCAGTTACAGAAGGAATCATAAAACAAGAGGTGAAAAGATAGAGGCTGTGGCCATAAAAAGAATGTGGCAGAAACTGCCTTGTAACACCCACCTACCCCTTCAGTAAGGACTCCCTTTTAGGCCTGGCATACTGTCACTCACATAAAGTCTACATTTCCCAGACTCCAACTCAGGCTAAGTTCTTGCAGGAAGGTACAAGCAGAAAGGTTGAGTGGAACTTCTGGGAAGTCTCCTGGAAAGGAGTAACTTTCCCTCATCCACCTTTGACCTCCTCCCTTCCACCTGGAATACAGACATAACTTCCTCAGCATGAGGCCATCATGGCTCCTGAGGTAGCTCAGCTCCCTAAAGACAGGCTAAAGATGGAAGATGGGCAAAGAGTAAGACAGAAGGCCTTAACTAAGTCTCCCACCCCTGGATTTTTTTTTTTTTTCTTTATTTTGGTTATTATGTGAGGGAGATATAAAGCCCAATGTGATTTGTTACTTTGGGATTTCTGGTTATTCCCAGCTGACCCTAAATCTAATGTATATAATGGGATACCAAGTTTAAAGATTTCTCAAATCATTGTCAGGCAGTCTAGGCTGTAGCTGTGAGAATTAGAAGAAGTGTAAGCAAACTGCTTGCTGACAAGTTTTAAATTATATCAAAATCTATGCTTCTATAAACTTTAATCAGTTGCCTTAGTCCTTCTCTAACACAGCTTGCCAAATTAAATGGGTTTATTGTTTTTCCCTCATTTGAAGATAGCAGGTGTGTCCCCAAGTCATCTTTGCAGGCTGCACAACCCTGGTTTGTCAGGCTCTCTTGGGTGTGGCAAAGCTTTGCCTTTCTGCACCCCCCTGGATACTGTCCTCTGAACATGATCCAGTGTGTCCATTTTTTTTTTTCAAGTGCAAAGTCTGGACCTGAACAAGGGGCACAAGTGGTCAGTCTGAACAAGCTATTACCACTTCACTCCAGATGACATGCTTCTGTGCTTCTATTACTGCATTACTTTTTCCAGCAGAGACATCACATTTCCCATTCATATGAAACTGCTTTAATGAGAAAATGTACCCTTTACACCCAAGCTGCTACATTGCCCGATCTCTACTTGTGTAGTATTGATATTTCTCAAATGCAGGTGCACGGCCTTACATAGCTAACGCTGTTAAATTTCATCTTGTAAGATATGATTCACTGCTCCAGCCCACTGAGACTTCTAGGAATCTAATTCTGCCACCCACTGAATTCCCCATCATTAAGCCTTGTTGCATACCACTTTGATAGGATTGCTCTCTGGTTCTTCATCTAAATTTCTGATCAAAATGTTGAACAAGGCAATTTGTTCTTGGGCAAGTCTTTTCTCCAAGATGCCATTCATCAATTTATTCATCAGTTTGGAGAGTGATTTGCAGTAAGTGGTTTTTCTCATGATTGCATTCAGTATCTTGTAGCCCAAGGAAAGGAAAGCTTAAGAAGATTCCTAAAGGAGAAGGAGCAAGATGGCAGAGTAGGAGACCGAGATATTATCAGATCCCAGGAGTTCAGCTAGATAGTTATCAAACCATTCTGAACACCTACAAACTCAATAGGAGATAGAAGAGAAGAAGAGCAGCAATTCTAGGAACAGAAAATCGACTGCTTTCCAAAGGTAGGACATGAGAAGTGAATCTGAAGCAACGGGAAGATAGACCGTGGGGGGAGGGGTTGGCTACCGCCAAGTGAGAGAACAGTGGAGCACAAAATCAGAACTTTTAGAAGTCTGCTCCACTAAGGGATGTTGCTCCAGAGGCTAAGCAGGGGGTGGAGCCCTCACGGGGACAGTGTGGTCTCAAGACCTGCGGGGTCATAGAAAGATCAGGGATGCCTAAATGTGGCAGAGCTCCCAAGTATCAGAATGGGGAAGCTGGCTGCAGAGACTGAGCCAAGTAGTGGGCTCTCAGCTCGGGATTACCTTAAACCATGATCCAAGGCATATTTGGGCCACTGCTCTTTGAGCAGGGACCCCACAGGCAGCAGATCCGGGGAGACCCCCCCACTTCCTCCTTTGGGAGGAGTGGCAAGGGTACACGCTGCAGCAATCTGCTGGGTTTGGAGATTCCAAATGGGAATTCAAATGGGGACTCCAAATGGGGCCTTACGCCAGAGATAGAAATGCTCAGTCACAGGCTAGGTGAGCACGAAGTGAGGCCAGAGACCAGGGAGACAGGAGTGATTGACTGCTTTTCTCTAAGTGTGCACTGAGGAGTGGGGCCCCTAGCTCTCAGCTTCTATGGGGCTGGAGATTGGGAGGCTGCCATTTTCATTCTCCTCCTCCAAAGCTATACTGAAAGCATTCAGGGAACAAAAGCTACCAAGAGCAAACCCAAGCATATTACTTAGCCTGACCCCTGGCAAGGGCGGTACAATTCCACCTCAGGCATAGACACTGAGAATCAGTACAATAGGCCCCTTCCCCAGAAGATCAACAAGAACATCCAGCCAAGATCAAGTTCACTGATCAATGAGAACTATGGAACTCCAGAGCTAGGAGAAAGCAACATATAGAATTCATGATTTTTTTCCAATGTTTAAAATTTCAAGTTAAATTTTTTAAAATTTTATTTTTTTCTTATTCTATTTCTTCATTTTTCCTCTTTCCTATTTTAATGTTTTTAAACTAGTTTATCAATATCTTTTTAAAAATCTTTTTTTTAATTTTTCACTGTTATACTCATTTTTTATCCCTTCATTGTGTTTAACCTTATTTCTTGTATACATATAGGTTTTATTTTTTTCTTTAAACCTTTGGGATACAATTTCTTCTAATAGATCAAAATATACCCTAAATCTAGCATATAGCTTTGTTCTAGTCTCATGCCTGATCACATTCTTTTGCCTTTTTTTCTTTTTTCAAACAACTTATCTTATTAATCCCTTTTTTAGGATCTTTTTAAATTTTCATCTTTACAGTCATATTCCATTCCTTCAATGTGTTTACCCTTATTTTTGTATATACATAAAGTTTTTCTTTCCTTAAAATTCTAGGAGGTAGTTTCTTGTAACAGGCCAAAATAGTTTCTTTGTAACACCCAAAAATAAGCATGTGGCACTGTTCTAGTCGCCAGTATATATATACTGCTTGGCTCAGCATATATATACTATATATATATATATTAGACTGTACACACACACACACACACACACACACACATATATTTCTTTTTCTCCCCCCGCCCCTCCTCGGCTTCAGGTCTCTTCTGATTTGGTTAGTGTATATTTTTCTGGGCTCATTGCTACCCTTTTAGTATTTTGTTCTCTCATTCATCTATTCTTACTTGGATAAGGTGACAAGGAAGAAAAACTCACCACAAAAAAAAAAAAAGAACAAGTGGCAGTACCAATGGCTAGAGACCTAATCAATACAGACATTAGTACAATTTCAGAACTAGAGTTCAGAATGACGATTATCAAGGTGCTAGCTGGGGCCTGTTGTACTGTTTCTCAATTTCAGATATTAGAAAATTCCTTTCTGGAGAAATAAAATCCCTTTCTGGAGAAATAAAAGGACTAAAATCTAACTAAGTTGAAATTAAAAAAGCTATTAGTGAGATGAAATAAAAAAAAATGAAGGCTCTGACTGGTAGGACAAATGGGGCAGAAGAGAGAATTAGTGCTATAGAAGACCAAATGATAGAAAATAAAGAAGCTGAGCAAAAGAGACACACACAACTACTGGACCACGAGGGAAGAATCGAGAGATAAGTGATATCATAAGATGAAACAATATTAGAATAATTGGGATCCCAGAAGAAGAAAGACAGAGAAGAGCAGAAGGTATATTGGAGAAAATTATAGCAGAGAATTTCCCAAATTTGGTGAAGGGAACAAGTATCAAAATCCAGGAGGCACAGAGACCCCCCCTCAGAATAAAAAAAAAAAAATAGGTCCATACCCTGTTATCTAATAGTAAAACTTACAAGTCTCAGTGAGAAAGAGAAAATCCTGAAAGCAGATCAGGACAAGAGGTTTGTCACATACAACAGTAAAAATGTTAGATTGGCAGAAGACCTATCCACAGAGACCTGGCAGGCCAGAAAGGACTGGCATGATATATTCAGAGCACTAAATGAGAAAAATATGCAGTCAAGAATACTATATCCAGCTAGGCTGTCACTGAAAATAGAAGGAGAGATAAAAAGCTTCCAGGACAAACAAAAACTAAAAGAATTTGCAAACACCAAACCACCCCTACAGGAAATATTGAAAGCGGTCCTCTAAGCAAAGAGAGAGCCTAAAAGTAACAGACCAGAAAGGAACAGAGACAATATACAGTAACAGTCACCTTACAGGCAATACAATGGTGCTAAATTCATATCTTTCAATAGTTACCCTGAATGTAAATGGGCTAAATACCTAGTCAAAAGACACAGGGTATCAGAAAGGATAAAAAAACAGGACCCTGTCTTGTTTTTTTGCTGTCTACAATATGCTGTCTACAAAAAATACAATATGCTGTCTACAAAAAAACTATTTTATTATTTTCTAAAAAACTCATTTTAGACACAAATACACTTCCAGACTTAAAGTGAGGGAGTGGAAAACAATTTACCATGCTAATGGACATCAAAAGAAAGCTGGGGTAGCAATCCTTATATCAGATAAATTAGATTTTAAGCCAAAGACTATAATAAGAGATGAGGAAGGATACTATATCATACTTAGAGGGACTGTCCAACAAGAAGATCTAACAATTATAAATATCTATATGCTCCTAACATGGGAGCAGCCAATTATATAAACCAATTAGTAACAAAATCAAAGAAACTTCAACAATAATACAATAATAGGAGGGGACTTTAACACCCCCCTTACTGAAATGGACAGATCATCTAAGCAAAAGATCAACAAGGAAATAAAGGCTTTAAATGACACACTGGACCTGATGCAGTTCACAGATATATTTAAAACATTCCATCCCAAAGCAACAGAATACACATTCTTCTCTAGTGCACAAGGATAGATCCATGAATAGATCATACCCTGAGTCACAAATCAGGTATCAACTGGTACAAAAAGATTGGGATCATTCCCTGCATATTTTCAGACCATAGTACCTAGAAACTAGAGCTCAATCAATACAAAAGTTGGAAAGAACTCAAATACATGGAGGCTAAAGAGCATCCCACTAAAGAATGAATGGGTTAACCAGGAAATTAAAGAAGAATTTTAAAAATTCATGGAAACAAATGAAAAGGAAAACACAACTGTTCATAATCCTTGGGACACAGTAAAGGCAGTCCTGAGAGAAAAGTATATAGCAATACAAGCCTTTCTCAAGAAACAAGAAAGATCTCTCAAGTACACAACCTAACCCACAATCTACACCTAAAGGAGCTGGAGAAAGAACATCAAAGAAAGCCTAAACCCAGCAGGAGAAGAGAAATAAAAAAGATCAGAGGAGAAATCAATGAAATAGAAACCGAAAAAACAGTAGAACAAATCAACGAAACTAGGAGCTGGTTCTTTGGAAGAATTAATAAGATTGATAAACCCTTGGCCAGACTTATCAAAAAGAAAAGAGAAAGGACCCAAATTAATAAAATCATGAATGGAAGAGGAGAGATCACAACCAACACCAAAGAAATACAAATAATTTTAAGAACATATTATGAGGGGTGCCTAGGTGGCTCAGTGGGTTAAAGCCTCTGCCTTCAGCTCCAGTCATGATCTCAGGGTCCTGGGATTGATCCCCGCATCAGGTTCTCTGCTCAGCGAGGAGCCTGCTTCCCCCTCTCTCTCTACCTGCCTCTCTGTCTACTTGTGATCTGTTTCAAATAAATAAAATCTTAAAAAAAAAAAAAACCATTATGAGCAACTATACACCAGCAAATTTGACAATCTGAAAGAAATGGATGCATTCCTAGAGACATATAAACTACCAAAACTGAACCAGGAAGAAATAGAAAACCTGCACAGACCCATAACCAGTAAGGAGATTGAAACAGTCATCAAAAATCTCCCAACAAGAGCCCAGGGCCAGACGGCTTCCCAGGGGAATTCTACCAAACATTTAAAGAAGAATTAATACCTATTCTCCTGAAACTGTTCCAAAAAATAGAAAGAAAACTTCCAAACTCATTTTATGAATCCAGCATAACCTTGATCCCAAAACTCGATAAAGACTCCATCAAAAAGGAGAATTACAGAACAGTATCCTCGATGAACACGGATGCAAAAATTCTTACCAAAATACTAGCTAATAGGATCCAACAGTACATTAAAAGGTTTATTTACCACAACCAAGTGGGATTTACTCCTGGGGTGCAAGGCTGGTTCAACATCGACAAATAAATCAATGTGATACAATTAATAGGAAAAAAAACAATAACCATATGATACTCTCAGTAGATGCAGAAAAAGCATTTGACTAAGTACAGCATCCTTTCATGATAAAAACTCTTTACAGTGTAGGCATAGAGGGTACATACCTCAATATAATAAAATTCATCTATGAAAAACCCACAGTGAATATCATTCTCAATGGGGAAAAACTGAGAACTTTTCCACTAAGGTCAGGAACACAGCAGGGATGTCCACTATCACCATTGCTATTCAGTACAGTACTAGAAGTCCTAGCCTCAGAAATCAGACAACAAAAAGAAATAAAAATCATCTGAATCAGCAAAAATGAAGTCAAAGTCAATCTTTGCAGATGATATGATACTTTATGGGAAAAACCCAAAAAAGTCCACTCTAAAACTGCTAGAACTCATACAAGAATTCACTAAAATGTCAGGATACAAAATCAATGCACAGAAATCAGTTGCATTTGCATACACCAACAGCAAGACAGAAGAAAGAGAAATTAAGGAGTCTATCCCATTTACAATTGAACCCAAAACCATAAGATACCTAGGAATTAACCTAATCAAAGAGACAGAGAATCTGTACTTAGAAAACTATGAAGTACTCATAAAAAAAATTGAAGACACAAAGAAATGGAAAAATGTTCCCTGCTCATGGATTGGAAGAACAAATATTGTGAAAATGTCTATGATACCTAAAGCAATCTACACATTTAACACAATCCCTATCAAAATACCATCAATTTATTTCAAAGAAATGGAACAAATAATCCTAAAATTTATATGGAACCAGAAAAGATGCTGAATAGACAGAGGAATGTTGAAAAAGAAAGCCAAAGTTGGTGGCATCACAATTTCAGACTTCCAGCACTATTACAAAGCTGTAATCATCAAAACAGTATGGTACTGGCATAAAAACAGACACACAGATCAGTGGAACAGAATAGAGCACCCAGAAATGGACCCTCGACTCTCTGGTCAACTAATTTTCAACAAAGCAGGAAAGAATATCCAATGGAAAAAAGACAGTCTCTTCAACAAATGGTGTTGGAAAAATTGGACAGCCACATGCAGAAGAATGAAACTGGACCATTTCCTTACACCACACACAAAAATAGCCTCAAAATGGATGAAAGACCTCAATGTGAGACAGGAATTCATCAAAATCCTTTAAGAAAACACAGGCAGCAATCTCTTCAACCTCAGCCTCAGAAACTTCTTCCTAGAAATATGGTCAAAAGCAAGGGAAGCGCAAAAATGAACTATTGAGACTTCATCAAGATCAAAAGCTTTTGCACAGCAAAGGAAACAATCAACAAAACCAAAAGACAACTGACAGAATCAGAGAAGATATTCACAAATGACATATCACATAAAGGGCTAGTACCCAAAATCTATAAAGAACTTATCAAACTCAACGCCCAAAGAACAAATAATGCGATCAAGAAATGGGCAGAAAACATTTAAAAAAAAGATATTAACAGACTTTTCGGCAAAGAAGACATCCACATGGCCAAGAGACACGTGAACAAGTGCTCAACATCTCTCAGTATCAGGTAAATACAAATCAAAACCACAATGAGAGACCACCTCATACCAGTCAGAATGGCTAAAATTAACAAGTCAGGAAATGACAGATGTTGGCGAGGATGCGGAGAAAGGCGAACCCTCCTACACCGCTGGTGGGAATGTAAGTTGGTGCAGCCACTCTGGAAAACAGTATGGAGGTTCCTCAAAAAGTTGAAAATAGAGGTACCCTATGACCTAGCAATCGCACTACCGGGTATTTACCCTAAAGTACAAATGTAGTGATCTGAAGGGGCATGTGCACCTGAATGTTTATAGCAGCAATGTCCACAATAGCTGAACTATGGAAAGAACCTAGATGTCTATCAACAAGTGAATGGATAAAGAAGAAGTGGTATACATATACAATGGAATACTATGCAGCCATCAAAAACCAAATTCTTGCCATTTGCAATGATGTGGATGGAACTAGAGGGTATCATGCTAAGTGAAATAAGTCAATCAGAGAAAGATAATTATCATACGATCTCTCTGATATGAGGAATTTGAGAGGCAGGGCTGAGGGGGAGGGTCATGTGGGGTAGGGAGGTAAAAATGAAACAAGATGGGATCAGGAGGGAGATAAATCATAAGAGACTCTGAATCTCACCAAACAAACTGAGGGTGGCTGGGGGGTGGGAAGGGTAGGGATAGGATGGCTTGGTTATGAACATTGGGGAGGGTATGTGCTATGGTGAGTGCTATGAAATGTGTAAGCCTCATGATTCACAGGCCTGTATCTCTGGGGCAAATAATACATTATATGTTAATTTTAAAAAGGGGAAAGATTCCTAAAGTAATTTACTTGGCCACTCAAGGTTTTTTGGAGTTGGTGGGTATTATGGACTAAATATTTGAATTTCTTCAAAATGCATATGTTGAAGCACTAACTGGAAAAGGTGATAGTATTAGGAGAAAGGGTGTTTAGAAAGTAATTAGGTTTTGATGAGATCACAAGGGTGGAGCCCTATGATGGGATTAGTGCCCCTATAAAAAGAGGAAGAACCAGGGATTCCTCCCTTTGCCCTGTCAGGATATAGCAAAAAGGAAGCTGTTTGCAAGCCAGGAAGAAGGTCTTCACCAAGAATCAAATCTTATGGCACCTTGATCTGGGACTTTACAGCTTCCAGAATTATGAGAAATAAATGTCTGTTGTTTAAGCCACCCAGTCTCTGCTATTTGTAATAGCAGCCTGAGCTGCTGTCGACAGCTGTTAAATGACAGTGGATTTCCAGCCAATGTCTTTCTCAAGGTGTCTCTAGTTTACTATTATTAAAGCTATGACTTCTCAAGCTTAAGCTGGATTGCTTTTCCTCATAGTAATGATGTATGTGTTAAATCAGAGTACTGAACTGCATGCCCAAATCCTGCAAGAGGCCACTGGAAATATGGGCCTATACGGAGGAGGTAGTCACAAATGCTTAACCTATTTTAAGGCCTTACTTTGGAACTGGGCTGCTGATCACATGAATGTGCTCAGAATTTTTGCCTCTCCATTTATAAGCCACATGGATTTGGATTCTTTTTTCTACTTTGTGTTTCTGCCAAGCCAGAGAACCCAACTGAGCTATATTTTAAAGGGTGTGGAATTTCAATTTCATTAGGCTCTATGGGGGAAAATGTTCGAAATTTACCCAAATCACCATCAGTGTTAGAAGACCTTTTTCTCCTTTTTGTTGGAGACCAAATGTCAATTTTTGGTTCCCAAATGATATATTCATAAAGAACAGTTGCCATTTTCAAAGACACTTATTCTACTCAAGAAGTCTTGTCATTTAAAATGCTAAAAGTATTAGACTCTCTTATTTTCCACATTGGTACAGCAGGGAACGAATTTATTTTCATACACTGAGTGCCTGAACTCAAGGAAATTCCAAATTGTGTATGTGATACCAATGGCAGGGTGGGGATCTTACCTTCTTCATTGGCTCTTAGGGTCATTCAGACAAACAAAGAAGGATAAGTGGACTGAAACCTAAGAGAATATATATCTGTGCTCTCATGAAATAGTTGAGGTTCTCAGGCACCCAGAAACTCATCCTCTGATGGTATCCCAACCCTGGGGCCCTCAGGACAGGTGGAAAAGTGGCTGAAGGACAGAAGAGGTGGGCAGGAAATCCTCCTACCTGGGATTCCCTGTGGATACTCACTGTGGTCTCAGTTATGATTCAAGGTCAAGGCTAGGCTATGAGGCTAAACTATTAGTCCAGGGCTTCCTTCCATATAAGTGTCTCATATCATCTCATATTGATATCTCAGCTCATGTGGTCTCCCAATAAAGACTGGGTACCACTGTTCTTCCTACGGTGCTTGCCAAACCAGTCAGAGGCACATTTGCATTTTTTAATTCTTGCTAAACTCTTGTTATATATCAGGCACATAAATTTATAAACACAATCACATTTTTAAAAAGCCCTTGGAAGTAGCTATGATACATTATTATTCACATGATACAGACGCAGGATGGGAAGGTCATATTGGTTAGTCAATCTTCTTAAGGTCATACAACTAGAAGCATATGAGCCAGGATTTGGATCCAGGTCTGCCTGACCCCAAATCCTGGTTTATTTCACTATACATGCTGCTTCCACACTGAGTAGCAGGATTCTTCCATTTCAGTTTTGCTCATGGAAACTGAGGGGTCAGAGCAACCTTGAGAAGGAGACAGACAACCTAAAATATCTGTCTGGCCCTGCCTAACACTTCTTTCTGACTCATGTATGCTTGCTTCTGAATCTGCTCTCATAATTCAACTACTTCAAGGCCTGTAAGTTCTGAGCTTTGACCCTGACCAGACCTTGAGGGTGATCCTGCTTATGGGAAGACTATTTGCTCCACCCCAAGGTAAATATTACCATCAAGTTTTTTCTGATATATATACCACTTGTAGGTATGGGTGGCCACTGACTTGGTCACCAATGTACTGGTCACAGGTAAGGAGCCCAACTCCCTTAGAGAATGCCAAAACCAAGGGAAATTGAGATCAATGTGTAATGTGAGTAGAATGTTCAAATAGAGACATTATATTAATTCATGTATTTTTCATGGCATATCTGTATCTTGTTCCGAAGAACAAGGAGTTCTTTCTGACAAAACCATACAGACAGGCATTAATTACTGCAGTTGGATTACAGCAATAAAAATAGTAAACCAAATGATGAAAAAGGTAGTAGCTCCAAGAGGCTCAGCTAAGCCAAAGAGTTCTACCCACCAAGGAGACAGGTTCCCATCCAGTCTAAAATCAGCCTGTCTGCCTTAAAGTGGTTTTGCTGTTCCTGTCAAATTTCCTTTGGCCTAGAATCACATTTTTCTGCCATTGTCAAAATCCATTTTAAATACTAACGGAATTATGGATTCTCAAAAACTTCCTTAATAGATGAATACCAGAAGTTTCATGGTAGAAGATGTTGATGTTGGTTGTATTCAAATGATTTGAGGGGCATCTGGGGGTTCAATCAGTGAAGTGTCTGACTTTGACTCAGGTCCTTATCACAGGGTCCTGGGACTGAGCCTCACGTGGGGCTCTTCACTCAGCAGGGAGTCTGCTTGTCCCTCCCTTTCTCCCCCTACCAATGCTCATACACTCTTTCTCAAATAAATAAAATTAAAAAAAAAAATGGTTTCAAAATTCAAAGTGGAAAATGTGAAAATAAAACCTAAGGTGAGTTTTAAATTTTAATCCTACAAAGAAGCTCTAGCACAATAAATCAGATGTTACAAGGTAATGAACCTACCATTTCCATACCCTGATTGAAAATATGAATGAATTCAAATTTTGGAGTAGCATTAGTTTGCTAGGGCTGCTATAACAAAGTACTGCAAATTTAGTAACTTGAACAGAAATTTACTGTTTCACTGTCTCTGGAGGCTAGAAGTCTGAAATCAGGGTGTAAACGGTGTTAGTTCCTTCAGAGGGCTTTGAGGGAGAGATCTGTTCCAGGCCTTGCTCTTTGACTTGTAGGTGGCCCTCTCTTCTCTATGTCTTCAAGTAATCTTTTTTTAAAGATATTTGTTTGTTTGTTTGTTTATCTGACACACAGAGAGAGAGAGAGAGAAAGAGAGCACGAGCAGAAGTAGGCAGAGCAGCAGGCAGAGAGAAAGGGGGAAGCAGGCTCTCTGCTGAGCAGGGTGCCCGATGTGGGGCTTGATCCCAGGACCCCGAGATCATGACCCGAGCCGAAGGCAGCTGCTTAACCAACTGAGCCACCCAGGCACCCCTGTCTTCAAGTAATCTTTGCACATTTGTGCCCAAATGTCTCCTTTGTTAGGCACTAGTCATATTAGACTAGAGTCTGTCCTAATGACTTCACTTTAATTGATTATCTCTGTAAAGACCCTATCTCCAAACAAAGTCACATTTTGAGGTTAACTGGTGGTTAAAACTTCACCATATGAATTTGGGGTACGGGGGCGGGGAACACATAATTCAATCCCTAACAACCTTGTAATCTCTGCCTCTCCATTTGAGTTTAATTCCTTTCTACGTTTGTTAAATTTATTTACCTTCCTTTTAAAAACATAATTAGATTTATGAGAAATTCATCTTTTATTCTTTTTTCAAAGAAATCTTGGATTTATTAATCAAGTCTACTGTTCTCACAGTTATTTCTACATTCATTTTATTATTGATTTCTTCATGATTTTCTCATTAGTTTTTCTTCTTCATGTTTATAATAAAAACTTTCAAGGCTATGAATTCACTTCTGATTATAATGTAGAAAATAAGTACAAGATTAAAACATGAGCTTAGGAATCAGACTACCTGGGTTTGAATTTTAACTCTGACACTCATCTCACAGGGTTATTGTGAAAATTAAATAGATGTTTGAGCAGCTTCTGATACATGATTAGTATAAAATAATTAATTTACCTAGAGTAGGAGTGATGACAGTGGTAGAATTAGCTATATAATCTTTAGCATATTATTTAGCTTCCCTATACCTGCAAGTTTTCTTTTATGTAAAATTATATATTAATAGTACTTAGCAGGTTTTTGTGAAGATGAAATTACCTATTTCATATCAACTCATCCAACATATATTTACTTAGTACCTACTATATGTCAAATACTGCTCTGTATACTTGGGCTGTATTAGTGAACAAAGCAGAAAAGATTGCTGCTCATGTGAAGCTTACACTCTAGCAGAGAAAGATAGAAATAAACAATAAAAATGATGAATGAAGAAATCATATAATGTATTAAAAAGTGACACAGGCTTTGTAAAAAAAAAAAAAAAGAATAGAATAGGGTAAGAGGAATGAAGAGTGACTGATGGGAGAGGGGATGTGATTTTAAATAGGGTGGTCAGAGAAGGCCTCACAGAAGGATGTTACATGGACCAGCCAGGGAGAGCTGAGGCTGCGAAGATCTGGGAGTGTACAAGAACAAAATGTTTTGTTGACAACCCTTCTCCACGTTTTATTCTTGCCCACTGCACACTCCCTTGGCAGCTCTAAGAAACAAGAAGTATCTGGTTAAACTGCAGATGCTGGCAAACTACAGCAGGCTGGCCCTCACCTGTTTTTACATGGTCCACAAGCTGAGAATAGTTTTCAAAGGTGAATATTTCCAATCAATCTGATAGGGAATATTGATTTTGCATCCCAACTAGGTAAAATAACATTCCAAAAAGAATTTTACTCTTTTGTAAAATTCTAAAAAATAAGAAATATTTTTATTTATAAATATAAATATTTATAAAATAAATTCTAAAAAAATAAGACTTCTGTTACTTGTAGTCCATCTTTATTATTACATTTTGAATTCCATCAATTTTAAAAAAAATGGGGAAATATGTTTTCCCTCCTGCTATATGAGTACCTCCATGATAGTTCTGATTTGGCCTCTTGATGCACAAAGCCTAAAATATTTACTATCTGGTCCTTCAAAGAAAAAAGTTTGTCTATCCCCAAAGCCACAGCAGTCAGATGTCCTAATTGCTACAACTCCCGTTCACCTTGTAATACTCTTCATCCCTGCAATAACTCTAAGAACCACTCCTTGCAGTGATAACAAGATGAGAAGTACAAATAATGAGCCAGTACTGGTCTATTCAGCAGCAAATAGGCCCCTGGGAAAAATAAGAAGTTGCTATACCTCAGAAATTCCCCAAATCAGATTTAACATATATATTTATACCTTGACTCCACCTAGACTCCTATCAACCACTAACTTCTGGGCAGTCTCCACCAGTCCATTCAGTAGCATGGCTGGTGTCCAAGCTATGAATGAGGCTTGTTCATCCTCCGACATGCATTACCACATCACAATATTATAGATAGTGGCTTGGTGTCCCAAGTTACCTTGTTTGGCAGCTGGGCAGTCTTTCCTTGATAGGAATAATGCTAGTTAGTTTACACTGGTGCTGTATGCAAGCCAAAATAATTTTCTAAGATCCACATTATCAAGTAGCATTAAACTGACCCAATGCTTTTCCACTGTCATATAACTATCTACTCATATATTCACATACAACTCAATTTCCTCCTCAGTGATATATTGTCCAACACATCAATGCTTAGCAGGGCTTCTTGTATTAAAGTCCAGGTAAGTAGAATTTTAATAGCTAAAGACTGGAGAAATCTAAGTATTCCAGGCAGAGCATCATATGCACAAATGAACAGACCAAAAGAGAATGCGCCGTGTAGCCTGAAAGACAAGTGTAGTTTTGATTTGTGACCAAACCATCATCTATGAGTTGGAGAATGGTCCCTAAAATGAGGCTGAAGATAATGAATGATATTATCCTAAGGAGTCTGGGTTTTCTTTTGACTGGAAAGGGAAACTGCTGAAAAATTTAATCAGGTTTATCTCAAAATAAAGGTTTAAATCAAAAATATTGATTAACAACAGAATAGAGAATGGATCACAGCAGGGGACAGATACTAGAACAAAGGCAAAGACAGAAGTTGGAGTCCAGAGTGTGTTGAAATAATCCTGACTAGAAATAGAGAGGGTATGACCTATAGGCAACAGTGAGGAGGGGATGGATTAAAGATATAATTTTCATGCATCTAAAGACATTATCAAGACAAGCGATAAGTCAACCTACAGAATGAAAGAAAATATTTGCAGATTTTATGTCTGACAAAGAGTATTCAGAATGTAGAAGGAACTTCCACAACCCAACCACAAAAAGATAAACAACCCAATTAAAAAGTAGGCAAAAAATCCAAATGAATATTTCTCCAAGGATATACAAAAAGCCTACAAGCATATAAAGAGACACTTGATGTCATTAATCACTAAGGAAATTAAAATAAAAAATACAATGTGATACCACTGCATATGTGCTAAAATGTCTATAATTAAAAACAACAAACATTTGCAAGACGTGGATACATGTTGCTGACAGACATGAAATGGTGCAGCCACTGTACAAAACAGTTCGGTGGCTCCTCAAATTCTTACACATGGAATTACCATATGGCCCAGAAACTCAGCTCCTCAGTATATATCCCAAAGGATGAATAGTAGGGACTAAGAAACTTGTGCATCGATATTTGTTAGAGCATTATTTGTTTACCCACAGCTGGGAACATCAGCACCACATGATTCAAATTCTTACCACTCTGAACATGTCCAACTATGGCCACAAAAGAGCCCCAAGTACTGATTTGGGGACTACAAACAAGTTTCAATGAGTAGGAACATTCACAAATACAAAATCTGTGAATAATGAGGACCAACTGCATATACAATGCAATATTATCAAACCATAAAAAGGAATAAATTTCTGATACATTCTACAATAAGGATGAACCTTGAAAACATAATGCAAAGTGAAAAGAACCAAACACAGAGGGGCAAATAACTGAAAGATCCATTTATGTGGAATTTCTATAATAAGCACATTTATGAAGACAGAAAATAGATTAGAGGTACCAGGGTGTGGAGAGGGCAGATTGTTGTTTAATGGGTACAGAGTTTCTATTTGGGCTAATGGAAAAGTTTTTTAAGTAGTGATGACGACAGCACACCACTAGAAATGTAGTCAAAGGCCATGAATTTTATGCTTAAAAATAGTTAAAATGGCAAATATTTGGTTATATGTATTTTACCAAAATGTACAAAAATTTAAAAGATACATTACAAAAGGTATAGTAGTCAGTTGCCTTTGAGGGACCAAAGGAGGGAGATGTGTACAAGTTGAATACCTTTAGCTCTTGGTGGAAATAAGGAATGATATTCAAATAACATTACTTTATCACTATCATTATAATTGTTACCTTTTTACCTGATTTCCAAGCTCATTACTCTTAATATTATGATACCATACATACAACTCTGTATTGTTGAGCCTCTGACATTAGGCTCTGGCTAATGTCATTGTGAGGGGTCCTAACCATGTCTGAATCACGGAAAGGATGCAACAAATAACAGTGAATTCTTTACACAAAGGAGCAGGGACATAGATTAAGGTATAAAAATCTGAGGTTTTACGTCCTGCCCAGTAAGGTATTAATAAAGCTGAGTAAGCAACTCACCTCTATCATCTAATGCTGCCAGCTTCTTGCTTTTCTACACATGATTACCTCCATGAAATTCTCACTTTTGTATTGATTCAGTCCCTTGCATGGTTTCTAACTCCTTTCTGTTTCTTTCTCAGGAGGGGGGCAGGGAGAAAATCAATTCAGAGTGGCTGGGAGACATTCAGCTTTATCTAAAAGTGATCGATGACAATAAATTTCATTTTTGTTATTCTCTTGTTGCAAGAGGCTGAGCTTAAAGAAAGCTTTGCAGAAAACAAACAGATGGTGAACAGAAACATAAGGTAATAGTTCCCTCAGGGGAAGGACACACTCAGGAGAACTTTGTGGATCAGTCAAGGGCACGTTCAGAATGCAACTGGGGCAAATAAACTATGCTTGAACAAGGAAGAAGATCAGCAAAGAAGCTGAGGAATGGAGACTTCTGAACACTGTTCACGTAATATGCATATATAAAAGCTGAAAATCACTCATGAGTGTTCGATAAAAACAATCTTGTTTGTTAAGTATTTGTTGGATGGCCTGGTAACAGGCTTGAAATCTTAGGAGGTGGGTGCTCTGATTATCATTTTTATATTACCAAAGATAGACAGGAAGATGTCTTAGAGGAGAAGATCAGAAACATGTTGTATTTTGAATTTCTCATCATTTTTCCTTCATACATCCCAAGAAATGGACACTTTGCCATTAGCTGATGAATCCTTTTAATTTTATATCACATGATGAAAAAAGTGATACATTTAGGTATTGAAGTAAAATTTCTTAGTTTCCTTTTTTAAATATTTTATTTATA
This sequence comes from Procyon lotor, assembly GCA_028646535.1. Taxonomy (NCBI): domain Eukaryota; kingdom Metazoa; phylum Chordata; class Mammalia; order Carnivora; family Procyonidae; genus Procyon; species Procyon lotor. The sequence goes on from CM053605.1 coordinate 106,548,169, forward strand.
TGTCAGAGAGAGAAAGGGAGAGAGTGCAGTGGGCAGAGGGAGAAGCAGGCTCCCCACTGAGCAAGGAGCCCAATGTAGGACTCAATCCTAGGACCTAGGTTCATGACCTGAGCTGAAGATAGATGCATAGCTGACTGAGCGACGCAGGGGTCCCGTAAAGTTCCTTAGTTTTCAATCCAAAGGAGAGAAAATAACCGTCCTGGGCAAGTTAGAGAATTTCTCACTGGAAAATCAGGTGTCTTATATGTCATGTGATACCTGTTTGATTTAAACCTCTCACTGGTGCCAGGGCTAGCTCTGTCCACCCCTCCTCATGAGCTGGACATCAGAGAATGTTTGTTTCTGCAACGCGGCATCACAGAACCTTGTTGTACATTCAGAAATACAGACTTCTTTTTGTATGTGTTACTAAGTCAGACCCTGGAAAGTGGACCCACTGAAATTATTGGGGGTTGAGTATAATTTACTCTTAGATAGGCTTTGCTACTTCCAAGTCCTGTGAACAGACACAGATACTTGTGAACAAGGTATGATTTGCTCTTTGGTGCCTTTGAAGGGTGAGAAACTTTCCCGAGGGAGAGACTGTATATTGAGGCTTCTGGGTACTCAACGTGTGAGCATTAGTGTATGTGCCAATACCCCACCAAATTGCTACCTGTAAAATATTCCTAAAGCATGTGAGAATCATAGCTCATATTTATTGAGCTCTTATGAGTACCAGGCACTGTTTTAGGCACTTTTACATTATATTACATTTCATTCTCACAACAAACCTATCTGGTTACTATTCTCTTTTTACAAATGAGGAAACTGAGGCACAGACCAGGATCTGGGCATAAAAAATAATTTTGTGCATCATCTTTGACTACACAAGGAATTTAATTTTTTTGAGAGAGAGAATGCCTGCACTTGTGTGCAAGTGGGGGATGGGTGGGAGTTTGATTGGGTTGGGAGAGGGTCAGAGCGAGAGGAAGAATCTTAAGCAGGCTCCATGCTCAGCATGGAGCCACAAGCGGGGCTCATCTCAGGACCAAGAGATCATGACCTGAGCTGAAATCAAGAGTCTGATGTTTAATCAAATGAGCCACCCAGGTGCCCTGCCGGGAGTTTATTTTTAAAGTATGCTTGCAACATACAGAAATTAATGTCTTCTCAAGCATTCAATCACTCCAAGAGAACCAAATTTGCAAATAATCATAGGGAGCAATTAGCATGACCATAAAAATCATTTTCTTTATGGTAAAGGGGCCACATGCAAACATATTTGGAAATAGTACAACTCATTCTATAGCTATATTCTTTCCTGCTTTCCTTTTCCCAGTCTTACTTCACTTTCATATTTTGGATTACACACTAATTATGCTATGGGCATTTCAGGGCATCAAAGGGAATCGTATCTATCAATTTTCCACTGGAGAATAAAAGATGTTACTAATTGCTACACAGTCACATTTGCTTCTTATAAAATTATTCAATAATAAATTCAAGCCAAATAACTTGAGAAAAAAAGAGGTAGAGAGTTTCCATTTGAATAATATTTTAGTAGTGGTATACGTATCTTTCAGGCAGTATAAGCCAGTGCACTATCCCTCCCTCATCCACTGCATGCTACACCATGAGGAAGAGGACAGGCATATGTCATCAGAACAAATTCTGGGGACCAGCCTAAAGTGATGGAGCAGCCATGGCTTGGGGGGTTACTAGAAGTGGCACTGACAATTCATCTCTCCATCTCTGTGGTAGGACATTACTTTTTGGCTCCCAGTAAACCATGCCTACTGGTATTTACATCCTATGTAGTTCTCTAGGGCTTAACTATGTTTGGGCCAATGGGACAGTACCAAGTGTGAGATTTGATAAGTGCTTGCACACTGAGTCTTGAATTCTTGGTATATCCCTTTTTTTTTTTTTGTTTTTGAGAGAGAGAGTGAGCATAAGTACAAGCATGTGTGCACACAAGCAGGGTAGGAAGAGGGAGAGAGAGAATCTTAAGCAGCCTCTATGCTCAAAATGGAGTCTGACCTGGGGCTTGATCTCATGGCCCTGAGTTCAGGACTTGAGCCGAAATCAAGAGTCGGACACTAAACTGACTGAGCCACCCAGATGCCGTGGTACATTCCTTTCTGAAACCCAACCACAATGCTGAGGAAGCCCAAGAAGTCACACGGAGACAAAAATGTGGAAGAAAACTTGAGACTTCTGGTTGAAAGCTACAGCTGTATTCCTATGGCCCAAACCAATTGTCACCTATAGGGATGAGGTCATTTGGGCCTTCCAGCCATTGCATTCTACAGAATAAACTACCAGTCAACCCACAGAACCATGAGAAATAACAAATTATTTTTTTAAGCCAGTGAGTTTTGGGGTGGTTTGTTATACATCTGTAGGTAAGTAAGCCCTCTGGCTCTGCTGGTATAGACCACTGCTGATTCCCTTCCAGATTATTGTAACAACATTGGAAAGAAACTCCTTGTGCCCAAAACCCACTCCAATATATACTCCAAATTCTAACCAGAAAAATCCTTCCAAAAACCATTGATGGCTCCCCAGGGCCTTTAAGATAGTCTAGCCTACAACATGGAACATGAAGATGAGTATGATTCTTATTTTTCTATCTAGTTTAGCCTATCACTTCACTTCAGCTCTCACAGTTTATGTCCAGTCATAGTACACTATGGGCCCTGCCCTAGAATGGGTCAGATTCTCTAGTACTATCCTCTCCACTTCCACCTGACTATGCCAAATCCCCTTTGCACTTCAAGATTTCCCCGGGATCCTTCAGTGCTTTGCTTATCTCCAGCATAGCTCTTACCTACCACACTGCAATTGTCTCCTTTCTTATTTCTCTCCTTGTAAGACTATAGACTATTTGAGGACATGGAATAACTATTTGATAAGGCCTGAATGTTTGTGTCATGCCAATATACTTATGCTGAAATATTAATGCCCAATATGACGTTATTAGGAGGTGGGGCCTTTGGGCTCTGCCTCATGAATCAGATTAGTGCTCTTACAAAGAGAACACAGAAAGCTCCCCAGGCCCCCTTCCACCATGTGCAGACACAGCAAGACATTGGCTGACAACAAGGAAGAGGGCCTACAACAGAATGTAACCATATGGAAGCCCTGATCTCGGGCTTCCAGCCTCCAGCGAAAAATAAATTTCTGTTGTTTATAAGCCACACAGTCTCTGGTGTTTTGTTACATCAGCCCAAACAGACCACGACAATATTTCACTTCTGTATCCAGCACTGGCTATAGAGGTTGGCACACTGTAGGTGCTCAGGATGTGTTTGCTCAATGAGTATTATTTACTCCACTCTGCCATCATTGCAAGGTGACACTTGTTTATTTCTCTTAGGTTTATCCTCATTCCCTCATCAGGGATAGACAGGGAAGCCACTGCTTACAGAAAATTGATTTGATCAAGGTCATATATTCTAAAATGATGTCAAACAGGTTCCAGAAGTTCAGGCCAACCCAAATTTCAAAGAGGAAAGCCTAGACCAGAAGTTAGGACTTTGCCAGAGACCAAAGTTCAGAGACTGACTAACTCCTGCATACTCTAATGCACAGGACTCATTTCATATTTGACTTCTTCTGAGATCTCACCTCTTGATCACACAGGTTAGACTAGAAAGATTTTCCATGTTATAGTACTCTGCTTGCTTACCACTATATAGTAATTGTCTGTCTGCCTTTATTCCTCATTAGACTTGGGCTCCTTGAATGAAAGAGCTATATCATGTTTCAGGTCTCTAGCACAATACTGGCACATAATGGATGCTCAAGAAGTATTTGTCACATGAATGGATGACTGACCCAGAGAATGAAACCCAATGAAAACAGGTTGAGGTCAAATGGGATTAGGGAGGAAGTGGAGTTACCTTTAACACAGGTTGATATTTGCAGCCTTCTTTTATGGTTCATTGCATATCAGCCCAGCTCAATGGCCAGAGTTGAGATGGGAAACTCATTCCTGGTTTGGGACCTCCTGGTTCTCCTAGTGGAATTTCCTGATGTGATCTTGTGATTTCCAAATTCACTTTAGCTCTAGCATTTTTATAGTAAAGGTCCATATGTAAAGTGGGTGAAAGAGTTCTTCTGGTTGAAGTAGTTGACGGGACCCAGATTCCCACACATTGGTCCCCTTCCCCCTTCTAGCTCACTTCTTTCTCCCCCCACCACTTCAGCAGCCACCAAAGGTGCTTCACAGAAGCCAAGTTTAAGAACCAATATTCTAAAGCGTTCTTAAGATGTGAGTCAAGTTGCCATGACTGCTCTTCTGGTCCATTTTTTCCCCTAATGGCAGCAAACATTGGAGGTGATGGTTGGCATACAGCACACAGCATGTAGTCTAATGCCTTCCCCGAGCAGCTTATATAAAATTATCCACCTCGTTCCCACACTTGCCTCATTTTATGTCCACTAGCCCACTTTTCTCTCCAGCTATCACTGTGGCTACTAGCTTCATGTAAGTGTAGACCGACAGCCTCTCCCCAGATCTGCTGCATAGCTCTTATTTTTGCCCTTAGGCTTCTTTCCTATCTCTGACTATAAGAGCCCACTCAGCCACCCTGGCACGTGCTCAAACCTGGAACCAAATGTGGCAGTCCTTAACCTATGGGGAATAGGAGCTATGGATGAATACTGTCATCTTCCGTGATTTGGGTGGACAATTGTAAAGTACCTCCAATAAATTTCCTCAGAAGATCCCAATGAGGACAGAGTCCCAGTTGACTACAGCAGCAATGCACTCCAAGATGGGTTTTTACTCCTTTACTGCTTCATTCTTCCCAGTTGCTTCAAACCTGTACCTTAGGATCTACCCAAGATAAACTACCTACACAAGCCATTGTTTTGGGAGTCAATCAAGTTAAGACATTTTTCTTCTTGGTACTTAACATCCCTGATATATTTTACATTTATTGATTTGTCTCCCTCCTCTAAAATATAAACTGCACAAAAGCCAGGATTTCTTTCAACAGTATATTACTAATGATTTGAGTAATGCCTTCTTACCTAGCAAGCACCCAGTAAATATATTTTAAGTTAATCAATTGAGGGGCTTCAGGGTGGCTCAGTCAGTTAAGCACTGCCTCCAGCTCAGGTCATGACCCTGTGATGGAGCCTCATGTCAGGTTCCCCGCTCATCTGGGAATCTGTTTCTCCCTCTCCCTCTGCCATTCCTCCATTTGGGCTCTCTGGCTCTCTCTGTCAAATAAATAATTCTTTAAAAAAAAATAAAATAATTGAACTACTGAGTCTTTGGCTATATTGTTGATTCCCTGTTTGCCAGGATGGATGTGAACTAGACAAATTCATCAGTACACACATATACCTTGGTGGTGGATTGGAGTTTAGTGTGGATATGATACAAGGCTAGACAGGTTTCCACTCTACCATCAGAATATATGATCTTTTGTATGTTGAAAGGCCCTTCTCACAGTAGGTAGCAGTAGACCAAGTAACAATGTACATCGGAAGTCAGACACAACTGCCTTGCTTTATATTATGCCCAATTCAACTGGTGTCACAAGACACTGGATATTGGGGTCAACTGTCATACTGTCAAACTTGAGCCAGTGAGGAGGAAAACTTTGTAGCAGTGGGAAGGCAGGGCACATGCCAAGTTAGGCTTCCAGATTCTTTTGTTGAAGGAGAAACAGGGCAGAGCTCACCATGACCATATTGGGGTTGGTTTCCAAAAGCATGAGGTAGAAACAAGGAAAATTCCTGACAATGGGTGATACCAGAGGGCCAGATTAGTTTAGAATAATAGAAACTTTAGATCTGACTACCAAGAAGACTAGACATGAGCTCCAAATCAGGAGGGCCAGAAAGTTAAGAACTGAGAGCATACAGCCATGTGAAAAGCACATCAGAATCAAACAAGTGATAGGAAACCAATGATAAAACAAAAAGACAACCTACTGAAAGGGAGAAGATATTTGCAAATAACATGTCTGACAAAGAGTTAATATCTAAAATACATAGAAAACTTATATAACCAAAATATAAGCACCAAAATATAAGCAGTACCAAAAAAAGTCCAATTAAAAATGGACAGACAGCAATAGACATTTTTCCAAAGAAGACATGCAGATGGCCAACAGACACTTGAAAAGATACTCAACATCACTAATCATCAGGGAAATGCAAATAAAAACTACAATTAGATATCACCTTGTACCTAAGGGAACAAAGACAAGAAATGTGTTGGTGAGAATATGGAAAGAAAGGAATCCTCATGCATTGTTGGTGAGAATGTAAATTGGTGCAGCCACTTTGAAGAAACAGTATGGAGTCTCCTTAAAAATTAAAAATATAAATATCACATAATCCAGTAATCACACTACTGGGTATTTACCCAAAGGAAATGAAAGCGTTAAGT
>CM053605.1:106555062-106772261 GCA_028646535.1 Procyon lotor
AGGTGACTTCTCCAGAATACACTAGAATTCATTAAGCACCACTTGGAGATGGTGTTAAGGTTCCTCCATTGATCTGGTGCACGGAAACCTTATTTTTCTGCAGCCTGCTTATCCCTCTATAGATGCACATTTAACCCTTTGACAGAAATCCAATGCCAGTCATAGAGATTAATAGCATAGAACTTCTTCACTTTCACCTTCAAGTTCTTAACATGATAAACCCCTTTATTCTGATTCATTTTATATTTTTAAAATACACTTAAATATTTACATTTATATTTATTTTACTTGTTTTGACCCCCATTGATTATAATCTCTCTTTGTACATCATTCCTGGATCATTTTTTTACTTCCAGTTTTTGTTTGAATTCCAGTTAGTTAACATGCAGCACAGTATTGGTTTCTGGAGTGGGATTCAGTGATTCCTCACTTACATACAACACTCAGTGCTTGTCCGAAGTGCCCTCTCTGACACCCATCACCCACTTAACAAATCCCCCACCTACACCCTCCATCAACCCTCAGTTTGTTCTCTATAGTTGAAAGTTTGTTTTATGATGTCTCTCCTTTTCTCCCCCCATGTTCATCTGTTTTCTTTCTTAAATTCCATGTATGACTGAAATCATATGGTATTTGCTTTTCTTTAACTGACTTATTTTACTTAGCATAATATACCCTAGCTCCATCCACGTTGTTGCAAATGGCAAGATTTCACTCGTTCTTTTTTTATGGATGTGTATGTATATATATGTACCACTCCTTCTTTATCCATTCATCTGTCGATGGACATTTGGTCTCTTTCCATAGTTTATCTGTTGTTGATAATGCTATATCAACACTAGGGTACATGTGCCCCTTCAAATCCATATTTTTATATCCTTCGGGTGAATACCTGTTAGTGCAAATGCTGGGTCATATGGTAGCTCTATTTTTAACTTTTTGAGGAAACTCTCACTGTTTTCTGGAATAGCTGCACCAGTTTGTATTCCCACCAACAGTGTAAGAAGTTTCCCCTTTCTCTGCATCCTCGTCCCAAATCATTTTTTTCTATAAAAGAGGATTTCCCCTTTCTTTAGAGGGTCACTACTGCATGTATATTGTGGAGGACATTGGAAATGCAAGCAAAAGTTCTGAGTATTTATTGCTCATTTGTTAGTTGCAATGCAGCTGCTCAGATTTTTTCAGAAAATATGAAGTACACAAACTTGAATTGTATTTTCTGAAAACCTACCTGTTATCTTCTGAGATATAATAACCAGAAAGATAAAGTAACTTCCTCAAAGACACCAGTAAGGATGTGAATTTGGTAGAATATATTTCTAGAACTAGATAATTCTCATATTATTCAGAATAAGATTCAAAACTAAAGAACACATGTCTAATATTTAAAGCAGATGTTTGTTTTGTCTAGGATTCAGAAATTGACTATCTATGGTATTTTGTATGGGTGAGGATGAAATACTAATCACTAAGATAAGCCAGAGATAAACACAATTATGCAAAATTTCTTCTGATATATTTAAAATGAGACAGAGTTCCTACTTTGTAGCTTGAAGCCATATATGTAATAATCTTTTGAAAGATTTATTGATCTTTCTGGGATAAAGTAATTTTCCCCAGAAACTAAGAAATAATATCTTTTATTTATCATGGAGAGAACATCTGTTAATTATGATTTTCCCCCTTAATTCAGAAATCTTTAAATGAACAAAAAGAGGGCATTTACCAATAAGAGAAATATTAAGACAACAGATAAATGAGCAAAGAACCTGACCAGAAAACACACAAAGGAAAAAATATGGCCAGAGAAATGGGGAAGGAAAAAAATAGTGGTTAAAAGTTATTGGTTTAATTATTCAAGGAGAAAACTGAATTTTGTTTAGCAAAACACGGATGGGTTGTGAAAGATAGCTGCAGGCCAAGGCCCGGGGAGGTGAGAAGGAGCTGGGGACCTCTGGAAAGCACAGGGTCATGAGAGCCCAGAATGGCAAGGAGAGAAGGGAGTTTGACAAGGTGTGGTCTGGAAGAGGTGGGCTGCAAGATGCCATGGAAGCTGGCATCTAGAAGGAAAGTGATCAGTGAGCTCCCAGGAGCAGGAACAGCTGTGTGCTTTTGATGTAGGAAAGAAGTTAGGGTTCAAAGCTGACAGCCAAGAAAGAATTCTTGAGATGTCTTTGGTGCAAAAAAGGTGGTTTTATTAAAGCTCAGGGACAGGACCCATGGTCAGAAAGCTGCACTGGGGTCATGAGGAGTGGCCCATTATATACTCTCAAGTTGGGAGAGGGTTAGGGATAGTGTAAGTCTCTAAGGAATTTTGGAAGCAAGGTTTCTAGGACCTGGAGTGGGCTAGCTATTGCTGGAAAAATGTCATTTATTACTGTCTAGTAAAACCTGACTCATGAGACCCTTCAGGTGTATATTAGTGGGTCATATGCTTGAGTGATGACTGCCAACATATATCTTGGGGCAGGGGGAGGGGATAGAGTTTCCAAAGGAATTTTTATATGTTAAAGTAGACTTACAGGATCCTAAGGGGCAGGCTAAAATTGCCTTTTGCTCTTAGCTATGTATTAACATCGAAACAGTTGAGTTTCTAAAGAAATGCTACTCTGCTTGTTTCAAGGACTTCTCAGGGACCTACAGGTAGTAAGGAAATTTAAATTTTCTTTTGCCTTTGTTTCCCACATCACTTTTACAAATAGAGATGTCTACTATTTAATTCTCAGGGTTTTGTCATGCTAGGAGGCTTTGTTTATTTCTAAGTTCTACTCTTCTTTTGTTGTCCCTGGCATAAAGAGCATTTGAGGGAAATGAAGAAAAGGGTATGTGATCGCAGGAGGCAAGAAAGGGAAGAGGCTGAGAATTATGTCCCTTCAGAAAATTGGAACAAAAAGTGACTGGAAGAAAAATAAGACCCTCAAATCTCCAGATGTGTCATAGCAGACAGTGGATTTCCACCACCTAAGGGAATTGAAGCTATTTTAATTAAATATAATGAGAACAAGGTGAAACCAGCAAGCAGAAGAACTTGCTATCATTCCTGCAGCTAATGTGACACATTCTTTCTCAAAAGAATAAAAACACACAAATTAAAATAAGCAGCAGGTACTATTTTAGCTACCAGATTATGGAGGGAAAAAATGGTAATAATGAGCTAGTCTTGCCATTTTGTATCTTCATATATCATTGAAAGCCCTGTAAATTGGATGGACCCTTTAGAAAAGCAATTTAGCAATTATACACCAAGACTCATAAATATGTCAACATGCGTAGGCCAGTAATCACAGTTTGGAACTATATTTTAAGATAATCCAAATATGAAAATGGCATTATTGCCATTTAAACAAGTTAATAATTGAAAATGACGTATTTTAAGGTAACTGTTTGATCCAACTGATTTGCCTTGCTTTTCTGCCAAATACCACTAAAATTGTCAACAAAGGGGTGATTTTTTTTTTAAAGAAAAAATCCTGTATCAGTTCTGAAAAATTAGCGATATTACTCTAAACAAGGAATAATCCTGAATAATTTCCAGAATACATAGTGAGTGCTAGCCAGACCAGATGGCTCACACTTGGACAGAAGCTGAGGAGGGACCCCGCCCAGGAAATGAGTGGATGAGGGTCCCTGAAGTATCCCTGGAAAACCTCAAAGGCCAAGGAAATCCAGGCCATCAGTTAGTCTTGGAGGTGCAGAGATGACAGAAGGAGATAGTGAAGATCTGCCTAACTGTACCAGTTCCCTCCCTAGCGCCCTGGTACCATTTCTGCCATGTTTTCCCTGATGAAGTCAGCAGCGGGCTCCTGATGGGGTCAGTCATGCTCATTAGAGAGAAGGAGGGTAGTCCTGTTCACACAGGGGTGCACTACCCACATGGGGGCAGGGTGGCAACATGCCTCCGGGCCCAGCAGGGACATTCTGCCCCATGGCAGCCCTGATAGACCTTCTCCCCACCCCTCCTCACTCTACACATGCCCTCCACAGGTCATCAGGTCAAGTCAGACCCCACTCTCTAGGACAGGAAGTCCCCTCAGCCTGGGAACAGCCCTTGCACAGCTGTGCTGGCTATAGAGCTGCTGGTCCAGAACAAGACTTCACCCGGCAGGTTATACTTTGGATACCTGCCTTCTTGATCATTCCACCTTCACACCCCATGGCCCGTGGGAACTGGACTGTGATCAAATAGAACTTTAGAAAACATAAATGTTCCCCCTCCACTATTTGACAGACAGCTGAAAACTTTAAAACACGATCCCCAAAACAAACAAAGCAAAAAACAAAACAAAACAGAAAACCCCTCCTCAAATCCTGATGTTGTACAAACACACGTCTCCCCTGTGTCTGAAATCAAATAAAAGAAAATCTCTAGATAAATAACAATATTCTGTTAAAGGATAAATAACAATATCCTGTTGATGAAGAATGTGGACATGTGTCAATGCTTTCCTTTAGCTCATTTTACAGTAAGGTATAAAAAAGAGAGGGAGGCCAGGGGAGAATCCAAAGTGCAGACACAGACATAATCAGGAATGTGAGGTGAATTGACAGACACAAAATGGGCCTCCAACACAGAGGAGCCATAGCATGACCCTCTAGGACTTGAATCTCTCTGGAGTTGCAAAATTGCCACACCAATGAAGTGCACAGGCCCCCCCGACAAAGTCCTGCAACCCATTATTCCTCTACACCAGGGATCTGCAAATGTGTTTTGTAAAATATTTTTGTACCTCTTTTGAGGATCATAGGGTCTCTGTCTTGACTACTCGACTCTTCCCAGGCCCATGACTTGGGCAGGTTGACTCAGAGCCCCCTCCTCAGAAGGACTCTGAGCTTGGGGTTTAATGCTCTGTGATCTCAGTGTCAACATTTTCTGTATTGTATAGGCTATCTAGAGAGAAAAACGAGGATCCCCAGTGCAGGCACTCAGTTGACTTTCTCATAAATGAAGACAAAACAATCTCATCATGGTGTAAAAAATGGCTGACTCCTGCCTGCTTCAGGATGAGAAGAACACTAGTGTGGCTGGAGCCTCCTCTCAGGCCAGGACCACATGTTTAAGTTCATGAAGCTTCTTTCCCTCTCTTACTTCCTGACTACACACTTTGAGATCTGGAAGTTTCAGATTTTATCCAATTCTCAACAAGCCTCATGAAGACACTTTTAAGGCTAAGCCAGGTCTACACCACCCACACACCTCAAACCTATGGTCAAATGGAGGATGCAGTGCACACATTTGAGTAAACAGCTCTCCTCCTGGCAGTATCACCACACACATCCTACTGTGAAGTTTGTGTACATCCACTCACTGCTCTGCTCTCCTGCCCTCACAGAGGGAATTGCTGCCTTGGCATAAAGAACTCCCAGCCAGGATCCAGCCAGCTCCCTGTCCAAGCCCAACTTGCCTTTCCCCACCATTGTGTCTCTTCATGAACTAGCGATGTGCTAAAAGGCAGAATCTGTTGCTCACTCTCTGCAGTGGAAGCAAGGTCAGTGACCAAGGTTGCAAAGTTCCCTCTGCCATCATCCCTCCAACAGTTCAGCAAGGGGGATTCCCAATCCGACACCCACTGGTTCTTTCCTCTATATGCTCCCAAGCTTGGGCCTGTATCCAAACTCAGGGTCTGTAGCTGATCTTAGAAGGATCAAGGAATCTCAAGCATCAAAGAGCAGAAGATGTAATCCATGGTAGGGAGAAGGAGCATCCTTGTCCAACAAACTGAAGCCTGATTTTCTAGGGCTTTCTTATTCATGAACTGACTACATGAATAAATCCTTTCAAATCAAATACTCACATTAATACAGAACCTGAGAAAAGGATCTTCTTCCACATTCTTTAGGGCTCCTGGTACTACTGCAGGCCTTAAGGGCCTGTTCTGAGTGGCTACCTTCCCATCATGCTAATCATTGTAGTCAATACAGGGCCTGCCACAATGCTTGTGGAATGTGAACTACAAGGCCTGACAGAGGTTGTGGGCAAAGCCTATGCCCTAGAGGCTAACCTGATGCCCTAGGGATGTGAGAAGGGCATGTCCCCCTTAACCACTATTCAAGCCAAGGGAAGCCCCTTTTGGATGTTTCCCAAGACACCAGAGCTCCCCTTGGTGAAGGTGAAGTCAGTGACAAAGTGTTCAGTGAACAAGGCCCCAAACATATACCACAACGGTTGACACTACACAGTACAGGGGAAAGGGTGGCTATTTCAAGAAATGACATCAAGTCAAATGAACATTACATGAGAAAATAAATGAATCTTAACCTCTGCCTCCTACCACACTCAAAAATCAATTCCAAATTGACTGAATACAAGAATGTAAAAGAAGTATGTCTTCATGACCTTGGAGTAGGCATAGATTTTGTGAATAGAATATAGGAATTGTTAACCATAAAAGAATAAAACACAATAAATTAAACTGCACTGAAGTTAAGAACTCCTATTCATCTAAGAATATCATCGTGGGAGCAAGGATGTTTGGCTATAGACTACTAGAGGATGTCCACAATGCTTAAACTAGAGAGGAGACTATTCTGAGTAGATTGAAAGTTCCTGCAGATAGCAGGAAGTCTATCAATTTCTTATTGTCACTGTAACAAATTGCTATACTTAGTGACTCAAAATAAAGGTATATTATGTTATAGTTCTGGAGGTCAGAAGTCCTGAGGCAGTTTCTCTGGGCTAACATCAAGGTATTGTCCTCTGTTCCTTTGGAGAATCTAGAGGCTAATCCATTTCTTTGTATTTTCTAGCTTTCAGAGGTGGCCTGTATTCCTTGGCTCATGGGCCCATTCCTCCATCTGCAAAGCCAGCAGTGTAGCATCTTACTTTACTTCTCTCACCTCTCCTTCTATTATTGCATCTTCTTGTTCTAACTTTGATCCTCCTGCCTCACTCTTACAGCACCCATGTGATTAAATTGGGTCCAACTGGACAACCCAGGATAAATTTCCCATCTCAAGAACCTTAACTTAATCCCACCTGCAAAGTCTCTTTTCCCATGTCAGGTAGCATACTCACAGCTTCTGAGAATTAGGGCACGGACTTCTTTAGGGGCAATTCTTCAGTTTACCATAGTAGAATATATACCGGTAGGAGAGGTCATCAGGAGAGCTGGGTGGGTGGTTGCAGGATAGGATATCCAAATGGCTAATAACTATGTGAAGAAGTTTTCAAGGAGGTGTAGGTTGAAGAGGTCACCAGGCAGCAAGACTGCCCAGCAACCAGAATAGCTAAAATCAAACAGACAGATGACAGTAGGTATTAGCAAGAATGTAGGGCAGCTACAGCAGTGGTGCTATTGGGACAGTCAATGAATTGGAATAGTCAATATGGAAAACCCTTTGTCAACATCTACTGAATTGGGACACACATGTACCCTGTGGCTTAGTAATTCCATTCCTAATACATCCCCAACTAAATGCACGCAGATGCTCACCAAAAGACACATCTGCGAATGTTCACGGAACCACTATTTGCAGTGGCTACAGAAATGTTCATCTATAATGGGTGATGAATGGCTCTTGATAGTGTCTTATGGTAAAAAAAAAAAACAATGAAGAATGAATAAGGTTTAGTTGCAGGCCTCAGCATGGATAAATTTTACAAATGCAGTATTGAGTGAGGAAGGCTATTCCCAGAGGAATATGAGCATGATTCTATGTGTATGGAGTAAAAGAACAAGCAAAACTAACGTATAGTTTTAGAAGTCAGAGTGGTGATTGCCCTAGAGGCTATGAGCTGGGATAGGAGGGGGACACAGAACAGGGAGGGCTCTGGTGCAGTGCTCTGTTTCATAATCTGTGCATAGATCACATGAGTGTATCCACTACGTAAAAATATGTTCAACTGTGCAATTATGATTTGCATACCTTTTTACATGTTAAACTTTAATAGGAATGTTTATAAAAATAAAATAAAACCAATGCTGGGAGAACTTTTCCACTGCAACACACATAGTTATAAGCCCTTGCTCCCTGACTACAAAGGTCTGGAGGAGTTGAATAGGTGTCTTCTGTCTTTCCAACTTCCAGTTAGTCAAAGATCCCCAGGCACTCAGGGCTTCAAATTACTGTATCTGGCTTTTACTTAATCAATAAATTAATGAGAGAAGAAGCTAAAGCTCTACATGTTATGTTAGACCTGAGATAATGACTGATCCAATTCAGGAAAATCTGCAATTGCCTCTCTGTTTTTAGACTCCCCCATTTGTGAACAGATTCAATTCTGTCCCTAAGGAGTGATAATGTGGCCAATCATACACCTCAGATGATCCAAATTATAGTGTCTGGGTTTCATCATTAGCCTGGACTTCTATGTTGCCAAGTAATCGAGATGTTTTTTCCCCATATTTTAGATTAAAAATTGTAATATTTCCTATATACACAGTCATAATGAATTCCATTTCAGACAAAAAAAAAAAAAAAAACACCAAAAACTATAGGCCAGCCCAGGCAAGGTGGTTGGAGCTTTTCTTACCCAGAAAGGAAATGCTTTAAAGTCATAAAATCCCTCTGGGGCAACAAATCACCTTGGCCCTGTTTTCTGGGTCAGAAAACAGGAAAACTTACTTCTACTTTCCAGAATCCTTTCTTCAAATCTGTATCTGTGATCACCTTACCAGACCATCATCATCCTTCCAGTTAGGTTCTCAACATGGAGAAGCCATATGACTTATTAAGAGCATGTGTTCTGGGTGGTGGGGTGGCTTAGTGGGTTAAGCCTCTGCCTTCAGCTCAGGTCATGATCTTAGGGTCCTGGGATTAAGCCCTGCATCAGGTCTCTGCTCAGCAGGGAGCCTGTTTCCCCCTCTCTCTCTGCCTGCCTCTCTGCCTACTTGCGATCTCTCTCTCTCTGTCAAATAAATAAATAAAATCTTAAAAAAAAAAAAAAAGAGCATATGTTCCATGCTGTCATCACTAAATGTGTTGGCTGCTCTGGACTAGGCACCCAAGCCACTAGCAGGTGCCCAAACTCTCCAGCTAGAGTAGTTATTCTCAAATACCAGCATGCCAACTTTCTCTCTTAATATTCTATTACTTCTTCATTTGCTCATGAAATCACTCATGCAGTCCCTCCACAAATAATTTATTGAGAGTCTACTGTAACCCAGCATGTTGTAGGCCCTGGGGACAGGTAATGATAAAAAAAATAGTCATAGCCTTGGCCTTGTGGAGCTTATATTCTAAAGAGAGGAAATAGACAACAAACAGATAATTACATGATATGAATACAGGTGGAGACAGGAGTAGTAAGAGGCAAAACAGAGTGAGTAGAGGTAGCAGGGTGGAGTTTGATATTTTGGCCAACCTAGTCAGAAGGGCCTCTCTGAGCATGGACCTAAGTGAGGTGAGCTTCAGCCCTACCAGTATCTGCGGGAAGAGCATTCCATGTAGAGGAAGAAGCTGTGGAAAGTCTGAGAGAGGAGGAATTTTGACATACCCAGATTTGCCTCCCAATATCGAGCCCACTTCAACTGGTTCCAAGTTTTACCCCCTGAAATAACAGGTAGTCACATGCCCTTTATCCTCTTCTCAGCAATATGCTCCCCAAAGTGGATTTTTTGACCTGATGCTACCATTTCCAGAACCATTTCTGGTCATCTGAGACGTATGGAAACGCCAGCA
This sequence comes from Procyon lotor, assembly GCA_028646535.1. NCBI lineage: Eukaryota > Metazoa > Chordata > Mammalia > Carnivora > Procyonidae > Procyon > Procyon lotor. Next base: position 106,564,681 of record CM053605.1, read on the forward strand.
AAAATCCCTTCATCAGTGCCTGTTGATCTTCCCTTGGATGATGGGCTTTAACATTCAGCAGGTGGGGCGATATAAATCCATCCTTTGAAGAGTCACTAATAATAACAAGCTCCTTCTGGATTGCAGCATTAGGTGCCTAATGGCCATGTCTTGAGAACCAGGAACATGTAACAGGGTTGAACACAGACCCGTCTGAGACTGGATGCTGGTCTGTCTACCTCAAGCAACTTGACCTCTGTGTACTTCAGTTTCCTCATCTATAAAAAGGTAAGAGTGAGAAGACATACAAATGGCTAACAGACACATGAAAAAAAAAATGCTCCATATCACTCAGCATCAGAGAAATACAAATCAAAATCAGGATGAGAGGGGCACCTGGGTGGTTCAGTGGGTTAAGCCTCTGCCTTCGGCTCAGGTCATGATCTCAGGGTCTTGGGATTGAGCCCCACATCAGGCTCTCTGCTCAGCAGGGAGTCTGCTTCCCCCTTCTCTCTCTGCCTGCCTCTCTGTCTACTTGTGATAAATAAAATCTTTTTAAAAAAAAAAGTTAAAAATGGAGCTACACTGTGACCCAGCAATTACACTACTAGGTATTTACCCAAAATATTCAAAAATAGTGATTTGAAGGGCACATGCACCCCTATATTTATAGCAGCAATGTCCATAATAGCCAAACTATGGAAAGATGGAAAGAGCCTAAACGTCTATTGACAGATGAGTGGATAAAGAAGATGTGGTATACACACACACACACACACACACACACACACACACACATATATGTATATATATGTGAATATTACTCAACCATCAAAAATAATGAAATCTTACCATTTGCAACAACATGGGTGAAACTAGAGGGTATTATGCTAATTGAAATAAGTCATCAGAGAAAGACAAATACCATAAGATTTCACTCGTGTGTAATTTAAGAAACAAAACAGATGAACATAGAGGAAAGGAAGGAAAAATAAAATAAGAGAAAAATAGAGAGGGAGGCAAACCATAAGAGACTCTTAAGTATAGGAAATAAAAAAGGATTGGTGGAGGGGAGATGGATCAAGGAATGGGCTAACTGAGTGATAGGTATTAAGGAAGGCACTTGATGTAATGAGCACTGGGTGTTATATGTAACTAATGACTCACTAAATTCTACTCCTGAAACTAATAATGCATAATATATTAACTAAATTAAATTTAAACAAAAAACTAAAACAAAAACAAAAGGCAATAGTGATAGTAATTACCTCTTAGGGTTGTTGTGGAGATTAATTAATATAAATGCTTAAAATTATAGCTGGTACATAAGAGCTTCACAAATGTTAATTGTTCTATAACTATCCTTCCCCTGTCCTATTATTCACAGTGTTTCTAGATATTTCTTTTTTTAATAACAGTTTTATGATTATCAAGGTATTGCAAGCTCATTGTAAAGAAATTGGAAAATACAAAAACATATAATAACAGAAAATTAAAATCATTGATAATTTTATTACCCATTGGGATTATAATTTCAGGTATTTTCCAGTTTTCCTTCCTTGCACATCCATGGTCTTATTTTATTTTAAAAAAAAATGGTATCATACTATCTAAATATATTTACCTTTCTTTTTCCACTTAACATGCACTGTATTTTCCATATCCTTAACTATTCTTTTTTTAACATGATTTTTATTAGTTGTATAACATTCCTTCTTACATATTTACAATAGTATTTACTTCATGGGGTTGTTGTGAGGATTAATGATACATATAAAAAATAGTAGTTAAAAAGTGATTAGAACAGCATCATCTTTATATAGAAAGAGCCAAAAAATATTAGCTAAAAATAGTAATGGTAATGATGCCAAAACCACATTTGGGGCAATTTAACATATTTCCAGTTATAACCAGACATTTTCTGGTTGAGCAAAAGAGACAAGATCCCTCATCACTTGTTTTTCGTTTTTGTTTTTGGTTTTCTTTGTACACGTGATTTTGTTTGTGTGAATGGACAGTAAAGAGAAGGTTGATTTGAGTAGGGACTTGAGGGAAGGGAGAAGTAAGGGGAAGAAAGATGGCAAGGTGTCTGTTGCTACATAGCCCCATGACCTGAGTTTGAGCCTCTAAAATTTGAAGAAGGAACTGTAGAAACATTTCCATGAGAGACGGCATGAGGTTTGTGTGAAGCCACAAACTGATTGCATGTATTCCAACATAAGAGGGTCTGAGTATAAACACAGTTCCTCTGAAAACAGGTGTCCACATGTGGCACATTGTTCTGGGAGCTTTCTTCTTCTGGTCTCTCTGTGGAGCCCAGTTCTGCTCAGAGTCCCTGATATTGACTACATCTGGAGCCTCAGCCTCCCTAGCACACCGTTGGTGTCCTCACAATGGCTTCTCCAGCTGTGGCTACCCTGAGCATCCCAAATGACATCTCAAGTAATTGAAGTTAAAACCATGAGAATCACAGGAAAAGAGAGCAAGGATATATTTTTTCTGGAAGAAATGTGGGCCATGCAGGAGAGAAAGCCAATTGGGAATCATTTTAAATATTGCCTAAGAGGACAGCTAGGAGGAGTGAGCCACCCAGCCCTCAGCAGCCAGTGGAGCAACCCCAAGTGGCAGTCAGAGATGACTGTACAGCTACTATGGCCAAGAGTTGATGATGAGGAACCTCTGAAGATCACAAAAGAGTCCATTTACAACCACACCCAGATAATCAGCTTTAAACATCCACCAAAGAGAAAACCAAAGCCTGATTAAATGACTACAAATCAAGTAAGAGTTTTCCTGCTTCTCATCTCTTCCACAGGCTCCACTTAGGCCCAGAAGGAGTAGAGAGAACACCAAGGACCAGACACTTGTGCAAAAAGAAGAATCTCTAGGGGCACCTGGGTGGCTCAGTGGGTTAAAGCCTCTGCCTTCAGCTCAGATCATGATCTCAGGGTCCTGGGATCGAGCCCCGCATCGGGCTCTCTGCACAGCGGGGTGCCTGCTTTCTCCCCTCTCTCTGCCTACCTCTCTGCCTACTTGTGATCTCTCTATCAAATAAATAAATAAATCTTTAAAAAAAAAAAAAAGAATCTCTAGATAATGGAGAAGAGAAGAGGTTGATGATACTCCTGGTATTGAATACAAAATGTGGCACAACAGTGTGTGCCTCTCTCTTTGCAACTGTTATGAACTAAATTGTGTCTCTCATTCCAAAAACATTCATATACTAAAGTCTTAGCCCCTCAGTGCCTCAGAATGTGACTGTATTTCAAGATAGGGTCTTTAAAGAGATAATTAAGATTAAATGAGATCCTCAGAATGGGCCCTAATACAATATGCCTGGTGTTCTTATGGGAAGAGGAAATTAGGACATAGACATGTACAGAGGGAAGACCATGTGAGGACACAGGAAGAAGATGGCCATCTCCAAGCCAAAAAAGAAGCCTCAGAAGAAACCAAGCCTGCTGACACCTTGATCTCAGACCTCTACTCTCCAGAATTGTGAGAAAATAAATCTCTAGTTTTTAAGCTACCCAACCTGTGGCTAGTAGCCATAGCAAACCAATTCAGCTGCCCATTATTATTTAGATTTGGGGAAATGGTTTATGTCTTTGAAGATCTGCTTTGTAAGCCAATCTTAATATCCTACAATGTTCTGGAACTTTATTTGTAGGTAAGTCTTCTAAATGTTGGCTGCATTTTTCCCCCAAAGTCAATTGAAAAATCTTTCATCAAAGGGTGAAACAAATGAAGTGCCAAAAATTTCAGCTTTTGAAGATTCTAGTGAATTGCATTTATTGAAAACAAATTTTCTGGCTTTTCCCCTATTAGAGACAAGGAAAAAACAAACGAATTAAAGAGACTCAATCATTAACAAGACTTAATTTTGAAAGTTTATAACTCAGTTTGGGAACACTTCGATTTTTGGGGAGAATCTTTTGATGGAGCTCCTTTATAGTTAATTGGATAACATTTATATTACTATGTTGGGATTAAATGAAATTGAAGATGCCTATAATTTTTCAGCCTCTAAAAACAACTGACAGAACAGTAAGAATTATAGAGGCAACTTATTTCATGAGATTTGTCTTTTAAAATTTATGATAAAGAAAGATACCTCAATGGAGACCAAAAGACAATACCTATGAGGACATATGGGCTAAACTATACATTTCAATATTAAAAGTAAGTTTGAGTCAAATATATTCTTATTTGGCAGAATTTTCTCTGAGCTTGCCACTTAGCATGTTTCCTTGGTCCTTCCTTACCCTACAATCTTACCCTTAGATGTTTATGAACAAATCCACCAATTTTAAAGTCTAAAGTTTGGGATCCTTCTTCTAAATGAGCTGTTTGTTTTCCCCAAAAGGTGTACAAGTGTATCTGTGAAAAACACACTGTGTTTTCCTTCTCTCAAACTCACAATACTCCTTATACCAGATGTATGTTTTTCTCCCCCCACATCCACCAAGTTTCCTATACCAACTGGGCAGCCTACAATTCAATTCATTTCTGACTCTAACCAGAGTTAACCCAGATCCCATAAGTTAAGGGCTTCATCCCATAAGACTGCTCCCTACTTTAGATACCAATCATCAATAGTAGGTCCCCAGGTGACCCACAATTTCTGTCCAACTTGGCTGCAGATCAGAGGTCCCCATGACCCTCTTCTCAGGTTCAGTAATTTGCTAAAACAAATCACAGAACTCAGGGAAACAGTTCACTTATTATAGCCAACTTATTACAAAATATATTTAAACAGATACAACTGAACAGCCTGATATAAGGGATATATAATGTGAAGTATGGAAGGGTCCTGAACACAGGGGCTTCTGTTCCAGTAGAGTGGAGTGTGCCACCTTCCCAGCCTGTGAAGGTGTTCATTCACAGGGAAGCCTCTCTGAACCCTGCACTTTGGGACTCTTATGAAGCTTTCATCATGTAGGCATGATCAATTATTAACTCAATTTCCAGCCCCTCTCCCTTTTTTGAGAAAAGGAGGAGGGGCCAAAAATCCAAGCTTCTAACCTTAGCTTTGTCTTTTTGGTGACCAGCCCCCATCCAAGAGCCCACTGAAAGTCACTTTATTAGAAAAAAAGACACTCCTATCCACCCATGAAATTACAAGTGTTTGAGGAGCTCTGCGTCAAGAATCAGAGTCGAAAACCAAATATTATCAGGAGCCAGAGACAGAGATCAATACATATTTATTTCTTATTATTTCACAAAAGATTTGTTGTGATCTCATTTTTACTAGTGCTTGCCTGTTATGGGCTGCAGTGTGTCCTCCAAAATTCATATGCTAAAGCCCTAACCCTCAGTACCTCAGGATATGACTGTACTTGGAGATAGAGTCTTGAAAGAGATAATTAAGATTAAATAAGGAGGGGCGCCTGGGTGGCTCAGTGGGTTTAAAGCCTCTGCCTTCGGTTCAGGTCATGATCTCAGGGTCCTGGGATCGAGTCCCGCATCGGGCTCTCTGCTCTGCAAGGAGTCTGCTTCCCTCTCTCTGCCTGCCTCTCTGCCTACTTATGACCTGTTTCTCTCTGTCAAATAAATAAATAAAATCTTAAAAAAAAAAAAAAAAGATTAAGTGAGGACATTCCGGTGGGCCCTAATCCAGTAATCCAGTATAATTGGTGTTCTTAAAGAGAGGACATGAGGACACACACACACACACACACACACACACACACACACACACAGAGGGAAGACCACATGAAGACGTAGGGAGAAGACAGCCATCTACAGGCTAAGGAGAGAAGTCTCAGAAGAAACCAAACCTGCCCACAGCTTAATCTCAGACTTCTAAACTCCAGAACTGTGAGAAAATAAATGTCTGTTTTGCAAGCCACCCTGTCTGTGGTAATTTGTTATGGCAGCCCTGGCAAGCTAACACACTACCAATAGTGTCTCAAATAGTTTTGTTCCCTGCCAGTGGCATTAAACCCAAAGTCTGTAATTCTACAGGCACTGGTGGGTAAGATGATTCTTCTATTGTGCTCTGAGCCAAGTTGAGCAGGTACAAAGAAGTTTCCGGAAAGCTTCATGTGGTATACTTTTTCTAACATGAGACGTCTGCCTTCCATTTACATCCAGACCAGCCAATTGCCCTCAAGAGTTGGGCTCCCAGTGGTGTTGTTTATATATATAGCTTGTTTTTTTACCTGGTAGATGAACCCAAAGGCCCTCTCTCTTTCCTCACAAGCATGTAACACTTTCCTTGGAAAGATCTTCATTGTTAACTCTTTAAATTTTTCTTGTTCCATGCATAAGTGACCTGGGGGGAGGTGTGGATCTTAATTTTGTTGTCGTTGTTTGTGTTTGTTTGTTTGTTTGTTTGTTTGTTTGTTTTTTATGGTGAGCCATGATTTAAAGAAGGATCTTCTACCTCTGCTTCTCCTGTCTCCCAGGAGTTTTCTCCTGGCTGCTCTCCTGGCTGCCCTGTCTTCAGATGTCGCACTGAGCAAGACTGAGCCACCTTCCTCCTTCTTCCAGGACCAGCACACTCCCTTCTGTCCTCACACTGCTCTGGGTCTGGCTCCTTGGGTCCTGGCTCTGGATGCTCCTTATGTCCCATAGCACTTCCTCTAGGCTCTGGATGTTGGCCATGTTCCACAGCATTTCCTCTATTCCCCATGCTAGAGCTTTCTGCTCCTGCAGTTTCCTGAGAAGGCATTTGCTCTGTGCTCCACCAGTGAATCTCATTTATGGGGATCACTGGTACCTGGTGGAGGGAACCCTCTCTTGGCTTCACTTCTATAGTTACTTGGAGGTCCACTGGCACCTTTGCCTTGCTAATGCTTCTCTGTTCTTCATTTGGGGACAGCCAATGTCCACATGCTCATTGAGTGTAGAAGCAGGTGGTTTTCTGTCTCACTGCCCAGTGAAGGTTGAGAACAGGAGGGCTTCCTGACCCCTCTGCCTCCTGAATTATTATTCTCTTTTCCCTCATCACAATCTCCAGGGATTTGTTCCAGTTGCTTCCCTCTGTCCAGATACCCTGATTTTCCCTTTTTATCCCTCCTCAGGACTAAAGACGGGATTGAGATGTCTTAATTCCTCCTTCTCATGTTGTTCTTTATATACTCTTCCTATTCACCCCTCTGTTTCAAAAAACTCCTTTTTGTTTCACATTTATTTCACAACTAATCACACAGGAAAGTGAAGGCTTTGGGGAAGAACAGTAATTAATTATAAGAAATGCCATAATACATGTAAGATTCCTTGCCCTTGTGTGTCCCTCTCCCAGAACCCCACATCAGGTGGTATTAGGGAAGATCTATATGACTTCTGCCCCAGGGAGCCTACCAGCAACCTCCCTTTCTGTTATAGAATGAAAATGGGGGTAATCAAATCTGTTCCGCTTGACACTGAGGGATGATAGGTGGATCAAAAGAGAATATGTGTTCAAAAGTGACTGGTAAACTATAACCATAAAAAGTTCTATTTGAATATAATGAATTGATATTTGGTTTCCAAAACAGGATTAACTACTGGGAAGAAAATGTGTTGATATTCCTTGTCCAAATGATTCTGGCAGTCATTTTCCTCATTAAAAATGATGAAGTTGACTTTCTGCTTCAACTTCAATTGCAATGGGTTTGGCCAGTGTTGTTCCATTTTCCAGGGCATGTTTGGTCTAGGTCGTTTCAGCCACATAAGTTTTGGGTCTCACTTCGAGCTGACAGACCAAACAGAAGTCATGAGTCCTATCTTACCATAACTGGGAAATAATCATAAAATGTGTATCTCTAAAATAGGACAAGTGCATTGGATAAGGAGCTAAAAGATACATGGTCGGTGGTGAAATGACCTTGAGCAAGTCATCTGAGCTCCGTCAGCCCTAATTTCTCACCCATAAAAAGCTTGGTGAATTATACCAACCCAGCCTATTTCGAAGTCGTCATAAAGATTAAACAAGGTCTATAAAAACACTTCACAAACTATGAAGTGATCTATGGAAGTGAAAGGTTATCAGTTATTCAATTTATGATGATATAACTGAATTACTAATTCGAAAAGAATTAAGTTCAAACCTATGTGAAAAGGCAGGTTTAAATGTTTTGTCTCATTTACTGATCATAAGAACGAAGTTCCCAGGGCGCCTGGGTGGCTCAGTGGGTTAAAGCCTCTGCCTTCAGCTCAGGTCATGACCTCAGGGTCCTGGGATCAAGCCCCACTTCGGGCTCTCTGTTCGGCGGGGAGCCTGCTTCCCTCTCTCTCTCTACCTGCCTCTCTACCTACTTGTGATTTCTCTGTCAAATGAATAAATAAAAATCTTTAAAAAAAAAAAAAAGAACAAAGTTCCCAGGATTAGGGAAAAGTCTCCAACTTTTATTCTTCATCCCTTATTCTGAAATCAGCTATGATCTTGCTTTTATATTACAACTGAGCAACGAGCAAATAATTACAAAGGAATAACTAGCCAGGTCACTTAATGCACTGTGTGCATCAAAGTCTCTGCCATCAAAGAGCTTAGACTTTAGAAGAGGAATAAGAACACATAACCAAGGGAACAGATAACATCACAAAGCTATATAGATAGCAATGAGTTGTAAATTATGGACAAAAATTGCCATAAGAGGAAGAAGAAATCTCTGTGAGCTGGGAAATACAGAAAAAGTTTGATAAGAAAGTAGCAGGTCGTTTACCAGATCTTCGAGGACACATCACCAGTATATGGGCAAATACAGATTCTTGAGCAACCACTGCAGGCATGGAAAAGAGTGTGTGAGTGATAGGTTATAGGTGAAAAATCATGGATGTATTTGAAAACTGTTAAGGTAGACTGATTGGCAGGAGTCAAGGAAGCATGGAGTGGCCAGTGGTAAATAGGGTTAGAGAGAAAGACCTTGAGAGTCAGGATAAAGGCACCAGATTGAATTATGAAGGCAATGGGGAATGATGGAAATTTTTCACCCAATGTGTCAAATGTTATTTCAGGGTGGGTAATCTAGGAGTGAGACATAGACTGAATTAGAGAGACATGGTATAGCCTAGTTAGGAGCCCTTCCTGGTAGGTAGATGTGAGTGTATAAGGGCCTGAATGGAGGGGAGATAATGGAAAAAGAAACAAGTAAATGATGGTGGGATATTAAATTAGAAAGGTCCCATCACCAGTCAAAGACATGACGCTATCATCAAGATAAAAAGCTTTTGTAAAAAAAAAAAAAAAAGATAAAAAGCTTTTGCACAACAAAGGAAATGGTTGACAAAACCAAAAGCAACCTACAGAATGGGAGGAGATATTTGCAAATGTTTTATGTGGTAAAGGGTTCGTATCTATAAATGAACTTATCAAACTCAACACCAAAAGAACAAATAATCCAGTCAAGATATGGGCAGAAGACATAAATAGACATTTCTCCAAAGAAGACATCCAAATGGCCAACAGACACATTAAAAAATGTTCCACATCACTCAGCATCAGGGAAATACAAATCAAAACCACGATGTGATACCACCTCATACCTGTCATAATGGCTAAAATTAACAGGTCAGGAAACAACAAATATTGGCAAGGATGTGGAGAGAGAGGAACCCTCTTACACTGCTGGTGGAAATGCAAGTTGGTACAGCCATTCTGGAAAACAGTATGATGATTACTCAAGAAGTTAAAAATAGAGCTACCCTATGACCCAGCAATTGCACTACTAGGTATTTACCCCAAAGATACAAATATAGTGATCCACAGGGTCACCTGCACTCCAATGTTTATAGCAGCAATATCCACAATAGCCAAACTATAGAAAGAGCCCAGATGTTGGTCAACAGATGAATGGATAAAGAAGTAGTATATATACATAATGGAATATTACTCAGCCATCAAAAAGAACAAAATCTTGCCATTTGCAACTATGTAAATGGAACTGGAGGGTATACTAAGTGAAATAAGTCAATCAGAGAAAGAAAATCATCATAGGATTTCACTCATATGTGGAATTAAATTAAATTTAATTTAATTTAAACAAAACAGAGGAACATAAAGAAAGGAAGGGAAAAATTAAACAAGATAAAATCGGAGAGAAAGACAACCATAAGAGACTTTTAACCATAGGAAACAAACTGAGGGTTGTTGGAGAAGATGGGAGTGGGAGCATGAAGTAACTGGGTGATAGGCATTAAGGAGGGCACATGATGTAATGAGCAGTGGGTGTTATATGCAACTGTGAATCACTAAAATCTATCTCTGAAACAAATAATATAGCATATGTTAATTAATTGAATTTAAATACAATTAAATTTTAAAAGGGGGGGTGGCCTCTGCCCTTCCCCTTCAAAGGGGAAAAAAAAAAGATATGAAGCTGGTACTTAGACCGAGTCAGGGCTGGAGATCCACATTTGGAATAGAATGGCTAAATTATGAAAATAAATAAGAGTTACCAGACAAAAGCATAGAGACAGGAAGACTGAGTGTAAAGGACTGAAATCCAAAGCCTTCACTCATTCAAGGAGTTAGGAAAGAGGAGATTAATGATGAAGAAAACAGAGTTCTTTGTGGAAGTAGCCAGAGAAAGGAATAGGAATGTGTGATATCCTAGAAGCCAAAGGAAGAACTAAGGGTGGTAAAGAGTCTTAACCCCATTTTACTTTGCCTTTGCAGCCTCTTCAGTCAAGAACTATTTACTAATCACCTATTACTGGGAGTTCAGTAGTGTACAAAGCAGTGTAAGTGTACAAAGTGATCCGATAAGAATGGTCCTTTAGGAAGTTTACTGCCTAGATGCTGAAGCAATCTAACTCCCCACAACAAACCAAGGTCATAACCACACAAAAGTTTCTGAATAAGGGCAAGATTTCCTGTGAAGATCTTCATTGTTAGAATTCGTGGATTAAGTATGTCAATTTCAGCCTGCTGTTCATTCTCCAGCTCCCAGTCCCCTCTCCTCTGCTAGGGAAACTCATCCCTTTAAGACAAACCCATATTCATATTCTGTTAGTAAGCAAAGCCTTTGCCAGGTCTTCCACCATCCCCCCCCACATTCTTCAGTGCAGCTGTGAACTGGTTCTCCCAGATATTCATCTCTGATGCCATCCTCCACCAAAAGGAATGAGAACTCCCCGGAGAAGTGACTGATTCCTATGGTGGGGCAGAACAGGAATGTCCGCCCATGCCATAAAGTATACAAGTGATCAAAAAGATATGATGGGGGTATGTCATGGACACAGGAGCCAACTTGAAAGGGTGCCCACTGGCAAGATGTGGGACAACCTGCACTTGTAGTAATGAATTATTGGATCAAGAAAGGTGAGTTCCTATTTACTATGGTTTGCTTATTGCAGACTAGTAAATCTAGAAAGTGTGCTGGAATTGGAATATCAGCATTTTGCAACCATCATGGTAAAGACTGAGTCAGGAAGCAATCATTGATGGATGCTAAATATAGAAACTTATTTTGAGGAGAAAAATATCTGAATGGTTTTAAAGTGGTTCCCTACAGATTGCTTATTAGTTTCCAGGAGAAAAAAAATTATTTTTTCACAGTAGCAAAATCAAAAATATCTTGACCAAGTAATTATATTAACATTATTAATAGGGCCAAATGGAATCTGTATGCCTTTCAACATAATGCCCTGAGAACACATCCACTTTATAGTATTCTGGCCTATAAAGCATAACCCAAATCTAAACATAAGGAAACATTGGACAAATTTAAAATGAGAACCATTTTTTCAAAGTGAAGAGCAGGGAATATATTCCTCAAAAATATCAGTGTCATAAAAGGCAACAAAAGACTATGGAAATATTCCAGATTGAAAGAAAATAAACATGACAACCAAATGCAATACCTAGCCCTAACCTAGATCTTGTACCAGAGAGATGAAATGCCAAAAAGAAAATCATTTGGTCAATAAACATAATTGGAATATGGATGGTAGGTTAAGGTGTTGCACCAAAGTTAAATTTACTGATGTTGAATGTATATTATGGTTATGTAAGAGAAAATTCCTATTCTTATGAAATACACATTGAAGTAGTTAAGGGCCATCAAGTATATAACTAGCCTTCTAGTGATCCAGAATAAAATGTGTATAAGATTAGATCAATCAATCAATCAATCGATTGATAGAGCAAGTGACAAAGCAAATAGGGTAAAACACTAGCAAAAGTTGAATTTGGTTAGAGAGTATACAGGTATTTTTTTGTACTAATAATATGGTTGCTACTTTTATGGAGATTTTAAATTACTACCAAAAGTTTTATAATTTCTGACCTGCAAGCATTCTTTAAATAGGGCATTGGAAATACAGCCAAAGAACTGATTGAAATGACTCAGTTATCCTATAGAATTCACTCTGCAGCAATGACTGAGTGAGTTATGGATAAGCAAATGACCAATGCTTTGCTTGTGCTGATGTCAACATCTAATCCTTCCTTGCTCAGGAACTGACTGAACTGACTGAAGAGAATGCTTCTGAAAAGAAAAAGAAAGAGAGAAAGAAAGAGAGAAAGAAAGGAAGGAAGGAAGGAAGGAAGGAAGGAAGGAAGGAAGGAAGGAAGGAAGGAAGGAAGGAAGGAAGGAAGGAAGGAAGGAAGGAAGAGGGAGAGAGAAAGAAAGAGAGAGAGAGAGAAAGAAAGAGAAAGGAAGGAAGGAAGAAAGAAAGGAAGAAAGAAAGGAAGGGGGAGAGAGAGAGAAAGAGAGAAGAGAGAAAGAGAGAAAGAGAGAAAGAGAGAAAGAGAGAAAGAGAGAAAGAGAGAAAGAGAGAAAGAGAGAAAGAAAGAAAGAAAGAAAGAAAGAAAGAAAGAAAGAAAGAAAGAAAGAAAGAAAGAAAAAGAAAATGCTTCTGTTCCCATTGAGTCTTTTCTTCTTCTATGTCCTGGCTTTCACAGCATTACTCTGTGATCCTTTGAAACTGGGCTAGAATGACTATTTCTCCCTTCCCATGTCCGCAAAAAACCAATGATCTGATTTTAAGCATATCTTCTTGGTCTTTGCATTGTCTTATTGTCTTTGTATTTCTCCTACTTGAGTTATTTTTATTCCAGATTTGCTCCTGCACAGCCCCACATGAATTTTGAAAAGCAACAGTCTTCTCCAATGCATGTTCTGTCCAGTGCAGGCTCCCATTTCTTCGCAAACATTTTTCCTGTGCTTGTAGCCAATTTCTCCAAGAGGAAGTGGAGTTGAGGACTGTTACAGCTACTCTGGCATTGGTAAGAGAACAGCTTCCAAGGGCCTGAAAAGTTCTTTCCAGCTCTTCAGAAGTCCTGTGTTCTTGGATTCTTTGTGTGATCTGATACAGACCTCACCCATACAAGTTCTCAATGTTTTGCTCCCACATTTTGATGTTGAACTCTTATGCTCACTTCTTTGTGGGCTACACAGGGATTTGATAACTCAAAAACAGACTCCAGACCTTCCCAGCTCTGCTTTTTCTCCATCAGTTATTAGCTTCAGGGATCCCTCCATCCCCTATTTCAACACTGGCTGAATTACCCCTCCTATGTCATTTGCAATGAGACCCCAAGGGAGTCCCAAAGTACATGTGGCATACATGCCCCACCTCAAGTTGCAAAAGAACCTGTAGGGAAAACATGTCATGGGAGGAATATTCTAAGAGAATACTTTCATCAGGGCATTTTTTCTAATCATAATTAAGTATCCTTTGCTTAGCACATATCTGTTCTTGATTTATATAATATTCTTAGAATCAGGATGCTATTTTTCTTAAAATGTCTCTCTCTTCAAAAGTTAAAAGACAAAAATGACTAACTACCCTGAGTATTTAAAATAAACCTTTAAGAGCCAAGGAATATTGGGAAAAGAAGTAAAGTGAGAGTTTTGCTTACTTCAATATTGGTACCTTAAAAATCATTATAGCATTTTTATAATGAAGATATTTAGTTCATCAAGTAATGATAAAGAATAAAACAGTTCTATCAGGAACTCATAATATTAAGCAGAGAAATCAATTAAGGTTTAAAAACAATCTTCTCTTTTCCTTTTCCATGAACTATAACACAATTTACCAACTTGCCATTGGATTACATGAATCCTAACAGTCTTCTCAGTGAAGAAATTGTAATTCTATTATTGAATGAAAAACTTTTTTTTTAAATTTTTTTTAAAGATTTTATTTATTTATTTGACAGAGAAAGAGGTCACAAGTAGGCAGAGAGGCAGGCAGAGAAAGAGGGGGAAGCGGGCTCCCCACTGAGCAGAGAGCCCGATGTGGGGCTCGATCCCAGGACCCTGAGATCATGACGTGAGTCAAAGGCAGAGGCTTTAACCCACTGAGCCACCCAGGCGCCCCTGAAAATCATTTTTAATCAAAATCTATTTGAGCTCCATATTGTATTAATTAAAATGAGGGAAACATGGAGGGAGAAAGAAAATAGACCAGAAAGGTAAGGGAAATGGAGAGAAACACACAGAATAAAGAGGAAGATTGACAAAGGAAACATCACAGTATTGCCTGAGGGTCTTCCATGTGCCTCCAGCAGTGCTGACCAGGCCGAAGGGGAGGAAGAAGGGAGGAGTGAAAGCAAGGGAGAAGCTCTGTGGTTTCTGAACAAGAGGAAGTCCAGGGTTAATTGCTATTGTCCAATGCTCTGCTATCGAGGGGCAGTCACCTGAAGCCGACCCTGCTGCTCTTTGACATTTTGAACTGCACTGCACAGTTCTCCATAGCGCCTCATTAAACATTCACAGACTCTTCCCCAAATGGAATAATCCCAGCCATAAAATCACACTGGGGGCTGCAGAAGCTCTTGGCAGGCCCAAGTTCACATAGGGGATATTTGCCAAGATTCAGATGAACTAGAGCAGGGGGCCAGATTTGGCCCATGGGTGGGAGACTTGCCAAATCCAAAGCAATCCAATATGTTTTTACAACAACGATTCTGCAGTATGTCCTGAGCTCAGAGTTTCATGCAGTGAAAAATTGATCATAGTCAAGGGTTACTTTTTAATTGAATGGCAATCTGTTTATATTCCTGAAAGATACATTAAATGAGAAGCATTCGAGTATAGGTAAAGTATGTCATTGGTAGCTGCTATAAATTTCAACAAAGACTCAACGTACTAAAATTAGTAATTAAAACAGTTTTTAAGCAGCAAAACTAGTTCAACGTATGCCAGGTAAAGACATAGGAGGCCCTATGTTTGGTGTGACTTCTTTGGGCTCATCAGCTTGATCATAATGTTAGCTGCTAACTCAAACTTGTGAAAATAAAACTCTGTAATATTTTCACAGAGTTTAGGGGTTACTCCCACTCATTTGCTGGCTTTGTGTGATTTAACTATCCATTCTGAAATCCAATTGGATCGTATTGACAGGATCTAGCTAATTTTCTGCATATGTGCTTATATGCACATGTGCATATAATCACTTACCTAATCTCATCTACTACCCGTGTGGTATTATAATTTTTCTTTTCTTAGCTCTTTTTCTTTGGTTTACCCAAATGGAGCTCATGTATGCTGCTCATAGAATGAGTGTTCATGAGATAGTAGTCTGAAATTAGCTACATGTAGCCTTGGTACCTTGAGCACCTTGGAATTCTAATGACTTTTCAATAAAGCTTCTTCTAATGACCATCTTCTGATATATAGAAACTGGATGGTTTAAAATTTTTGGTTGAATCATTTTAATCCCTTTATTGTAAAGTATTTTTGGTAATTATTTTCATGAATGAGACTCCTTATTTCCCACACCATATCTCACTCCTGAATCCTAACCTCTATTTCCACCTGCGGGCTAGGCATTGCTATCAAGATGTTCCTTGGTCCCCTCAAATTTAGCACATGAAAATAGTCACTCAGTGCTGTGTCTGATAAGACACTTGTCTTCGTTCTCATACTAAATGGCTCAGTCTGAAGATCTGAGAGTCACCAAGGCTTCCCTCTCCCTCTTCCTCTCACTGCTCATCATATCCCTTCAATTCTTCCTCCTAAAGGTATCTTGCATTTGTTCCCTCTTCTCCATTTTCTCCACCACAGCCTTGGCTCATCCCTCTCTGTGGGCCACTGCAGTAGAGCTGATGGGTCCTCCCACCTTCAGAATCTGTCCTCCCCGGTTCACCTTCCACGGTGGCCATGCCAACTTTTCTCCTTTTCTATTTGGTTAAAGCTTCTCAATAGCAGTCCTCTTCCCAGACACTAAAAGTCTACCTTTCTTTCCATGGTTTAAAAAGCACTTCACATGATGATTCCAATTCCACACCAGCTCTTGGCTTCCTCCACAGCTCCCTTCAGCCCAGGCTTCCTTACAAGCCACACTCCCTCACGCTTCAGCTTAAACCACAGTTAAACTCAGTAAGTGTTTGCCGGATGCCTATGTTAACAAATGAAATAAAAATACCCATCATGAGTCGTCCCAAGTTGCTCAACGATGACCAGTTAACTCTGCCATCCAAGACGATCCAATTTATTGATTGCTTGGGACCTTGCTTTTGTTCATTCTCGCATCTGAATCTAACATTTTGGGCACTTTTCTGGATATTTCATCCAGCTGTCAAAAGGTGAAGTAACACTATGAGGAAACAGTGCATGGATCAGCGCTCACCCTCAAGCGAGAGGCGAAGTAAGAGAAGAGGATGAGAGTAATGGCTATTATGAGCATTTTGGCTGGTTTGAGGGCTTCAGTGGGACTTGCCAGTTTCTGATTTTATGATCCTATAAAAC
Source organism: Procyon lotor (assembly GCA_028646535.1). Lineage (NCBI taxonomy): Eukaryota > Metazoa > Chordata > Mammalia > Carnivora > Procyonidae > Procyon > Procyon lotor. The sequence continues at coordinate 106,581,288 of CM053605.1, forward strand.
GAAGAGCTGACTTAATGAATTTGAAAAGAATTGAGATAAAAATGATTTGTAGTTTTTCGCTTTAAATCAAAGATCATTGCCCAACAATATACAAGATCGTACTTTATAAATAAAAGTACATTCATTCAGGGTAAACTCAATACACAGACTTGAAAATTAAAGCAGTCATCAAATAGTGTTCTAATTTATTTCATGTTACCTGAAGTTTTAAAAGGTAGGTATTTAGAGACCCTGATAAATATGTACTAGAAAATAGCACATATTTACTAAGTGCATACTTTTAAAGTTCAATCATATTACACAGAATTTCAGAAAAATTAAAAAATGCAGTTAATGTTGAAGAATCATATTGTGAACAATGGCAGGAATGCCATCTCTGGAAGTAGTCCCTATGTAACTGACTCTAAGAAATTTAGGAAAACTGTATCATGAAGAGGGTATTCCAAAAGAAGAAAATTTCTACAGAGAAAAATGGGATTTGTGCATTAACTTATTTGATATATATAGAGCATGCCTCTAGGTCAATGTCTTCAGCTTCTGTCCTGAAAAATAAGTGACGGGACTGATGAGCTCTATCTATCTGTTTAAGTTTGCTGTGGCAATCAAAACAGCAGCAATAAAGTCAAAATTTTAGTGGCTTTCCATAATACACATGTATGCCTTGCTCACAGGTCTGTGGGTCACCTGTGACTCTTCTGGGCTTAGCTCAATTCAGGCTCAAGCATGCTGCAAGTCACTCTCAATCTGGCTAAGGAGTAGGGGAACTCAAAAGGCCAAGCCACACAATGCAAAGACATTTAAAAGCCTCTGCTGGAATGTGCCACGTGCTATATCTGGCCACACTGAATTGGCCAAAACCGGTCTCTTGACCAAGGGAAAAATCAGTGGATCAGAGAAATACACACTACCTATAAGAAGTACTGCCAAATCACAGGACAGAAGGTGGGTGGGTGTAATCCTTTCACAAGGAGTGGAAGAATTAGGAGCAATAAGGTACCATAATACCTCTGATACTCTTCGAATACTCATCCTGTTGTTCTCTCACTTTTATACAAACACAAGAATCTGCTTTACTCCCTTCTCCCTTCAGCCTTATTGGACTGTGTCTTAATAACACTGGGAGAATAGTCGATGTTACATTTTAATTTCTTCATCCATTATTCAAGATGAGCAGAGCTCAAGTTTTACCTAATAGTCTCTGCAACTCAAACGATTGTTCCCTTCCCTAAAATGCTGTTGAACTTCTTATCTGCATCTTTCATTTTGGTACTTACTTAACTCTCTAATATATCTTGTGCTTGACTTGACTTCATAGTCCCTTTAAAACATCGTTTTCCTGGATACACAAGTTTTAATTGCCAGCTATTTTCTCTCAGAACTTTGAGTGCTATGTTATTTATTCTGGCTTCCATCATTGTTGTTGAGAAGTCTAGCATTCAAGTACTCTCTTTGTCAGTGATCTCTTTCCTGTCTGGTTTCTTTTAAAACCTTCTCTGTATATTGGATATTATACCATTTCAATGCCAAAAGTCTAGAAGTGGATTTATTGTTATTTGTACTGCCCACTAGAAATTCATCTTCCTATATCTGTAAATTTTATATTTTATTATTTCTAGAATATTCTCAGTCATTATCTCCTCAGATATTATCTCTTCTTCATTCTCATTATCTCTTGTTCTGGAACTCTAATTACCTGTATGTTAAAACTTTTCATGCTTTCCTTCAAATCTCTTTAACTTTCTTAAGTTTTTTCATCCCTGTACTACCTTCTGGATAATTTCTTCACCTCCTTTTCCAATGTATAACTTTTTTTCAATTATGTCTTAATAACTATTTTACCTACCTATTGAGTTAAGTTCTACAATATGTTAGTCATTTCTAAAAATTCTCTTTTGTTCCTTTTGAATAGTTTCTTATTTCTTACTCATGTTTGTGATTCCATATGTCTTTCTTTTTTTAAAAAGTTCTTTTTTTTTAAAGATTTTATTTATTTATTTGAGAGAGAGAGAGAGAGAGAGAGAGAGAGAGAGAGAGAGAACATGAGAGCTGGGAGCCTGATGTGGGACTCAATCTTAGAGCTCCGGGATCATGACCTGAGCCGAAGGCAGTCGCCCAACCAACTGAGCCACCCAAGTGCCCCATATGTCTCTTTCTTTAAACAGTTTATATTCTATACCTGATCATTTCAATATTTGAAATTGTTGGGGTTTTAAATCTATTGCTTTTATTTCTGCTGACTCTCACCCAAGTGCGATCAGTCGATCTTTGATAATGAGCTAATGTTTGGCTGGTGTTAGTCTGGGTGAATCCTAAGAATCCACATTGAGGAAGGTTTCCTACAGGGTTCTTGCTTGTTTTGAATGGTGCTAACAGTGCTCAGCTGTATTATCTTAGGAGGTGGACATGGAGGCTCAGAACTTGCCACTGACCCAAGGTTTGGTCTAAAAGTTGCAGCGCTGATATCCACATTCATTTGTAGGGGCATCTTGCCCTTTCCTTTTGTTTACTGTTCTTCATTGCCATTTCAGCATTTTGGTTTTGTTTTGTCTTCTGTTTTCCTCTTATACTTAATTCCCCTCATTTCAAAGACTTCAGAAATGCAATAAAAAATGTTTTATGCAGGAGCTATTATTTCCAAGCAAGAAGACCTTTTCAGAGTATCTACTCTACCACACTGTTAGTAGTGGATGTCTTGGTGATATTTTTTACTCTGGGTTTATAGCTATGCTCCTAAAAGCTACGCTTGCCAAGAGTTGAGATTCCCAGATAAATGGAGCATGACTTAAATTATTTTAAATGTAGAACATCAGAGTTAGAAGGCTTAACTTAGATTCTCTTGCTCAAAATGGGCCCTGTATCAAAACTGGTTTGTTTAACTGACTGACAGCTTATGCTAATGAGATCATAGGATTCAGTTGGGGGCTGGGGAGTATAGCTCAGTGGTAGAGCATTTGACTGCATAGAATTCAGTCTTGTTTGCTCTGACAATAGGGTGCATATAGATCTGTTAACCCTGCTGGAAAAGTTACTCAAAATATCACTTACTGAATGATAAATGAGTGGCATAATCTCATGAAGAAAGGCTAACAATAATTATCACAAATTCTTAGCTAACATGGCTGAATTATTAAGGCTTTACTATAACTGTATTTATAGTAGAGAGACTACTTAAGTGAACATTGCCATTGTTGGCCTGCTGTCATAAACTTGGAATTCTGATAAATATTATTTTATAATTTACTTTTTTGAGAACAAGTCTTATCTATTACTATAACTCATTCATTGAATATCAATCACTTTGTCCTTTTCCCCCAAAACCAAAAATTTTATAAATAGTGAATGAGTCAGGTATTATGAATAAAAAACAAAATAATTTGTAGAAGCGAGAGGTGTTTACAAGCCCATACTGGCATTAAGCACAGTGAATGTTCAGGAAACATATTGATGAAAACATTAGTTTGGCAAGATAATGAATTATAGCCTATATGAAAAATGTTCACATAATTCTAAGAATGTGTCAAAATCAGGGTTTTCTGACAATATTTAAATAAATTATGTTCTGGAGCTCAGAGGTTTATGTGTATCATTGGTGCCTAAAACAAGATTAACAGATACAATAGAAACTAGGAAAATGCCCTGACCCACCTCTACCCCCACAGAACTAGGTAATCTGTACTTTCAGTAAATAAACTCCCTCCAACTCTGCGGAATGATACTGAATTGTTCTATATAGTAAATACATATTTAAATGAGCTTTTACTATTATGGCTTAAAGCACGGGTGCTACCCATCAGGGACTGGAATGAAGGAATGAGTTGATTCAGGCAAGGATCAATAAAGCACACTGGTGCAAATTCAAAGTTAATATCCAGGGATGAATTGGTTTGCACGTCTCTTCTCAGCTCCGCGTGAAACACTCTCTGGAACTTCCTCCCCAGCAGCGTCTCCAGGGAAAGAGTAAATTCATTTACCCTTTTTAAAACACATACATTATAGCTTGGGCACATTTCAACCATTTCAGTTTCAGTTCAAAAGGCTGAATATTCGCACTAGATAAATCGAAGTTAAAACATGTTAATTGGAGCATGTTGCAATACTTGCCCTTTTCTGCCTTTAGAAACCAGTAATGAACCAAAGATGTGCTTAACTATTATTTGTAATTACTGAGTTCTGAATTTTGTGTGTGTGTTAATATTTCAAAGATAAGCCTAACACAAACTGATGGTGGTTCAACTTTTTAGCAATTTAAATCTATTTCCAAGGCTTAGTATTCATGAAGAAGCCTAGTAAGTTCTTTGAAATCTTGACATTTCTTCTTTCTCTAAAGATTGTATTTTCATGGACTATATACTTAAACTTCAAATAGATTTGTGATGGGCAATTCATGGCATTTTCTTGCACTTAAAAATTCACGCTCAATATTTCAATACCAGAAACCAGCATCCATCGTCTTGACAGCAGAACACAAAATATAAGAAAAACTGATCACCCTGATTTTTTTAAGCTAAATAAGGCAATTTTTATTTGAAAAGACTTCAGGGCTAGTGAAGAAAAAAGGTGCCTGAAATGTAAGAAAAGATTTTGAATTTTTTCTTCTCATCTTACACTTGATTCTCTTTGTTCCTTTCTTGGTTTGAAAAATGAGAGAACACACCTAAATGTATCTGGAAAATTTAGCTCACTTCTTAAAAGAGAAAGAAATAATACATTATGTGATCAATAAAATATTTTCTCTTTCAAATTCCTTTTGAATCTTTATTCTATCAAAGACTGGAATGAAAGAAAGAACGATGAAAACCCCATCTCTTATGATTTGTGACAAAAATAGCCAGTCATCAAAGGACAGTTTTTCAAACAGTATCATCAATGACACAATTAATAATATGTAAGAGAATCCATATTACAATCCACTTACAAAATGCTCTGATCAAATCAAGACTACATACAAACCGTTTTGTATGTCTATGTAGGCATTTCTCAGTTAATAAAACATATACTTTGAGAACAAAATTCTACAACGAACTTATGTTAGAATCAACCAAAAATCCCTTCCTATCCTTGAACTTGCACTAACTCTGCTGTGTTAGAAGCCGTTTTCAGTATGTAAGAACTAAGCTGTAATTAATGTTTTCTAATAGGCGTTCAACAAGAATTGAAAGCAAGAACAAAATTTTCCACTTCAAAAAAGGAATATGGTTATAGACGAAATAAATGTTTAAAATATTGTGCAAATGTTTTACAGTGACTGTTAAACCCAAGGCCATATATTTTCATCATTGCTATCTTTCTGTATATTATTTGAAAACATTTAAGTGCACTTGAATAGGTATTCTCTGTGCATTTGTCAGTAAGTAGCTTTTTGTCATTTGTTTCTTGCATTAAAGAACATGCTCATAGTTTCATCACCTATTCAGTGAAAATCTATATCCCTTCATATGTAAGCACGGTGTATGTTTGGATTTTAAGTAAGAGCAAATTGCACTACATGCTTTGAGGGGAAACAATTCTTAACGTGATTTAAATAAAATGTTTCCTATCTAATAATACCAAAATCTTCTTTATGCCTCTCTGTCTGTTCTATAATGAAATAACGACCAAGAATACAACTGTAGGTTTAAAATAAAGTGAAACAGAAAAGAAAGAGCAAGAAAGATAGGCTGCTAGTGAGAAGACCGTCTCCCCTCATGCCAGTAAGGTTCTAGCTGTGAGCATGCTCAGACACATGGGAGGCACCGAAGTTACTATATCAGAACTCCTTCTGAGGTATAAGGAGGATACATCTAATACTTCATTTGCTGTAAACCTATTGTTATTTTTCTGGTATTAAACATCTCTTCAGCCTCAGACTGATTGCAATGTTCCTTCTACTTCATTTCATCGTCCTGATAGATATCAAAGGTAAGGCTGCTACTTTCTCGCTTAAATGAGTGCAATTCCAAAAGAATAGGAAATAGAATATTTCTATTTAGTTCTAGCATATTTATAATAGACTCAATGCAGTGTTTGAAAAACAGACATCTAGCTTACACTATCACTGTCATGATCACTAATTGCTTGTAGTCCCATCCTGGCAACAAGTTTTTCATGGAAACTTGCTTTTATGTGTTACTAAAATCGTAGATAAAACATCTTTAAAAAACAATGTTGAATATGTCAATTATAGTGGAGAAAATGATTTTTAGTATTTGTAACAAAAGTATGACAAATTAATAAATTAAAATGTTGCCTTATGAAACTTCGACCTGTTGAAATAGCTTCATAAAATGTATGTAACTATTAGTTGCTATGTTTCATTGTTAACATAGTTAAACTAGGAATCGCAAAAAAGAAAAAGCCACAGACAAATCTAAAAATCAGAGACTCTCCCTAAGGGCAAACGTATATAAATTAAAATCATTAAAAACGTACAAAAACATACCTATTTAGATAATTCTCTTTACTATTCTTAATTTTTAAAGATTTTTATTTCAGCCAAGCTGCTAATTTTCAAGTTAGTGGCATTTTTCTTGTAAAGCTAAGGAAAAAAATTAATCTTCACATAGTTTTAAAGAAAAATATAGACTTGTTTTGTTATGAGCTTGTACTCTTGTGTCTACATATAAGACCCAAGGCATGTTGGGCTTATTATTATTATTCATATCTGTTTAAGTTCATAGTCTTTCTTAAAGAATTTTGATAAACCTCTGAGAGTAAAAGTTAGAATTTGAAATTATTTTTTATTTTCTGAGAAATTTGTTTTAGGTTTTTAATAAACTCAAAAATGAATTCAACTGAATATTTATAATCTCGAAATAAAATGCAGTACTTATGAGCAGTTATTTACAAACTTCTAACAAGTACAAGATTTCTTAAATACTAAATTTAGTTTGAATTTGAAATACTAAAATTTTATTTCAATTATTTTAAAATATTTTAATACACTTAGCATGATTTTTAATTTGGATTTTAATCTCTTTTACATGAAAACATAAGTTATCATTTAAGTGTGATCTTACATGTTTCTTAAAGAGAAAGAATATATGAACTCACTTGATGTGAAATACAGTTGTAGAAAGCAGTCCATTTCTTTGATTTAAGGTCTTCCTTTGGTTCATATCTTATACACATTTGTAATACTCAATATAGTATGACTTTTAAGAATAGAAGTTAAGAAGTAGGTTCTTGGATCCAAAACACTTTGTAGAGGTCATCTGTACCCTTAATTCTTTTTTTTTTTTTGTACCCTTAATTCTTAACTGGACAGGAATTGCAACTATAGTTAACCAAATTTACTATAGTACTGCTTTTGCTTGTGGTAATGCATTTAATTGATTTTGAAAAACAAAATCTTTGAGATGAAAAACATCTATTCCTGAAATAATGTTTTAAGATTGACCACAACGTAATGGTATTCTTTAAAAAAAAAGGAGGAAAGAAATTTTAAACAGATGACTTTGGGTTTTATTTCTAAGTATGTGCCGTATTTCAGATCCATAGTACCAACCTGATAAATATTTCAATTGTAATTCCCTGGAAATTTTCATTTTCTGATTTTTACATTACTTTTGATTGCTAATCTAACCCTTTATATTCAAACTTACTTATTTTCAAATTTAGATATATTAATGCTTTGATATCTTACTCCTATTTATAAAAATAATAATCACTTGCTATGTAATTGATGAAACTTCTTTTCACAGTAAAATTATAGACAGTTAAAGCATTTAGGCTATAATAAAGAAATGTCATTCAGAATTATGTAAGAACACAGACTGCTTCTTAAATTTACATGAATATTTGCAATAGATTCTTAGGCCACAGCTAAACAAAAGGAAAAGGTAGACATTATGCTATTATCTTTTCTCTTCTGGCTACAATCACTGTTTAGTGCCTAAGGAATGAATGATACTAACTTAAGCTACAGACATTAACTGTGAAGGAAAGATAACATATCTTCTTATAACTTGGTACATGTATTTTATCATCAATTTATTCACTGAGTATCCTTATTACTCAAATCACCAGCCTCAAATCACCTCCTCCCCCAACAAAAGTTTTTTGTGGACTAATTATGGACAATATTACAAACCAAAAATATGGGCTTCTATGGGAAATTAATAGCATGAAGTGCCCAGAATGCTACGTGGTAACTACCAGTTGCTACTTAGGCAAATAATTTGCTAACCTTCAAAAAATGGAGTCAGTGGAAATGGGGCCCGGAACAATATTTTGAAGTGAGCGGTATTTGACTGCCCCCTAGTGGACAATTTCAAAGCTCTCCTTGGATGCTTCTTTTTCTAAGTAATGTCACTTCTGATTGGTTGCTGTGACTTCAGAAAAGGTTTTCCAACTAAATTTTAATTTCACACAATTACATCATGCTACTGGGAGCTGTGAAAATCAATTATACTGCAGGCCAGTCATACAGAGAGGCTAACGAGGCACCATTAATGAAACAGAAACTCACCTGTTTGAAGGCTGGAAGGAGCCCACTGTGAGCGAAGAGGGAAAATATCAGAGACCTAGAAGAGACAGCTATTTGAGATATGTTCTCTCTGAAGGTGCTAAGTAAATACACACTGCACCAGATGTTTATTCATTTGTTAATCTTATTACAAACAAATATGACCAGATGCATTAGGAGTTTTAAGGACTCTTACTTGAACTAACTAAATTGGCTGTCACCTGGATTTTAAAGGGAAAAAATTGGTATGCCTTCAAATAAGTTAGTATTGAAAAATGGTACACTTTTATTCTAGAAAATTGTGGCCTGAATAAAATTCAGTTAACTAAGAATAGTTTTTGTGTACATAATTACATAATGATAAATCCACAACATTTTCTGGAATACATATTAAATACTATATATAAATATACAAATACATATACATATTTGTATGTATGTACAAATGTATGTATGTATGTAGAGAGAACATATTTGTATATTTATATATACATTTATACTATACATATATTTCTATATATATATATAGTATTTAAGAACTCGAAGTGGCTTGGCTTACTTTTTATTTGTTTGGTTAATATATAATTTAACATTCATCAGAAAAAAATTAATGTGCTTGTTTTACATGAATTATCTGAAAATAAAAAAAATACCTGTCTTCTATGCTTTATTCACACCCATCAATTTCTCACTCTGTACTTCCAGTCATTGAGTATGTACAGAAAAAAATTAAATTTGCAATAATTTCAGCCATGTTAAATACCTCAGAAAAGTGTCTTCAAATCAAAGTAAAATGATTTATTTCATGCTCTTGAAACTAAATAAACATTTGAACATCGTAAGATTAGAAAGCAATTTCAGTTGAGGAATCGGCTTTATTGATAAAAGGGTAGACCGCTTGTCTTATGCCGCTCCTTCTCTCCACTGTTCTTCTGGCTTCTGTCCTTACCTCTGTTCTTGTTTATGCCCCTCTCCTTCCCAAAAGGGCCTCCCCGAAGTTCCCCACTCTCCCACAGGTGACCCTTTCTCAGATTCGCCTCCCACCACATTTACCCCCTCTTTTCCTCACCTCTGCACACATCTGTCTCAGATGCCCGCCTGGCCTCTCTTGCTGCCATTTCTCCATCTCAGCCTCTCACTGTGGTCTCCTCCAAGCTTCCTGGCCTCTGAAACCTCTTCTCTCTCATCTTGCTGCCTCCACTTTTCAACTCTTCACTCTTTGAGCTCTTACCTTCTCCAGCTCAAGCTTCCCGTTTTTTACTTGTCAAGCTCCCTAATTCCCAAACCTGCTCTGCTTTGATTGTTAGCATCTGCCCGGTCATTTCTCCTTGGAATCCATCTGCCATTCTATTCCCTCCTTCCTCAAGTATGCCTCACCTCTAATCACCTCCTGTCGCTCTTGAGCCTCCTCTCCAGGTGTTCATGTATCTCCAGGTCTTGTCCCCCTTTGAAGCCCTGTCTCCTTGCTGTTGTTTGTGGCTGGCCCCAGAGGCTCCTGTCCTGGTCAGCGGTCATCATTTCTGTGGCTCACATTGCTAGAGCATGTGTCCCAACACAAGTACACTCGTATTGTGTCTCCTCATAACTTCAACCCCAACGTGCGCTGGTGTTGTAGGTCCATGGTGATTGCTTGACACTTCGGAAATCCAGAAAGCTCTGAAAACTGAGGGTATGAACTCTTTTGCCTACAAAATGTGGTCAGAATTAACTGGAAGCCGTCTAGAGTCTTCATTTATAATTTTACTGCAAAATTTCACACATTGTGATATAGATAAATATTAATGTGTTGGATTATGTGATTTTGACCCACACCCAGCAGGGGATGTTATCTCATTTATAGCATATGCATCATATTAACTTTCTAGAATAAAGCAAATTATAAATTCTTAAATACATTTCTCCAATGGGTTTCTTTTAAGGTGTTATGGATCTGTATTAGCCATGACCCTATTCAGATTACCAACTGTCCCATGCCACATTACTCTCCCCAGTGCTGTATGACTATTTTCTTTCCCCAGGGAAGTTCTGTGTTGTTAGAATAAGTGTTTGATAAGGGAGAGATCATTTTAACTATTTCTCCCTTTCTGTAATTCCAGTTTATTTTTTACTCAATCTGTTTAGATTAAAAAAAAATGTTGGTGATGATATTTTCCAGTCCAGTAATTCTGACTGTATTTAAATCTTTCTGTTCTGGTTTTATAAATTTCTGCTCCTACCTCATGATATTATTCCTTCCATTATTTCTTTGAGAATTTTAATTATACAGATTTAAACTGCCTTTTAAAGCACTATCATCTAATTCCCCAGATATGAATTCCCTTTTCTGAAGCCCTGGACATTTTCATGAAGTCAGAAGGACTTTCTTCTTGCATACCTCTCCCTAGGAGGGATCCCATAATTGCCTCGACATCGCCCACTGAAGTGTTCAGATCTGAGATGTAGTTTATGTTCGAATCCTGGGGATTTTACCAGTTCTGAATCGTGTGTTCTGTTTGCAAAGCACCACTCCTGCTTTTGCTCCTGGCATGGGCAGGGCGATATCCAATTCACAACCTTAGGTGGTCAGCCATTTTATCCCCTAATTATCATCACGGTCTCAGTCCCATAAGTCCACGCACCTGCTGGCCTGGGCCGCATTCAGTCCCTTTTGCAGAAGGGCTTGGTGTCCAGCCCTAGTGCTCATCCAGTCCCACCTAAGGGGCTAGCTCCTCTCACACCAGTGGCTTTAGCTCTATTCATATTCGTGGAGAGTTCTCTCTGCTATGAGCTTTAGGTTTTAAGGAAGAAACAGCATTAATCTTTTTTGTGCCTATGGAAAAGTTGTGGGGAGCATATTCAGAACTTGCTCACATCAGAACATCTTGATGCAGAAGCTCAGTAAAAAGAAGGTAGTTTTCATTCTTCCGATTTTACTTTATCAGAAATTGGACACTGATGGGCACACAAACCAGAGATTTGGAGTAATAAAGCAAAGTGCCATACAAATGTAAGAGATTAGGGTGGGGGAGGCAGTAGAGTGGCAAGGAGGCTAGACTTAGGGTTAGGAGAACTGTGTTCAAGTCACTGCCTTATCCTTTACCAGCCTTTGGCCTTCAGCATACCAAATAATCTCTTAGCCTCAGCCACAATATTGGTATAACTGCTGAGTTTCTAAGAACCACTTGTGGTGATGCTAAGGGAATAGATTCTAGGATTTCGCCCCCAGTACATTCAATAGGTCTAGGCGAGGGCACAGGACTCTGCAGTGTATAGAAGCTGGCGAGGTGATCTGATAAACTTGTCCTATGGATAACCCCTCTAGAAACACTGGTCTTACAGTTAGCACATCAAAATAGAAGCAGGCTTTTTTCCAAGAAGAGATGCTAATTCCTTGCTGTACTCTTGGTGCATATTAGGATGCTAATTGGGTTCACTGCATTATTTAACATATTAATTCTACCTGAATTTTTTTAATTTTGAGAATTATATGAACAAATTAAATATTGAGCGAGGGAATAGCTGAACCCACATTGTCTAATGATCAATATACAGCCTCTTAAGGGTAGTACGATCCAAAAAAAGTATAAATGATTTGCACGTTTAACCATAAGGTAATCCTGATGTTCATTACCACTCCCTCTTTTTTCAGAAGAAACTGTCAACCCATGATAAAATGGCTAGGGAGACATCTCTTCTGATTTAAAGACCCTCTTTTTCATTCACTACCTGGTTTTCATTACCTATTTTTTTGCTTGATTATGGTCCAGCCAGTGGACATTAGACTAGTCATGTGCCTGTAGCAGGACAAGAGCGCTAATTCAGGCACTCCCCTCATTCCTCTTTCCTCGCTTGCCCTGCCCTCCTTTCTCCCTCCCCGCACCCACCTCTGTCTCTTTCATACTCATCCTTTTGTCTGAGATTTTCAGGCTCAACCACATAGGCTAAAAATAGTGTATCTATTATTGTAGATATCTCTACTCTTAATTTTCTTTCATGTAAATTCACGTATAAGAAATTCAAAAGATATTGATTCGATTCCATTCTTCTTTTGAGAGCCACTGCAAAAATATTCCCTCAAAAAGTCTCAAATTCTGTCTGAGAGTTAGATAAGAGAGTCTTTGGGCAAACTTACTTATAGTCAGGCAAGGGATAATACTCCATGCTGAGTGTTGGTGAAAAATTCGGTTCCCTTGCTCAGAAACCATTCCTTTATGGCTGTTTCCTACTTCCACTTATAAATGCCACTCTTCCTATAACTAATGTTTGAATTATCTGCTTGGAAAAATAATTTGCCCTCATCAAGAGCATGGGGTTTTGCAAATGCGATGTGATATTTATCCATTGTATGAGTGAACTGAAAGAGTTTTGTAAAGAGCAAAACATGAAGAAATTATTTATACTGTAACCTGACTCCCAGACATAGAGCATATACTATAAGTCAGTGGGGGCCACCTTACCTCCACCTACATAGGGTCTACCTGGAAATTAGGGGAGACCTAACCACCTCTCCCCTTCGATAGTAGATAACTTCAAGCAAAAGTGCCAACATATGGGGCACCTGGGTGACTCAGTCAGTTAAGTGTCTGCCTTCAGCTCAAGTCATGATCCCAGCCCCCATGTGGGGTTCCTTGCCCAGCGGGGAGCCTGCTTCTCCTTCTCCCTCTGCACTCTCCCTGCTCATTTTCTCTCTCTCTCTCATATAAATAAATAAAATCTTTTTTAAAATGCCAACATAAAAATAGCTGAAGCATTGATATTAGATAAATGAGAAAAGAGAAATAGACATGGAGCTCCTATCTGCATCTAACATACATTGATGTTCTATCTGACACTTGTACACTCAAGTTGGGGCTATGCTTTTGACCTGGATTATCGTGAAATACGCATCTACTCCCCACTTCCGCATATAGGAATTTAGGTATATGCAGTCGAACTATGGAAACACTGCTACCCCCGAAAATGTTAATTAAATGTCGATAACAATTTTGAGGCATTTAGTAGGTGCTAAAAACTGAAAACTTTGCGAGGCATTGGGAGAATCAATATCAGTAAAATAAGTTTCCTTCCATCAGTGGGGCACAATACACTATGGGAAAAAGAAAAATATCTATAATAAAATGCCATAAATACTACAATAGAGATATGTATAATATGCTTTGAGGAGGGAAAAAGAGAAAGTTTAATACTTTTTTTTTTTTTAAGATTGATTGATTATCTATTAGAGAGAGACAGCACAAGCAGGGAGAGCAGGCAGAGGGAGAAGCAGGCTCCCTGCTCAGCAGGGAGCCCCATGCAGGACTCGATCTCAGACCCTGGCATCATGACTGGAGCCCAAGGCAGATGCTTCACCAACTGAACCACCCAGACATCCGGAGAAAGTTCATACTTCGGAGAGATTCTGGAAGGGATCAGTTAAGTTCTCAAAGAATGGGCTTTTGAAATGAGTATAAAGAATGATGAAAAAGGAGAAAAATTGCATTTTGGATGTAGAGAACAGCACAGGCTGAAGCCTCAAAATCTTACTACCAGTAGCATGTTCTTGGACAGAGCACGCAACGATTACAGAAAGTAAAGGGATACTCTCTGCTGTCTATGTTTGATCGGCAATCACTTTTTGAACAACTTAATTTGTTCACTTCTAATATGATATCATATGCCATTGATGAACACACCACAATTTTTATCTATTTTATTTTCAAGGACATTTGGGTTGCTTCCAGTTTGAGGCTGTTATGAAGAATGCTTCTGTGAATATTCTTGTCTGAGTCTCTGGGAGCACAGGTGCATGCATTTCTCTGGGCACATACCGTGAAGTAAAACTGCGGACTCATCAGGTTCTCAAGGATTCGAGTTCAGCTGATGATGACAGATGGTTTCCCAAAGCCTTGCTCCAAGGAACACCCTTGGAACATGAGGGCATGAGAGTGTGCATAGCCTCACATCCTTGCCAAATAGTGTAGGATCAGTGGTTTTTAAAATTATAGCCATACTGGTAATCTGTAGTGATAAATTGTAGTTTTAATTTGCATTTCCCTGCGTACTAATTAGATTTAATACTTTTTCAAATGTTTTTGGCCGTTTGTACAGACACTTTTTTAAAAAATTAATTAATTTTATTGTTTCAGTGTTCCAAGATTCATTGTTCATGTACCACACCCAGTGCTCCATGCAATACGTGCCCTCCTCAATACCCACCACCAGGCTCGCCCAACCCCCAATCCCTCCCCTCCAAAATCCTCAGTTTGTGGCTCAGAGCCCACAGTCTCTCCTTGTTCATCTCCCCCTCTGATTTCCCCCCAATTCACCCTTCCTTTCTTTCTCCCAGTGTCCTCCATGTATATACGCTTTTGTTATGTGTCTGTTCAGTTTCTTGCCCTTTTTCTATTTACTCTTTCTCTTTTCCTCATTAATTTGTTGGAACTCCCTTTCCACGCCCCCCATACACACACACACACACACACACACACACACACACACACACACACACACATATTCTAATTGCAAACTTTCTGAACCATCTTCTACTCTGTAGCTTGCCTTTACACTTTCTTAATGGTATCTTTTTTTCATTTTTTGCAACAGAAGTTCTTAATTTTAATGTAGTCTAATTCAGTTCTCTTTTCCTTTATGATTAATGCTTTTTTGTTTTCTGGTTTTTCATTTGTTTGTTTTATTGTAGTCTCCTTAAAATCTCTACCCCAAAGTCATTAAGACTTTACCCTTATTATCTTTCAGGAAGTCTATTGTTTACCTTTAATATTTACATATAATCCACCTAGAAGTACCTTTCCTCCACCACTGCTCTTCAGTGCCACTTGGTCATAAATCAAACGTTCACATCTGTCTGTCTCTTTCAGAACTTTCTATTCTACTTGATTTGTCTGTTGTTCACCCTTTCCTCCCAGTATTATACTGCATAAAT
The DNA here is from genome assembly GCA_028646535.1 of Procyon lotor. Classification (NCBI taxonomy): domain Eukaryota; kingdom Metazoa; phylum Chordata; class Mammalia; order Carnivora; family Procyonidae; genus Procyon; species Procyon lotor. Next base: position 106,596,632 of record CM053605.1, read on the forward strand.
TATTGTAACTTCATAAGAAGTCTTAGTTTACAAATGAGTCCTCTTGCCTTGCTCACCTTCTTCCAGACTGACCTGGTTCTTACTGAACTTCTAGAAATATATGCCCTTCAGAAACAACTTATCCATTTCTATGCACATGTACATACACATTCCTGGATTTTTACTGTAGTTTCTTTGAACCTGTAGATCAACTGGGGGAAGAATTAACATCTTTAAACTATTAAGTCTCCATTTATTTGTGTCTTTAATGTCACTCAATAATTTTATATACTTCACATAAACGTCTTGCAGATTTTTGTTAGATTTATTCCTAAATATAGAACACTATTGATACTATAATAAAAGGTATTTTTTTAAACATTTTTTCTAATTTTTTGTTGCTGACATACAGAAATAACATTGATTTTCAGCAACCTTGCTAAATTCACTAATACTAATAATTTTTTGTCTTTTTATGTTCACAATCATATCATTCATAAACACAGTTTTATTTCTTCTCTTCCAATATTTAAACCATTGATTTACCTGCCTTGTTTCACTACATTTGCTAAAGTCCTCCACTACAGTGTTGAATAGATGTAGAAATAGTGGACATTGCTGTCCTGTTCCCAATATCAAAGGGAAAGCCTTCAAAAATCCGCCATTAAGCATATTATATACTATCAGTTTTTACAGATATCCTTTATTAAATCAAGTAAGTTACCTTCTATTTTTAGTTTGCATACTTATTTTAAAGTCAGAACTTGATAGATCCATCTCTGGAGTCCCTGTCATAAACAAAGCTAATGATGAATGACAGGCTGGATGAAAATATTTGTGAGTTATAGACCAGAGGGTTAAGCTCTCTAAAGAATTCTGGTAACATTGCCAGATTCGATTTTCTCACACATAGTTCCAAACACTGTGTTCCGGGCCTCTGCTATCAGGAATGAAGTTTCACCAGTCCAGGAGCATAAATAAATTAGGCTTTTTTTCATAAAGTTAAGCGTATTCCTTATTAAGTGCTGTGAAATGTGTAAGCCCGAAGATTCACAGACATGTACCCTGGGGCAAATAATACATTATATGTTAATAAAAAAAAATAAAAAAAAAAAAAGAATTCCCCAAAAAAAAAAAAAAAGTTAAGCGTATTCCTTTTAAAGGACTGTCTTTTTTCCTGTGGATATGTTTTGTGTAATTTTTTTCCCAAATATGTTTATTTTATTTTTTCAGTGTTACAAGATTAATTGTTCAAGCACCACACCCAGTGCTCCATGCAATACATGCCCTCCTCAATACCCACCACCAGGCTTGCCCAACCCACCACCCTCTCCCCTCCAAAACCCTCAGTTTGTTGCTCAGAGTCCACAGTCTCTCATGGCTCATCGCCCCCTCTGATTCCCCCCCCCCATTTTGTGTAATTTTTAATGATAAAATGCTATTTTTCTAATAAATCATTATTGTAATACATGGTAATTTAGGGTTTAAAAAAATTTTTTTTCTTATTTGACAAACTAAAATATCAGTAACTTGTTGCAGGCCCCTCTTAATTCTTTAATTGACTTGATGGTCTCAGAAATCTCTGACCATATGTTTATCAGTTATCTTTAGGGTGTTGACGAAGAAAAAGGAGCCAAAGCATTAAGGAGACATAGGGGAGAGTACCGTTAGAGAATGTGGAAGAGGAAGTAAACGAGGGCAGTGAGATATTACAAAGCCATGGGAAAAAAGTTTCAGCCTGGTGGCTGTGGTTAGCTGTGTCAAATGCTACAGAGAACTGAGTAAGATGAAGACTATACCATACCTACTGCTTCTAATAATAAAGAGGACATTAATGATTCCAATGGGAGACTTTTAGCAGAGCAGCAAGGCTAAGACCAAACGCTGTGTGTTGAAGAAAGAAAGGGTGGTGAGGAAGTGGAGACATTGACTTGTATAATGTTTCTGAGAAATTTAATTTTGAAGAGAGAAGTAGGTCTCAGTTCAAATGTGGATCCAGTAGGATTTGGGTTGATGGGTTGATTGCTTGCTTGCTTGCTTGATTGGTTTGTTGGTGTGTTTTGAAGATGAGAGCTGATTGAATAAGATTAACACTAATTTAAAAACCAGAGATGCCCGGGTGGCTCAGTCAGGTTAATCGTCTGCCTTGGGCTCAGGTCATGATCCCAGGGTGCTGGGATCGAGTCCCGCATTGAGCTCTCTGCTTGGCAGGGAGACTGCTGCTCCCCCTGCTTGTGTTCTCTCTCTTTCTCTCTCTCTCTCTCTCTGACAAATAAATAATAAAAATCTTTTTTAAAATGGTGGAGAAACAGAGATATTAAAATATAGAAGAAAAAGATTATAATTAATAAGCGAGATTCTGAGAACATGAGGTGAAGTGGAATATAGAACATAGATGGACAACTTCAGCATGGACAAGGAAGGAGATATTTTTTTTTTTAAGATTTTATTTATTTGACAGAGAGAAACACAGCAAGAGAGGGAACACAAGCAGAGGGAATGGTAGCGGGAGAAGCAGGCTTCCTGCAGAGCAAGGAGCCCGATGCGGGGCTCAATCCCAGGACCCTGGAATCATGACCTGAGCTGAAGGCAGACGCTTAATGACTGAGCCACCCAGGCACCCCAAGGAAGGAGATCTTTATCCTTTGTTTGTCATCAAAGAAGCATCCAGGGCCTCAGCCTAGGAATTGTCTTCTATGTGGCTCAACACCAGCTATCTTTGTGAATGGAGCCCCATGCTTGTGTGAGGTACATCCTGCCCAGGCACATGCAGCATTTTTGTACATAGATAAATCTGTAAGTCAGTGGAACTAGAATTTGGGAGAATTACCATCAACAGGAGGAGTAGCCAATGAAAGTCCCTTGACAGAGCAGTCAGCAGACTGGGGATGAATTAGAACAAGAAAAGGGAAAAGGGAGTCACCTTCTCTCCTTTCCACAGTTCCCATGCCAAGTTTCCATCAGGCTTCACTTTCACAAGCACTCTTTCCATGTTTTTCTTCCCTTCATCCACCATGGTGATCATTCTCCAAGTCCATTGTGCTCAGGTAGGTTTTAAGAAGAAGACAATCTCTCAAACTCATTCAGAATAAGTTAGGTATTTAAATACTAAAAGACAATATTTTAACTTAAAAGAATTCATTCCTAAAGGTGAAGTTTAAGCAGTTTAATAGTGAGTAGCAGAGATATTTTTGGAAGAGAAGTCTTCCTGGTGTCCTTTTATCTTTTATAACCCATCAAGGGCCACAGCATTCAGTTCATGATCCACATAAAGGCACCCAGCCAAGGAAAACATGGGTCTGAGAGCCATGCCTGTTGATGATGATACTGGCAATTTGAAGTTCTCTTGTTTTCTAATTTAAACCAACTCCTATTGAGCTTATACTCTTTTCCATCGGGTTTGTCATCATTTCCCCCAATCTGTTTGTTCAAACACTGGACAATCTTCAGAGGGAGATGGGGTGGTAGTTTCCACAGAACATCGGTGAATAGAATCCTAAGGGATTTCACCAGCCTGAAGTGGTTTGTTTGTCCCAGAAGAACATGTCAGAGAATAGGGGCTTAGAGAAATTCTGTTAAGGAAGCAGTCTTTAAAATGAAAAGGAGGTGGGTAAATGTATGAATAAAACCGGATTGAATCCTATACAATCTGGTTGATATGGTCACACAATACTGTCAAGGAAGGGAGGACCAAATGGAGGCATAAAACCATAAGATTTCTAAGTTTAAAAAAAACAACAAACAAAAGGCCAATTTTTCTCCACTCATCTTAACATAAAAGTTTCTTAGAAAGACTTTACTAGTTACTACCAAACAAACAATAAATCATCTATCCCACAAACGTGGGCTTTTATGATGCTCAGACTCTTCCTAGAAATAGGAGGGCTTTTATGTGGATATATAGAAATGTGGAGGGCTTCTAGAAGGTGGATTCAGTGAATGAGCTGGATTCACTTTTGCTTTACAATGTGAATAGAGTTGCTGCTCCTCTTAGACATCCTAGCACCTGAGCTCTAGGTGGGACTGGGCATTGTCTACCCCAATGACCTAGCACGCAGAAGGCACTCAGTTAACATTTCTGCATGTGAAATAAATGTTTCTCCTGGTGCTGCCTCTCTTTAGAGGAAAGAGTAGCTGGCTCTTTAGTCAATGGCAGAGGCTTCATCTGCATCTGAATTGAACTGCACTAGGAGTGGTGCATTCTGGGAAATGGCCTCATTGGCCAGGATCCTCTATGTTCCCCCTGAGACTGTAGAGCTGTCATCTCCGGTGTTAGTGTGGAAAGAATCTCAACCAGAACACCAGATTGAAGGGAAAAGGGTTTTCTTCAGCTTCACGCAGGATTGTTATTGGCAAAGAATTAGAGAAAACAAAGAGGGACTTGCACATCTCCATGGATTCTTAAACTGAAGACCTAAAAAAGCTTTTTCACCTGTTGTTTCCCAGTAACACGAGGAAGGTGTTGGCAGGCAGCAAAAAATGTTCTTGGGCAGCAGTCCAGTTGGCCTCAAAAGGCTATCAAGGAGTCATTTAAAAAGCTCTTTGCACAGACATGTCCAGAATATTGACCAGAAGAGAGAAGAAGCACTCACTGAGCAATTTTCTCTCCCATGTTCGAACCTCCCCTCAGCTGTGTGTTTGGCAGGGGTCCCATAGAAAACGCTGCAGAAGCTATCAACATAGCTTTTATGTAGGCATCCTCCATTTTAATAATCCCCAAGTTTCAATAAAAACTTATCTCTTTCCACTTCCACAGATGGCAGGAAGACTAGATAGCAGAATATGCTTTCTACAGACTTCTATTGATTCTTTTTCAGTAGGTGCCAAATACAGCATGAATTCTTAATTATTTTAAATTACATAATGAGCAGGGGAAAATAATAAATGGAGTACTTAGAAGACAATAATATTTTTGTTATTAAAATAAAAATACAAGCATGCAACTTTGAGAAGTTTAAATCTTGAAAAGAGCTCTTCCTTCAATTATTTTATTCCTAAATGACCCATTCATTCATTCATTCATTCGTTTGTTCATTAAAAAATGAGCATCAAGTAAGCATCAGGCACTTGGACAAAAGGGATTTAGGATACAGAAGGGAAGGCATAGGAAATAGATTTCATTTATTTATTTTCCTTCCACATAAAATTTATACCTTGAGGATGTCTTCAGGAGGATGCCATTCTTGAGTACAAAATGGGGAATTAAGAGGAATGCAATTGATAAGTTCAGTTTGCACATGGTTAGTTTTCCCTTTCCCTGTCCTCACTGTAACTTGCCAGATGTATTCCATTTTTCTTCCAGGGACAAGGAAATAAGGTTGATCCCTCTTGTCTGTGACAGTTGATTACTTATCTTGCTAAGAATCTGCATCTATGAGATGGATACTTAGTTGGGTCCAGCCTGCAAGGAATTCAAGGTTACCTTCATGGTAAACCCCACAAAAGAACACAATATATTGCCTTCAAAATGTCTTACACAGCCTCAGTTTTCTATTTCAAAATTGTCTTTAATGAAGTGTTTAATCACCTCTACTAGATCATTAAGAAGATACTATTATTATGAGGTTGTAAGGGCATTTTCATTCCTTTTTTTATCATTTACAACTCCCTGTTAGCTTTCAAAGTGATTTGAGGCTGCTTAAAATAGAAACCATATATGTCATATGGCTTTTCAAATAGAAAAACCTGAGGAAGTAGGGGAAGATTTTAGTTTAGTCCCTGTTATTTCTTTCTTAGAAATCACATAAAAAATTCTTCAATGCTAAGGCAGAGCAAGCTTTCTTTCTACATTAGAGTTTCCATCTTAAAGTTCTATTTTCTTTCCCTGTGTTGAAACTGCCCTCATACCAACATTAACTGAGGCCTTATTATGGGCCAGGCACTCTCTAGTACTTCATAAGCATTAGCTTATCTATCTCCTGAAACACATCCATAAGGGGGATATTACATGAACTTTATTTTAAATATGAGCATATAAATAAAATATAAATATAAATAAAAAATAAAATATTAAATATAAATAAAAATAAAAATTTAGTCCAAACTAAATTTGGACCTTAAGTAGATTGCTTAAAGTCTAGTGGGTGGCAGAGAGGATTCCAATGTAGGCAGGTCTGATGGTCCCCAGAGTAACTCATCACGAATGAATACTTATCATATACCATTAGTGGATCATGAGATCAACTTAGTGGCTTGTGATCCTGCATGTGAGTGAGACAGAATAGCAATAATCGGAGTATATCCCACAAAGTAAAAAGCGAATTATATTTCAAGAAATTTTATTTTCAGTGTGAGTCTGTTTGTATGCTGAATTGTGACATAAAATATATGTCTAAGAGTTAGTATCATAAAAAATTTCAAAGCTACTTCACTAAGATATATTGACTCTCATTCATGTTCCTAACACAGAAGGACTACTAGTTTTTTATAAATCTGCCCTCTACAAAAATGTTTACAGGAAAGGAGAGATTTAAAAATCTATGAGTCAGTATGCCTCTCCCTGTGTGAATAGGCTTAACAAGCCAACTCCCAGAGCCATGCAGCAGAATTTCCCTAAAATAGTCAGACCTGACTGGTCTTATGCCAAGTTGCTAATAGTAAATCACTCATCTACCACTGCAACAACAGCAAAACAAATATTTTTTGCTTTGATAAGAACAAAAATCCAATGGGTAGAAAAGCATCCAAGAGCCACCCTCCCTGTTTAGGAAAAGTGTAGCAGATGGAGCAGCAGCTTCTGGAGTAGTCTGCATTGGTATGTCCAGCTGTCCCCAAGGAGGGCCAGGCACTCTTGTGTGTGTGTGTATTTATTAAAGGGAAGTGGAAATTAGACAAAGTGAGCAAAGAGAATACAAAATAGAATGTGTTTTCTAGGAAGTTAAACTATTTTTTATGAACTTCCTACCTATGAAAGACAATTTAGTTCTCATATCCTCTCTCCCCATACATGTATTTGAATCATCCCCTGACCCCAATGTTATGGGTGCTATGAAGGTATCATAAGATATCATCATATGTTATGAAGATATTCATTAAAGCAGGAAGCTGTATTTCAAGGGGCATAAGTTCTCTGCGAGAGCAGATTAAAAATAGTCTCCTTGTGCAGGGAACATAAGAGAAGACAAAAGCTCAATAGTGGCTGGGTTGAATGAAAAAATGAAAAAAGGAATAAAAAGGAATGTAATTAACTTTGACAAAATTACTCTGTAGAGAGGATGACCAAAAACATTCCAGAAATTTAGACGTAAGAGACATTCTTTCAATTTCAAAAGAGCACTTTCCAGAAAATAAAGAGATGCTCTTTGTAAATATTCTAGTACAGTTGTGGAAGTCATGTAATTTTTTAAAGGAATGCAAGATGAAACTTCATAAAAACTGACTTAAGGAGAGTATTCACTAAGGCATGACTATAGTTCATTACAACTAATAGAAGGGAGCAAGGGGTATTTGCAAGGTGCTCCTAACCATGCCACTGAAGGTTGGCATCAAGGCCAGGAGTTCCCCTGGGTTGGTGATATGACACTTTTTAATATAGCAGAAGGATCGAGAACAAACTTTCTGTGACTTTCCAAACCGATGACTGCACTTAACTTCCTTACACCTGAAACATAAAGGAAAATATCACTCATACACAGACTGATTGAAGGAATAACTGAGATAAACCACTTGTGCAAATGGCCTGGGACACAGTAAGCTCAATCACTGTTGGGTGTTATTGCTTACCATTATCTCTCCTTATTCAAATTTTGTTCTAGATTTCTCTCTAATTCACACTTAAGCTGTCTTTTTGCATATATATTTTTATTACGTCGCCTCAAATCCTTCTCATAAAGGATTAATAAGTAAATAAATTCATCTATTTAATCCTGTTAGCTCATGGCTTTACGTTTCTGTTTCCAAGAGTGGACAATTCTTTAATTGCACATGAAAGTAAGACAATTACTTTGGTTTTGTTTACTATCGCCTTCCTGAAACTAGTTCAAAATGAACTTTGGTCCCAGTGTTGGTATACCTGGGGTTAGATATGACCATGATTGTTTAGAATGTTATAATTAAGTATATTATTCAAAGAAATTGTGTGCTAGGAATAACACCAGACAAACTCGACTCTTAGGGTTCTTATGAAAATTAAAGGGGATGCCATGAAAAGAGTTTAGCCATATTAACAATCTCTTTCTATTACATGAAATTTCTGTTCCCTCTTTCACATAGATTTTCCACTGACTGAAGGCAGTACAACCACTCCTTTGTGCCAAAAAGGATACTTTCCCTGTGGGAATCTTACCAAGTGTTTACCCCGTGCTTTTCACTGTGATGGTGTGGATGACTGCGGAAATGGGGCTGATGAGGACAACTGTGGTGAGTTCCTCACTCAGCTCCAGATGCCCACCTCCCCTTGTGAATGACCTCAAACCATGCTTGGACCAAATAATAATTGTCATGAAAGGGAAGATATGATTTGGTATTCTATAGGGAATCCTACTGTAACACAAATAATTGTGGCCCCAATTTATTTGTGAAGATGACCAGAATTTTCACAGGTAGAAGTTGCTTAAATCAGAAATACAAAATTGATAAAAATTGAAGTCATATTTTGAAATCTACTTGGATGCCCATATTCTAATTTTAAATGTTTTCTTATGACTACCTCTTTTTGGCTTAGTAGTTTGGTTCAGCTGCAGGAATACTTTTCACAAAGTGTGAATGGGCTCTGCCTAGAGAATTGACTTATTGAACAGACCTATACTGAGTCCCCACTATGTGCCAGGGGCTGTTCAACTCACCCAACCACAGCAGGCTCAAGGGAGAAAAGGTCTTACCCTCAAGGAGTTCACGTGGGCAATGTGAATAAGGAGGACAATACACCTGTACATAAATAAATAAAATGTATTTAAATATTAATATTTATTTAAATACTAAATATTTCAGAGAGTGATAAGTGCCACAAAGAATAGAAAACAAAATGATAGGATACAAAGTGACCTGAAGGGTGGGCTGTTTTAAAGATGCAACCAGAGAAACCCTCCCTGAGATGATAACTTTTGAATTGAGAACCAAACCATGAAAAATTGTAGAGGAACAGAGTTGCAGACGAAAAAAAAAAACAGCAAGTGCAAAAGCCCTGAGGTTCAGTGAAATAAGAAAATGTGTTTGTGGGACAGAAAAGCCAGTATGGCTTGAGCAGAGTGAACAAGGATATAGAGGGTGAGGAGGTAACAGAGGCCAGATCCCCAAAAGTCTTGACAGTCATTTCAGGTCTGGATGTTGAGAAAGTATATATTGTCTAATATAACCTGTATATTTTTACTTGAAGAAGCTGATGCCAAGTTGACATGTCTAGTTAATGAGTTAATGAGCGAGTAGACACTAGAGCCCAGATCTCCTGAATCTAAAAAACCCCGTGTGTCTTCTACCACACAGAACTGCCATTCCTTGGCACCCAAGTAGCAATCAAAGTGAGAAAACATCATCCAGGAATGCCAAGCATCTGTCTCTAGAACCTGCTTTCCTGCCTCTGAGTATTCATGCATGCTTCCCACTCACGGACCCTCCCACCCTCACCTCCTGTGGATCATTCATGCTCATCCTCTGGGATGCAGTTCACATTTCCTTTTCAGCTTGGCTTCCCTGGCCCACTCCCCCAGCCTGAACCTCTCCCACCAGTCCAAGATAAGCACCTTTTCTCTGTTTCCACAGCATTCTGGCTATACCTGTATGGTCATACTAAGGGCTTCCTAGTCTTTTCACTGTACTTCTTTCACTAGACATTAACTTTTTGAGAAGAGTTCTTCTTTGTGTCTTATGTGTTTTGGTGTCACGAGAGCCTAAGACAGTAGAGTATGTCATAGGTGCTCAAATACTGCTCAGTGATAAGGGCAGCTGTCGGGATGCCAATGGGCAAGTCAATCAAATGTTTGGTGTTCCCTCTTCACTGCCTGGGAATCAGAGACCCTGCATGTTTATCTACCTCATGAGGATGTTCTGAATGCAAATTAAAAATAATTTGTGTGAAGGCATCAAACAGAATCACTTTAAAAACCATTGTGGGTATTAATAAAAAATAGAAACAAGTTAAATGTTTCAGGGATCAAAGGGGACCTGTGGACAACTATTTAAATGTACTTTTCTATTTGTATGAACTTCAGTATCGTACCTTATAATACGTATCTTACCATTTTAATAGCATATATTAAAGAAATGGTATTTCAGAATCAGTCCTCTCTTTTAAAAAGAGTAGTATTTTCTTGCAGAAAAGAAGGAAACTTGGCAAATAACCATGTTATGTCCTCAGACAAATTGAGAAAATATGATTTCACTCTATAGGACTAGATAGTGTTTATTAAAAGGAACTTTGCTTTTGCTTTATTAAGAAGGTAGGGTGATACATATTTTATTATTAGTTATTACATCTATCAAGTACGTATCTGCATATACATATGCAGCAGTATGCATATGACAAAACAATTAAGATTGTATATTCTTCTGAGAACCTCAAAATTAAAGATGAAACATTTAAACTGTCAGCATTAGAAACAAGTAATATTTTTCAAGATGGATATATGTTTGTAAAATAGCTATCTATTTCTATTATATATTTTCCAATACACACATTTGAAATATTTGTAATTTCAAAAAAGGGGAAAACTCCAAATGTTTGCCTAGCTTTTTCTCCCTTACCATCTATGTTATCATTCAATTACTTAAACTAATTTTAACTGATTTCATTATCAATTTCTTATACTTTTGTTTTGTAATTTGATATTTGATTTATAGAATAACTGACACATATTCATCACCATTTCACAGGAGACACTAGTGGATGGGCGACTATATTTGGCACAGTCCATGGAAATGCTAATAATGTGGCATTAACACAGGAGTGCTGTAAGTGGTATTGATTCAAAGACTCAGTATCAGCTTTGTGAGCAACATGATTTGCGGTGCATGGATTCATATGGGTAGTGTGATTAAATTCGCTCTGGAATTTCAATTTCAGTTCAATGTATTTCACTGGTCAACTGGTCTGTTGTCTGCCATGGGACTGAAGAGATGAAAGAAAACAGCATACTTTATTCATGCTCATTTGATGTATTAGCTTATGACTGCAAGAATATATAGATGCTCATTAATTATGACAAATAATAAAGATCTTTTTCCTTTATTGAAGAAAGTGTTTCAATAAAGATATTGAGCGCCAACTACTTTCCAGCCCCTATGAAAGGACTGAGTGTACAATGATAAGTAAGATGTGGCCCCAACTCACAAACAGTTCATATTGTAGTGAGAAAGACAAATCCTCATGGAAGCAGGGAAGGTACAACATAGTGGTAAACTGGAGGAGTGATGTTTGCACAAGGGAATGTGGAAGCCCATTGGAAGAAATGAAGACTGCTAGGGGTGGGGAAAGACCCACAGAGAAGATGACATTGAGATGGACATAGAAGTCCCTGGATGAAGGAATGGGAGGAGGTAATAGGACAAAGGGGGAAGCAAGATCTGCAAAACATTGTGGTAGGAAGGTGCAGAGAAGATCCCAATGTCTTTCCCAGTGGTTCTGAGTGCATGGGGCAGAGGAGCTGGAGCTGGACCTAGAAGAGGAGGTCAGCTCATAAAAGGTTTTGGGTACACACTTTGGATCTTGGCCTCTACCCTGTAGATAAAATCGTGTCTTTATACATACCTATATTACATACATGTGTATAATGTATACATAGGCATAATTATGTAGGTGCATGTACAATTATATATGTATATTATTATGTATGTATAATGCACATATATTAAATGCTATATTAATATTTTATTATATACCTTATAATAACCAATTTATAATCACCACTTACTATATGCTTTAACATATATCACAGGAGTATCATATATAAAAACTATAAATTAAAAGATTAAAAATAAATGTAACTGAAAGTTCTAATATTTTCTTCCTGAACCTCAATAGGTCATCTTGTACACATCCCATTGTGGAGATCACTGCTGTACACAGTGGGCAACCACCAAAATTGTGGACTTATTTTCTTGAATGAATAGGAAGAAGCACAGGATAAGGAGTGTTTGTGAGACTGATTCTTCCAACCAGAATTATAGAGAATGGATTAGAACAGTGGTTCTCAACCCCGGGCAACCTATGCCCCCAGAGAACATTTGACAATTGTCTGGAGACTTTTGGGTTGTCACTGCTGGTGGGTTGCTACTGGCGTCTAGTGTGTAGAGGACAAGAATGCTGTTGAATATCTAAAGTATGGACAGCCCCTCACAATGGAGAATGGGCTTCCCCAAATGTCAACCTTGCCAAGGCTGAGGACAAAGTACAGTGAAAGAGATACTGATCATTATGTTTCCTGTAATACCTCAGACTCCTACTCAGAATCTGAGCCCAGAAAATATCAGTGAGAAAAGTGAGATAGAGAGAGATGCAGGAAGCATTTATGAATAAGCCAGAGCCTGTGGGTATGACTGATTTGCAGGTGAGGGATCTATGCTCACAATGCTGGTTTAGACAACAGACCCAGCTTGACTCCATTGGATTCTTTTATTGGTAAATAAAAGTTTCAAATCCCAGGTTTTCCATCTAGTAATATAACCACTATTTTTAATGTCAATAAACACTGAAGTAAACATTCTGAACTTATCTTTGAGAAGTTGAGCTAATTAGCATAAACTTATAAACAACATAGAATATTTCCAGAATTTTATACACTAGAATGCATCTTTTGATTTAAGCAGATACTCAATAAAAGTTTGTTGAATTTACCAAAATTCAGTGAAATTGATTTGAAAAAGTTTGGATAAAAGTGACTTAAAGAAAGTGGAGTAATTAGAAAGAACTTATAAAGATTTAAATAAATAATAATAAATATAAAAATTGGAAAATAATCCTCATTTTCTTAGCTCCCATCAAAACAGTTACTCACAGGATCAGAGGCAAAATCAACTGCTCCATAAATATCACTCTTTTCTCTCTCTCTCTCTTTCTCTCCCCACCCCCCAAACACACACAGTGATTGTCTGTCCTATGGGACAACTTGGCCTGGTTTCTCCGTAGATTTCTCACTCTTTTTATATGCCATTATCTTAATGATTATGTAAGCTTCTTCACAGTAAATTCTGAAGTTTTTTTTTCTTCTGAATGTTTCAGATAGATGGATCTTTGGTTTTCTCAGCTTTATAGCTTCTCTACAATTTTTATCTTGCACTATAACTTTATAGGAATGAAAAACAAAAAACCAAAATAAGAGAGAAGCTGATTTGGTTGATTTCAGTAAGGCACAATGGAGGCTCTCGCAGAAACTGTACCTCTTTTCTCCCAGCTCCAGAAGTTTGAAAGGGGGAAAAAAGAATAGAATTTAATTTTAATCAATAAGCATTTATTGAGCAACTTCTTTGTGTCATTCAATTCAATTAAATTGACTCAATTATACTCATTACAGATTTACTCCATCATATTAATGTTTTTCATCGAGGAGAACTTAGTCTTGCTTCACTATACGCCTCTTTGTCATTTAAACCTTTCTGTGGTTTCTTTCTAATCACTTATTAAGTGCCTCTGAAATGACCACTGGAAGCTAGAACTGACATGAAACACTACATTAGTCTATATTAGACTAGGTGAGAATTCTTACTTATTTTTATTATGGGCCCAAATTAGTGCCCGGAAGGTGTAAATGCTATACATTCAATGAGAAGAGAACAATGTCATTTATTAGAGATAAGGTCATAATTAAAGAAAAGTATTTTTTTCCCCAGTGAAATACTACTCTTTTGCCCCCTAGTTCTAAATCAGTATCCACAACCCTGTGACTGCAAAGGAACTGAATTGGAATGTGTAAATGTCGGCTTAAAGTCTGTACCAGTGATTTCCAGCAATACGACATTACTGTGAGTAGAATTCACATCTTGCTGATACTTGTCTGTAAAGTCATATGGAAACCATGTAGCCTAATCTAATCTCCCCTTATTCTGTTTTATGTTACTTGTATACTAGCAAAATTGTAGAAGCTCCCTTTAAACCCACAGCCATGAGAGAATTCCTCAAGCTTCTTCTCCAGGGAAAACAGGTTTTATTTATTTTTTTTTTCAGTTCTTTTTTTTTTCCTTTTATTAATTTTATTTATTTATTTTTTTCAGTGTTACAAGATTTATTGTTTTGCACCACACCCAGAAAACAGGTTTTAACACTGAGTGTTAGATTGCCTGGATATCATTTAGCTCACAAGTGTCTGTGGTCTGGAGTGTTTATTTTAGTTACTTTCTGATCTACTGTCTTTACAAAAATGTGAATACTGTACAACTAAAGATGGAAATAAAAAGGAAAACCACTAGCTTATTCTCTCTCATTTTAAATAGTGGTAATTGTCCAGGATTGCAAAGAAGTTAGCTGTGTTATTACTGTGCAAGTTTTCCTATATTTTGCAAAAATGTTCTGAGAGCCTCAGAATTTACAGTCATGTTATAATTTGAGCATGCATGATTTGGTTAGGATTTTCTGTTGTTTTTGTTGTTGTTGTTGTTGTTGTTGTTTTGGTTTGTTTTATTTGTTGTATTTTGTTAAACTACCCAGTGAGTAAAGATGTTAAATCACCATAGATATTCTAGTCTATGATACTAACTGGCCAGACTTGTCAAATGTTTGCAAACTGCTTTAATTTTGCTTTATGGACTTCTCATTCTCACACGAGGAAGTTTTCAGTTACTACAGTCATTTTCAAATGTGTGTTAAGTAGCATGGAGTATCATTAAATATCCTGTTTTCAAGCATGCACTTTCTAGGGAAAACTTTGGTTGGCATTTAAACCCATAATGAAGTCTACTTTAATTGTTATTTTAGGTCTCTTAAGAAAAATGAAATTCACAGTCTTCCAGATAAAGTTTTCATCAAATACACAGAACTTAAACAGATGTAAGTAGCTATTAATAGTGCTTTTATGAAGAAATCATTATGATGTTTTATTTAAGATGCCTTTTATCTTTAAGTAAAATGAAATATAAACTTGATAACCTTTATAATGAAATTTAGTAATGTAAATTACATTAATTCAAATGTAATTAAGATTAGTAAATTAAGCTTTGAAAACTAGCATATTATCTTTTCATTTCATAATTTAAAGTAGCTGAATTGATTTTATTTAAACTATTTTTAGAGAACTAAATTGGAGTTGAGGTCAGGCATCGCAATAAAAAAAACATAATTCCATATGATTTTCCAAAATCATTTAGAAAATGACATTGTAGATTCACAGGCACTTGATGCACTACTTAAATTTAAAGAAGAATGTTAGTATAGACTAGAATGATCAGATCATTTAAAACACATAATGAAACGATACAGCCAATCTCCCAGGATAATAGGACAAAACACAATCTTAGTGAAATCAGTGATATTAGCATATCTGAGAAAAGAAAATGTTAATAAATAGAGCACAGTCAGCAATGAAGAAATGGTAGTCAGCAATAAACAAAGTATCAACATGCCATCTTCCAAGAAAGAAAACCAGGATCTGGGAGACATTCTCCCTAGAGAAGTCTCTTCTGGAGGACAGAGATGGACTGTCAACTTCCACCATAACTAGCGTGAACTATCGTTTGATGGAGATTACCTTTGTTTTGATTCCCTGCTTACCAAGTGATGTTATGATGACTTCATTAACTTCCCAAATTACTCATACTAAATTATTTGGGCAGTTATCTTGGATAAAGTATAAGAACATTCCCATTGGTGGAATTAGATACCTCCTATTTAAATAAAGAAATTGAGAATATTCAAACTCTTGTGAGTTTGGTTACTGTTATGTCAGTTCCTCCGAGCCCAGTCAGTCTGGGATAATGAAGAGATCAAGTTTCTATACTTGCCAAGATGATCATCAGACTAGATTTAAAAATTAACAAGGTAATGTTCTAAGGCCCCTTGGCAATGCAATCATATTGTTTTATCCTTCAGCATAGAAAGTTTCTAGAAATGTGAAATTATGTTAAAAGGAATAAAAATAATCTGATCTCTGGCTGATACTGGACAAACATATTTGGTTTAAGATGCCATCAACAATTCTATGTCGCTCATGAATTTAGGTACAGATTTTCTCATGTAGGAAAAGAAGTCACTGAAGGAAGTCAATGAGTGAGGTGGAATCTTATGTGAACAGAGATAATCATGCCTGGGTTAGATTACAGCCTTTGTAAATATCATCTTACAACTCTGTAAATACTGTCCTGGAGCATGTGGTCATGTTGACATTGTCACCATGGAGTAGCTGTGCACAGACTCTGGGTTTCCAGATTCCTCCAGGGAGGAAATCCTAACTATACTGCTGCTAATCTTACTGGAAATCCTTAGAATCATGTGTTCATTCTATGAATCAATACTGTGTTTACAACTGCCTGGATAATGCTCAAGGGAAGAAAAATAAAATAGCAGTAGCAGAAAGGAAGGGAAAAAAGGCTCATGTCGTAGAGTACCTACTTTAATTCTAGGATCTACGGTCATAGAAATTTTATGAATTTTAATTAAATCTTATTATTCATGAGGCAACTAAAGTCTGCAATGGTTAAATGATTTAACTAGGATCTACAGCTAGAAATTGGAAGAAACAGAATTAGAGCCCCTATCTTCTGATGTCTGATGCAGTGTTTATTTTACAATAACCAGAAACTAGAGATGGAAAGAAATCATTCTAGCAAAAGATTGAATGTTCTACCAATACATACTGTCTTACCCCATGCAGAACTCTCTTCTCTACATTTGCCCTCCTGTTTGGGACAAGTTGACTTCTGGGAAGGCAGAGCCATCACCAGAGGATCAAGCAAAGGATAGTTAAATTTCAATGACTCAGATTAAGTCCTTTTGTGGACCACTGATCTATGTCAACACTTATCTCTTATAATATCAGCTAGCCCACTTAAGGGAAGAATATAGAATCACTCCTTTTGATAATTCAGGCCCCAATTTTTCCCAGTGAAATAAAATAGGGATTAACCTTAACTGCCCAAAGCAGTTGGAAAATTCTCCGAGTAATGTTGACTTCTACTTTATCTGAGAAAACCTCGGGGCCACATCATCACCCAGCAGAGGCTCTCTCAATGCAAGCTGCTATTCGATGCTTCCTAGGCAGCCTGATATTCCCAGAGACTGAGAGAAAAGAGATAGGAGACCCTCATCAATAAATACTTACTAAGTATCTATTATAGGCAAAGTACAGCACAATTCTTTAATTTATATAGCACTTTTTAAAGTTTACAAAGGAGCCAACATTCAGAGTTAAATCATTTAACCATTTGTGCACTCATTTGGACTTTGATCCCCAAAATCTGTGAGGTGGGGGCAGACATCATAAGATTCTTTTAGGAATGAGGATACCTACTCTTGAGAAGAGGGGTTGTTTGCCCAAAGGCAGCCAGCTGACAAGTATTAAAGCTTGGCCTCAAAGCCAGACCTCAGATTGTGATCTTTCGGAAGCTTAGCTGCAGGATCCTGTCTCAGAATATTGTTACTGTGGATGACAACATCCATTAATCAAGCTTTGATTTGAAAAGAACTCAAGTTCTTCATAAGCGTTACTTGAATAATGCAAAGTAGCTCATGAGAAAAAAGGCCCCGGGGCCTTTTCTCTTCCTTCTCCTGTCCCTGGCCTCACACATACCCTTCCCCCTCCAGTCTTACTCTTATCTTCTCCTTCCCAATTCTGCATTACAATAACCCAAATAACCAGTGTAGCAAAGCCCAAACCACCCCCAAGAGAAGATGTCCAGAGAATGGACAACCCCCAGAACCCTTGGTGGCATTCAACAGGAGGGTAAAAGCTGACAAAACCAAATGTTCATTCATTCTTTCAATGAATATTTCTTTTAAAAGATTTTATTTATTTGACAGAGAGAGAGAGAGATTACAAGTAGGCAGAGAGGCAGGCAGAGAGAGGAGAAGCAGGCTCCCTGCTGAGCAGAGAGCCCCACGTGGGGCTTGATCCCAGGACCCTGAGACCATGACCTGAGCAGAAGGCAGAGGCTTTAACCTCTTTAACTGAGCCACCCAGGCTCCCCTCAACGAATATTTCTTGATACCTGTGAGGTGCCAGGCAACGTACAAAAAGCCCTCTCTTCATGAAGCTTAAGGTACAAGGGAGGAGGATAGCTTAAGGTGCAAGACTGAGAGGATAGTCTAGTTTCAACAGACTATGTATTGAAAATACATAGTATGTTACATACTGACGAGAGCCATGGAGAAAAATAAGCCAGGAAGGGAATGAGGGCATGCTGAGGAAAAGAAATTTCAAAGAATGTTAATAAATTTTGTCCTGTCATGTAACTCTACTACTGCCAAAGCTTCCCATCTTTCTTAGACTTACTCCATGAAACTGATCAGAACACACCCAATCACCCCTCCACATAACTGTCGATATTTCAAGCTGGCTGTTATTACCCTGCACATTCCATAGGTCTCTTCAAGCAGAATTCTCCCCCAAAAGGACCCCGTTTCATATCTGATCATCATTCTGGTCACACTAATCTGTATATGTTCACCTACATTTGCCTTACATGTAGTATCTAGAAAAATGTTATATTTTCACTGTGACATGACTAGAGCAGGGTGGGAGAAAGCTTGCCACACTTCCTTTCTAAACTCTATGTGCCCTAAGCTTACATTTGCTTTTTGGTGGCTACTTCATTCCCTTAACTCCTGGCAATCATGCCTCTAAAATTTCCAATCCCGTGCCATAGGTGTTTCTGCTCAGGGAAGACTACTCCATCCTGCATTTGTGCACTCAGCATTTGAGAGCTAGTGGTGGGTCCATAAATTTATCCCTACTCAGTTTCAACCTCTTGGAGTCTTATCAGACTGTGAAGAACTTTTTGGAAAACTCAGTATCTTTGCTATTCTTCCCAGCATTCTGTCTTCTGAAAATTAGATGAACCGCCTTTCCCCAAATCATGGAGTAAAATATTGAAGAAGACAGTGCCGAATACTATTTCCTGAGCCCTTCATCATCATCCTTCAAATAATGTGTATTATCTTTATTTTGTCCATAAAACCATCATAAAGCCTGTAGACCTATAAGCAGTGTCAGCCACATGTTTGTTTGAATTTAGGACTGATCAGTTTTTCAAAGAAAAAAATCAAGCTGGTCTGACACGCCCTGATTCTCATGTAGTCCTCTGTTTACTTTCTCTCTGAGGCATTCACAGGCAGTGTCCTAAATAGCCTGTTCTGTGATCTTGCCCACAACCAACATCATGCTCATCAGTCTATGCACTGGGATATATCCTAAGAGATCACTGAATCTAACTTTGAGTGAGTCTGTGGTCTAGACAGCTCTAAATATTCAGTGGATTGAGGTCAATTAGGCATCCAGAAAAAATAAATTTAGAAAATCAAAATGAAATTTTAATTGCCAGATGAATAAATGTTGTTTAACTTATCTGAATGCTTTTACTATTGATCAGATTACTTGTTTTAATAATCTTTTAAAATATCAAGACTTTCTAATGTTGGGGGGAAGGAAATTTAAGATAATCTTTCGGAGAAATAGAATATAATTTATAACATTGACTGTAATACTTGATCACCACTGCCATGGAAACCAACAGCAGTTCTCCTCCCCATTGTAACATAAACCTTATATAAATTAGAAATTCCTTCTTAAACGTGGTTCTTGTTCAAGGCAACCACTGGCAACAAAGCTCAAGGAGTCTGCCTGGTTCATGAATACAAATGTTGCATTAAAAAATAGCCTATAAACATGCATGTCATTAAAGCATTTATTTGCTTTAGTTTCAGGTACATAAATTCCTGGCGTTTCTGCTTGAAAAGTCCTGACAGCTGAAACAGCAGGAATTCATGAACCAGTAAGTTATTCTTAGAAAAGCCATTCAATGTAAAGTATATTCAATGGGCTCATATCTCAGCTCTGAAGAAAAAGAGGACACCACTTGCCAAATTATCATGTTTCCAAATTTGCCTTTATATTCACCACGCTTCTATTCTGCAAAGAAATGGGATAGTACAGGATCAAGTTAAAATTCACTAGCCTAATATATTGCATGGAGCACTGGGTGTAATACAAAACAATAAATCTTGTAACACTGAAAAAAATAAATAAATAAAATTAAAAAAAAAAATTCACTAGCCTAAGTCTGAGACAGGGGACTTGGGACTCTGGTTCTCTGTGGGGAGCCAGCAAGCTGAAGCCAAACCAGAAGGCTAGAGGCTCTTCATTATTTAAGGAGTTGGAGTCTTAACTCGTGTCAGGGAAGGAAGAGAAGCTGTACCTGTCCAGTGACTTATGCAGATCGAAAGCACAGAGTCAAATTCACAATTTATGACTGCCCATCTCTTCAAGATTGAGAGCGTGTAGGTAAAACGCGCATTCCACTTTTGAATTCATTATCTTGAATAAAATATAAATCGTACTAGTTAGGTGGTAAATCTTATCTTTAAGAAGAACTTCAATATACCTATATTATAGCATTATATTATTTTCCTATTCTTGTTTACTATTGTAACATAATGCATTATATTAATTTTCATTACATCACTAAAGGGCTCTGAAATGCTAAAACAGATATTGATCTGTATGGATTCATTCTATTCATAGCAGAACTTGAAAACTAAAAGCACAATTTATGCTGCAATGGGGAGCATCTCTTCACAGACATGGTGCAGGGGGAGAAGGGTTGGAAGGGCATCAGTCTCCATGGGTTTCAAGTTTACTTTGTGGGATTGAAATTGATGTTTTGTGGATCTATGGATGTAATGCCTATGCTCTGTAGTACCAACATTTTCCACTTGGCAGTACACAGAGGAAATGACAATATTTAACAACTAGGGTAATAGATGGGTTAGCTGATAACTGGGAATTGATCTCCGCTTTATGTAGCTACCTGAATGTCTGAGGGCTTCAATATCCTGACACACTTATAATGCCTTCATAACTTAAAAGCTTAGCTTAGCTAGGGAATGAATAGTTACAGTATAACAAAATTCAGAGTACAGTCAGATGCTAAAGGAGCGTATGTTGTATGAATAGTTTTGCAGCGAAGTACCTAAACAATTAAGAAAGTATTGTGTAAGATTTAAGAACCAAATCAAATAAAAATAAGAGATAGGGAAGCCATTCAAAAGACTATGTAATCATTAGTTACTATTATTAGTGAACATTTCCTGCTCCTAAATACCTTTAGAAAATACGAATGCAAGGTTAACCTCCCATTGTATAATGAGCACAGGAAGTGGAAATTATTTACTTAGATACTCCCAACAGTGTTATTATTGAATAATATTATATTGTTAAATTGCTTCAGGGGTTAAGTAAATCATGATCCTGTGAGCTAAAGTTGATGTATTAGCCTCAGTTCAACTACTTAAGCCATTTGTGAACTTGAGCACCTAATTCCCTTTGTGCTTCTCATTCTGCATCTCAAAATAGAAAAGAATAAGACTTGCCCTCTCCTTTTTCCATGGGAATAGAATGAAGAGAAATGGGGAATTAAAGTTAGAACTCTGTCCTGAAAAAAAGAAAGCTCAACAGTGAGACTGGCTTGTCTCATAGGGGGCAAGTCAGAACAAAACAAAACCACTTTGCTCCTCAAACTCATCACACATGAGCTCAGTGGAATAAACCAGAGATGACAGAATCTCACAGTATGGGTGCTAGTGGGACAGAAGAATTAGCTAGTTCACAGTCATCTCTCATGGGCAATGCCTCTATTGCCCAACATAAGAGTAGGACTTGGAACTTTCTAAGCCAGTTTTGCAAACTGTAAATGAAAAAAGTGGAAACCACATTCAACAACTTGATAAAATGCCTAAACCATAATCACAGGACTCTTCTATCTTATTCCTACCAGATTTCTTCAGCATAATTGTATTACACACATATCCAGGAAAGCATTTTTTGGATTACATAACCTGCAAATATTGTAAGTAACTTCTTTATAATTATGAGTACAATTTTAATTAAAGGTTAGAAAGGTTGAACGGTCATTTTTGAAGACTTGACTTGTCTATAGCAAAATGGGAGGAATTGTTAGCACGAAGTACTTAGATTAGTTATTACACTAAAAGAATTATTAAAGGATTCCTAGTTTTACCAGTTATAAAAGCTCTCCCTAACCTTGACTTCTCAAGTTTGGGTCATTTCCACAATATTTTAGGATTTTATTTTTTCTAACCCTCGCTAACTTACCTATATATTTTCTTAAAATGCTAGTCTACTAAGGATGTGACCAAAAAGGACAAAAGTAAAAATAACCTACTCTTATACTCTTAACAAAATATAATATTCCAACACATTACTTTTGGCCATTTTGCTGGTCCTGGCCCTAGTGTCACACACATTAGGCTTGTTATCTGTATCTCCTGGTTGTTCCTTGATTTCTTCCCCTCTTCTTATCCAGTTGGGTGCTTTCAGAAACAGATGTCCATACTCCATAATCATCAGCAGCAGCTCATATTCTAATTATATGTGACTAAAATGGAGTATTGAATTTGCCTAATTGACTTGCTCATGCTATTTATAGGTATCTCAGCCACAACTGCATTACAACTCTCAGACCCGGAGCATTCAAAGACTTACATCAGCTAACTTGGTTGTAAGTACTCCAGCTCTTCCTTCCCCCACAAAAGATCAGTCTTGATGATGTACATCAATGCTTATAGTTTCCATCTATTTATGGATCTTCTTTATTATACTCATTTTTCTGACTGTCACATAATCTGGACCACTTTACCTAACCAACTCAGATTAAGGTCCAAGTTAAGAACTTTTTTGATTTGCAGAACATTCATAGAAAAGTCTGAAAATATGGTAAGTTCTGGTGTTTCATCACTTTCCAGGGTAAGCAACCAGCTCCATACCGAGGAGTCCCATGTCAGATGTTTGTATTTTCATTAGAAAAATAAACATCAGGCAGTTAGAAGGTTCTATGTGTCAGTTTGCTTATTTTCTGTAGGTTGGTCTGGCCTAGTGGAAAAGCCAGAACTTCAACTTCATCCAGATCCTGTGTATGCCATGGTCCTAGGCTTAATGTTCCGGGCAACTGTTTTTTTCTCATCTGTAAACTATAATCATAGTTCCTTTCTAAGAACAATGTTTTGGGGATTAAATCACAGGGTATATATAAATGGCCACATGGAGAGCTCCTGGCATAGAGTAGGTGCCCAATGTCACTCCCTTCTCCAAATTTTACCCTCAGAGACCCCTGAGAGTAAGAGGAAATGGTACCTGGCTTCAAAAGCACAAGAGAAAAGAAGGCATATTCCCCTTTAGTCTATTTCTTTCTAGAAAAATACCAAATATGGTTAGAAACGGTGATTTGACTATATGAATATTTTCACTCACTTAGCCTCAAAGCTCCTAATGAGTTTGTTTGTACAGACCTTATTAAATGCGTCATTTAAACCCCATGAAACCAAAGAATCATTTGTGATTTCCTAAGAATTTTTTTTTCTCATTCACTCTTCATTCAGTCAATCAGTAGCTCAAAGCTTTCACGGAGCCTGTATTCAGCCGATTAATAATTCAGCTTGTGCTGGACCCAAGTATCCAGAGGTGAAGGGTGTGACTCGGGTTTTGAAGTCCAGTGGGAGGTGGATGCAGGCAGAGAAAACCACCAGGAAAGAGCTTGTAAGAGCTGGGACAGAGGGTGGTGGGAATTTAGAGGAAAGAGCCAGGGTGAAGGAGGGGCTTTCAGGGAAGAGGATGGGGCCAAGTATGCATGGGCAGGAAGGAGGAGAGTAGATGTTGGGGGAGACAGGATTGTCATGGGCCTTTTCTTTTTTCCTGATTTTATTTCACAAATGTCTCTAACATTGGAAATGTTTTGATATGTTTTCTCAGAATTTTAGATGACAATCCAATAACCAGAATTTCACAGAGGTTGTTTACTGGATTAAAGTCCTTGTTTTTCCTGTAAGTGTTCATTTAGCCTTCAATACATCAGTCCATAAATTCCAATGACATTTAACACTAGCTTACAAAAAAGAGCTTTAAAAAAACTCAAGCCTGCTAACATTTTTATTAGTCAAAACCTTTCCTGTGTGTCTAGCCACAGTTACTGTTGCAGTTTCCTGGCCATGGCTCATGGTATATTTTAACCCTACTGGTTGATTGCTTTTTGATCTCCTTTAATTTCCTTTAATCCTAAGGCATGTTTGACTTGCGGTAGTTTACCATAGATAGTATTCATTTTTATCTCCTTACTACACCTAAATCTATCAGAATCTCCTGAGAGTTCAGCTCTCACTACATTTTTAACAGAGGGAAATGTGCCTTTGCCCAGTGAGAGTCACTAAAAATTCCAAAATCTTTGTCCCTCCGAAAGAGCTGTTCTCATAATTATATTCTTACTGTTTATTAATACACTGGAATGATTTATCAGCAGGGGATTATTATGTTCCTTTATAGCTGATCATATAGCATCATTATTTTTCCATTTGTCAAAAGGAACCACAATATCATAAATTAATCATGCAGCTTAACATGCTGATGGGTTGTTTTGTCTCCCCCAGCGCCCTCTGCTATCACTTCTTAGATTTAATGCAGTTTGCGATGTGGCCTTTTAATACTGTAAGTGATTAATGTTTCCCTTAAGAAAAAGTTCTGGATGTAGGATGCTAGAAATGATCGCAAATTTGAAGTTTACAAGGAAAATTACCATGAATTTCAAAATTATTACTCAATATATACTTTAGTTTCATCTCATAAAATTAAACTGTACAATGTTCATTCCCAGGTTATATATCATTCCTTTGTATTCATAGTTTCTTTGACATCTGCTTCCTTTTCTGTACTGTACACATTTCTAGACACCAGTTTGAAGAGGTAGTTATGTATGTATTCTTTATCTGGGTGTGTTGATTATAGCATGCAAGTTTCCAAATTGTGGAAATAATAAAAATGCTGTTCTTAAAGTGGCATATCATTTTGCTTCTAATTAACATATTCTTTGTGTAAAGGTCTATGGTTAATAACTACTTAGAAGCCCTTCCCAAACAGATGTGTGCCCAAATGCCTCAACTCAACTGGATGTGAGTATGCATTTAGGAGCTAATTTATTCTTCATCCAGATTAAGGAAACTAGACCTGAAGTTAATTCATGATTACATAAAAAGCCCATTGGTGATCTTCTCTCCAAAACCCAAATCCGATTATGTTATTTCCTGGTTTAAAAATCTTTTGAGAATTCCAGTGGGTGTGCAAGTAAAATTCAGACTTGCTCCTTGAGCACCCAAGGGCCCCCATTTTCTGTCCCTTCCTCTGTCTAGTCTACCACCCTCGTCCTGCTCTTTATGTGCCTTCCTTCCAGATGCACCAAACTGCTACAATCAATTCCCGGGGCACGTATTATTCCTTCAATTCGAAAAGTCTTGCTCCTTTACTCTTTTGGTTCACTCCAACACTTCCTTCAAAAGTCAGCTTTAACATCCCCTCCAGGAGGCCATCCCTGCCATGCCAGCCAATTTCATTGCCTCCCCCGCTGCCTCCTTTACACTATGGACCGACATCCACTGTGCCAGTTGGTCCCTACACTGCACACCTATCTTGCTATCACTATCATAGAACCATTGGTTTACTTGTCTATTTCCTACCCTTCTGTAAATTCTATGAGGGCAGAAACCCACCGTGGGATTTATATCCCAGCATTTGTACAATGACTAGCACATAATAACTGCTCAATAAACCTTTGTGAAATGAATGTGCTAAACCATTTCCACTCCTTGTTAGCTTTGAACGAATCCTTGTTTAAAACTTTTAGTTAGTTTACTTCATGGCTTTACTACCTCTACTCCCCATTCCCTGCCACCTTGATCTTCACAGTCTCCTGAGACAGGCAGTGTCGTCCCATGCAGCGATCTCTTGCCCTGTGAAACGCTGATTGTACTGTCCCTCAGAACTCTTCTCATTGTCATATCAGGAGATTCAATATTCATACAAGGATAAAACCTCAGTACCTCAGCTTTTGATTCCTTCTGAGCTAGCCTTACAATTACCTCTTACAACTATTAGGTGCCCTTGGGTTTATTTACTGTTACACATACATTTATTTATTTACTTACTTATTATTTATATACCTGTTACCAAAAGACTTTTAAGGCAATAGAGGTCTCATGTAAATGTACCACTGCTGAAAGGGAAATAATGATCTGAACAACATGGGAATAAAACTTGCTAAGAAAGAAAATACATGAGCACATCTGCACAATGAGAAGCAAACAGGAAAGAGTAAGGGTAGCAGAAAAAGATCAGGGCCCAGGCCTGCCCCCCAAAATGGACACCAACAACCAAGAGGAGATCAGGAACCATCAAAACCCAGGGTTCTGGCAAACTCATGATCACCCAAGGCTCCCTTAAACACTAGGGAAAAAAATGTAGACACCCAGTGAAAATATATCATTAGTAGGATTGTCCGATCACACATGGAAAAGGGTCTTTAAACCAAGAGGACAGAGAACTGAGAGGTCAGACCCAAAAAAACCCATGAGGCAGAAAAAAACTGTGACCTGGCCAGGCTTCTCCTCTCTCACTTGCCATCGGTAGGGCTATACTCTTAATTCCTTGTTGTTATACTTGTGAAATGTAAAAACATTTATTTCCATTCCATTTATTCCATCATTCCAATATTTGGACTTTTAAGAGAGTACAGTGTTTATTATTTTAACCACAGTATTTTAAAGTTGGAAAAAAAAATATCACGTTCCTACAAGACCACCTGGATGGCTATAAAATAAAACTTAAAAGGGAAGGACAAAAGGATTGGGGACTTTAGTGTTAACATGAGCAATGTTCAGAAGCCGCAAAATAGCTATTGTCATTTATGGGAAAGATTATAGGAGGCAGACAATAAAAAGAAGTTAAGAGACCTGGCCGAAAAGCTGCCTCCGTGTCCTTCCTTGGCGCTGCTGGGAGAGGTAATTTCAGAATTTCAGAGTTCCCTGCTGGTGAGATGCCCTGTCATAAGGGATCACCAGCAGGATGCACTAATTCCACCAGTGCTACTGCAGTGTCAGCACACATCTCAGACTACATGAGGACTAGTGAAGACCTCAGTCCCTTTGCAACGACGTGGATGAAGTATCATGCTAAGTGAAATAAGTCGGTCAGAGAAGGAAAAATACCATATGATCTCACTAAAATTTAAGAAACAAAACAAATGAGCAAAGGAAAGAGAGAGAGAGAGAGAAGCCAAGAAACTGACTCTTAACTATTGAGAACGAACTGAAGGTTACCAGAGAGAAGCTGGGTCGGGGGATGGGGGAAATAGGTGATGGGGATGAAGGAGGGCACTGTGATGAGCACAGAGTGTTGTATGGAGTGTTAAATCCACTATATCGCACACATGAAACTAATATAATACTGTATATTAACTATACTGGAATTAAAACAAAGACCTCGGTCCTGAGTAGGACTGGGATGGAGCCTGAGAGTCTGCAATTCTGAGAAGTTCCCAGGTGATGCTGGGGGCTGTCCCAGCCCCCCTGGGGCAGCACTACACTCAGCAGTAGCCTCTCAGAGGCATGGTAGAAAGAGTGGTCATTTCATTTCCGGGTTTCAGCACCAAAAACAAACAAAGAAAAAACAAAATAAAAGAAAGCATTTGCTTTCCGTTATGCAGATGGATACATATCCTGACTCTGGTGTTTAGTATCTGGAAGATAAATTTGCATGAGTTTCTCCTCTAGCAAAATAGGAGGGCACGTGTTGCATGGAGCACTGGGTGTGGTGCATGAACAATTAATCTTGTAACACTGAAAGAATAAAATAAAAGTATTTGAGGAAAAAAGAAATAGAGACCAAAGTATCTATGTGCTGTCAGGGGAATGTGAGACTATAAGGATCTACGATGCCATGGTTTAGTGTCTAGGCTTTAGATACAGACAGATCTGGGTTAGAAGGTCAATTCTACCATTTACCAGCTGTGTGACCAGAAATTAAGTGAATTCCCAAGAGCCTCACATTCCTCATATGTTAAATGAGGGGGAATAATACCAACTTTCCAGGAGTGCTGTTATGCACTCAGAAGAGTACCTGACACCATAAAACTCTAATAAATGATGGTTACTGCTATTATGGTGGCAATATAATGATAATTAATAGCATGGTATCTAGCACAGAGGGACACTCACGAAATGTTGGGCTGCCCTTTCCTTCAATTTTATTAAGTTCGAACATTAATTGGAAGGGGAAAAGAAGCATAATATTAATTATATTATTAACCCCACGATGATTAGGAAGAAAGCATAAAAGTTGGAATGAAGTAAAATATAAAGTTCAGAACTGTTATATCAACAAAAAGTGCCTGTAGACATGGGATTTGTGCAAAACCATTAAAAATATTTCTCTTCCATTCATTTTAGGGACTTGGAAGGCAACAGGATAAAATATCTTACGAATTCCACTTTTCTGTCATGTAATTCACTCACGGTGCTGTAAGTATACAATGGAAATCAGTAAACCAAGGGGAAACCCAATAGATGTGGAAGTCAAAAGAAAACACTGACAAGGAATTTTAAAGTGGTGTTTTGTTTACAGCCTCGGTCTGAAACTGCAGTCCTAGAAAATGTACACAGATTGATCGATTTTGATGGTGGGGCCCAGCCTTCAACTTAGCTGCCCAGCGTTTAGGTCTCCAGCTGCTCTCCTTCTCGCTGAGGGCAATCATTATTTCCGTGCATCCTCTCAGCTGAGCTGGTGTCTAACCCAGTGGTCACCAAGGAAATGAGATAACGTGTGTGAAAACGGTTAGCTCTACCACCGTTAGCTGTTACTGCCAGTGAACACATATCCCTTGATGTCCCTTCTTTCTCTCTAAAGAAAAAACAATAATAATTCCCTTCTTAAGGGAAGACTATCTCATGTATTCTGATTTGCCAAAGATTCTGCTTGGTGATTCTGATTGCTGGGGATTATGTTTTTGGAAGGGTGTGGGGAGCCATTATGCATGTGGATCCGCTATGGCACATTTGCACTGGAAAAAAAACACAAGAATTTCGCTTTGGATTTAACCATAGTTTTCCACATGTAGTAAGCAGTTAGTAATGTTTGATGGTTGCACAGGTGGTTGGAAAAGAAAAATTGGAGTATATTTGTTTGTAGTCGTCTAACCACTGTTTTTCAATGAACTAAGAGATAAGGTTATCTCCGGGCTATGTATTTATCAATCAGATCACAGACTAGCATATTCAATGAGAAAAGGGGCTATCCCATTCAAGAGATGCAAAGAGTTGATTCCTTTTCTCATAGGTAATGAGAGAGTACCCTGGTAAACTAAACAAATTCCACTGACACCTTTTATTTTATTTTATAGCCCCATGTAGCTTTTGAATCACTGTCACATTCATGATCTCATCTGTAAAGCAGTTAGTGGCAGACCCCCTCTTTTTACTGTATGTCCTGGAGAATTCCATTTCTAGACAAAGAAAATGTAAAACCACTGTATTCCCCACCACTACCCAATTTAAAATACATTTGTGCCCCAGAAACTGCTATGGGGTTGGTTTAAGCTTTATTCTTTGTGGCCTTTTCCTAAGGAATGTGCCTTATGCAAGGATCCTCTCAAAGCCCACTGTAATTAATTAACAGGGTCCAAATTTGACATCTCTGTGTGTATATTGGGAAATGAACACTTTCTGAAATAATCAGAATCCAGACAAAATGCAGCTTCATAGACCACACTTACCACCTCAGATTACCTATGGCAGCATTTCCTAGAGAGAACACATGGATATCTTTGGTGAGAAATTCTTGCTTTACGTTCCACACCAGAACACGCCTTGCTTTGAGATTTCAAAGGAGGCCTTATGGAATTATCCCTGGATCAGTGGCATCTCCCAATGAGAACTGGTTCTTACAGCAGACACAAACCAACAGTGCTGACTCTCACCATGTCTTACAGGTTTCTGCCTAGAAATCAAATTGGTTTTGTTCCAGAGAAGACATTTTCTTCATTAAAAAATTTAGGAGAACTGTAAGTAGCATTGTCTACTAGGAAAATAGGATTGCTTCTTCCAAGATAATAAATTTAAGTGATTAGGGAGGCTGCTTTTTCACTAGTGGCAACCAAATCCTGCAGACTCCTGGATATTCAAAATCAATTAAGAAAATCAACATTATCCTAAAGTCAAAAGCAAATTAAAATCAAGCACTGAGCTTAATATGGAATCTCTATTAGAGAAATTATCTCTAATTTCTCTCCCTGTTTTCTTTGGGTGATTGTGTGTGTGTGTGTGTGTGTGTGTGTGTGTGTGTGTGTGTGCGCGCGTGTGTGTGTGTTTGGGAGCAAATGAGTTTTCCAGAGCTCCTTAAACTCAAGGATCATTATCTCTAATGGCTGGAGTATAGTTAATTCTCAATAAGTGCTTGCTAAATAAATGACTGACTGAAATCATATTAATCATGAACAAACAAAGGAACAAAGATGCTTATTATCCCTTGAGAAATTATGACTTCAAGACCTGATGAAGCAAATATAAATGTCTAGAATGATCAGGTTTATTGTAAAGTATTTAGAGGGCTCATGTAACTTTTTCTGTTCAAATATGTTTTGTAGAGCTAAAACTTTTAAAAGCATCTGTCTTACTATTAATTCATTGCTACTCCCATAATTGTGTATCACTGGAAGTTAAAACTAAGTCTGTTACATTACAGAGGGGACGACTTGGGTACAGAACTCCTCCTCATCTGAAGCCTAAAAACGGAAATTACTTTCTTAATTAATCGCTTCAAAATCTAGGAAGTACTGGGGAAAATAACTCTGGAAGAGTAATTTGAAAACTAACTCGCTTATAATCAAGATAACTCAAGTGAATTTATAAGTATCACAAACCAAATCCACCTATATTGTGCAACCCTCCAATGCTAGGTGGAGGTGCAAATCCACCTAGTATGTGCAACCCTCCAATGCTCCTTACATTTCATGTCCTACCAGATGGTGAGAGCTGCCTATGAACTACTTAAGCCCTCATCAGCTTTCACATGGTCCAGGGTCAAAGCCTCCTACCTAGTCTCCATTGTTTGATTCTCTGACTTTTCATGCTTCTGACAGAACCATCATCCTATGAACCAGAGCATAGTATGACCTTATCCTGCTTCATATTCTCACTCCTTGTTGCCAGCTTTCAATGTTAATGTTCTGAAGAATCACTGAACTGAGGGATACTGGCTTTAAATGCATGTTACCAGGCTCCCTCTCAGAGATTCTGAAATGATAGTTCTGGAGTGGGTACCAGGAATGTGCTCTTTTTATAAGTATCCTCTTCGGTTCTGATGCTTGGACTATGCTCTGGAAGTTCTGCCTTGGAATGTCTTCTTGGCCCTTCCATTTGTCTCCATGCTCATTTCCAGATTCGCTTCCTCTACATCTCCCCGTGCTTTCCATCCTCCACCCATCCTGGACCATTTGCCAACTCCAGAAGATGTCAAGTTTCTGTTTCACTGGTCCTGCTTAATCCTCACCTAAAAAGCTGTTCTTCTTTTATACTACCCAGGAAAATCATAAAGCTTTGTTCAAATGGTTCCTGATTTCCAACTCCTTCCTCTGTTTTTTACATTATTACATTATTACATCTATAATAGCACTTGCTTCAGTCCTTCCTTGTTTTATAATCTAGTTGTTTATTCTAACTGTAAGCTTCTTTAGAAAAAGATGTCTTAGTTATTTGTAACTCCCACATATCCATCAGTATCTCCAAAGCATCGAAAATAGATAAGATCTTTTGTTTGAGTCTTAAACAACTGCATGTCTATTTCACCTTTGAACATCTTCCCTTCAGATGGATATTTTGGACTCTTGAAGAGTCCTGATTCCTTCCAATATGAGCAAATCCTTTTCTACATTCTGTAGAAGCACTTCCCTATGATTCTTTGTAGATTGGACAGTCCTAATATTTTTCATTCTACATTTTTAATGTCTTTTAAAAAATAGTACCATATCAAAATAGATTTAAAATGTGCAAACTTATCCATTTGAAAGTGTCTGGGCAGATAATATGTGGCCAATACTGTCTTAGCTGGAATGCAGAGTAAGTAGAAGACATAGGTCTTGGCCTCGGAAAGCCTGTAATACAGTTGGATAAACAAGTTATCACATACTTGAAACAGAGAGGAGTCACAGAAATAATGAATGATGGAAGTGTACAGAGAGTACCTGAAACAGAGAAAATTAACCAAAGTAGATATTGAAGCCAGGTTGGGAATGTGTTGGAGAGAGACTGAGAGGAAATTCCAGACAGGAACTGGATGAGCAAAATGTCACATGTCTGAAAGTGATGGAAAACATATCCATTTGGCTGATTCATACAGCCTTATTTTGTAACAAGTTACCAGGTTGGTTAAATTGGATCATATTTTCTGTTACATCAAATGGGATGATAATAATTTTGAGGAGTAATAACCATGTCACTTATTTCCAATGTAACTGTGTTGGGTTTTCACTGTCATCAACAGGGACCTGTCCAGCAATATGATAATGGAGCTACCACCTCACATTTTTAAAGACCTGAAGCTGCTACAAAAACTGTGAGTTTTTCTTCCTGCCATCATCAGATTTAAATGGCAATATCTTGAGCTTCCAAAATAATAATTTCCTGATGCTTCTTTCCTCCCTCTTTCTGATGGTACAAAAGGAATCTGTCGTCCAATCCTCTTTTGTATCTCCACAAGAACCAGTTTGAAAGTCTTAAACAACTTCAGTCTCTGTAAGTGAAATATAACAGTATGTTGATTATCATTTTAGTGGATGTGCTTTACTCAGGACCACACTTATTTTTAAATGGGTACTTTATACACAGAGGGCTTTTTATCTGAACATGTATCATCAGACAGCTGTGAATATCATTGTTATCATCAAGTATGTACTGAATGACAACAAAAATCATTCAATATGTTGTAAAGAACATTTCTGTGTTTGAAGCTGCTTATACTGGATTTACATGGAAAAATCTCAACCTGCAATCTTCCCAAATAATTAAATTTTCAGTAGTCTGGTTACTGAACAACTGGTAAAACAAACAAACAAACAAACCAAAAAACCAATTATGTAAGACCCGCTTGCTTTTTCTTTTCCCTTTGCTACAACAGTCTACTTGATATTGATCTATGGTGCATGCTTTTTATATCAGTAAAAGGGAAAAAAAGTTAAAAAAAAAAAGAAAAAAATTATCTCACCAATATGAACATTCAGGCACTTAATGTTGTTTAGTATTTTAAAATTTCAAATGTATTAGGTTTAAATACTGTCAAGAACTCTTCCAGTTTTTCTTTGAACTTCCTCATTCCTTTCCCAGGAATAACCATTGTTGGTTCAAGTTTGTTGTTTGTTTTTACACAGAGGGCATACACATTACGTGACCTCAGCCTAAAGCTTTTGTTCATTTAATTCCAAAGACTAATCCTTAATATCACTTTTTCCTCTTGCTAAATAGTTTTCTTTTGGAAATTAATTCCAGATTTAGGTTCCCTTTCAACAGGTATTAGTGAACATCCACTGATGAAAAAGACTTGGTTCCTATTCTTAAGAAGGAATAATACAAAAAAAACCCAAAAATATACACATTATAAATGTGTGTTATATGTTATATATATATGTTATGTATGTTTATGTTATATGTTTATATCATACATATATATAACATATTATTTTTTCATATAAAAATAGGCCTTAGGATATGAGCAAAATGATTTTTCACTTACTACACACTGAATGCTAAAAGCCAAAATACCATGCTACCACATCATGCCTTTCTAAAAGTCAAATTAGAAACTATTTACCCAACACTTTTCTTTATTGTTTCATTTCCTTTTTTTTTAATATTCATTTACACATTTATTTTACAAACATTTGCTGGCCACCAATTTATACATAGCACTGTCTTGGGCACCCAAGATATAGTGACCTCTGTCCCTTTTGAAACTATTGGCTATTAATCACACAATCAATGTAGACCTAAAACTGGTAAGTCCAGGAGAAAGCCAGAAAGCAAAAGAAAGAAGAGGGAAACAAATACTTTAAAAAGGATTCAAGAGTTTCCTGCAGCAGAGACCCTGGGACGATTCTGGAGTATAATTGCTCCACAAGGCTGCATTTCTGACTGCCAAAGAATAAGGCAGTTCTGTGAAGGACTCAGTGGATAAAGGAAAACTCAGAACCATGTCAAGAAATCCTTATTCAGATCAGCCAAAAAGAAACTGAGTGAGAATCAAACATCTTTCAAAATAAAACTTAAAAGTAAAAGGTTTCTGTCTTAGATTTTCCTCCCTCCATCTGTTTCCTGAGAACATGGCAGACTCCCTTAATTCATGCCGTCCTAAAGAGCCTTCAAAGAATCTGAATTTGAAGAGACTTCTGGATAAATGAGGAATATAGGGGGTCCCACTGGAGCCCTCTGAGGACCTCTCCTGGGGTTTGGAGGAAGGAAAGGGATTATGCTTCCATAGGCCTGGAAGAAATGACTGTATTCAAATTCACCTTCTTACAAAACTTACATCAGTGATTTTCTCAGGTTGGAAATATCAGTTTCCTTTAAAGTTTCCCTCTAAAGCTCACATGGCATGGTCTATAAAATCAAACTAGGCAGCCAATTTCATAATCACACAAATCACCACTGCCATTTTTAAATCAAAGAAATGCATGAGAATGTTCTATTAGAATGTAATTCTGCATATAAAGTGACAAAATCAGCTCCAACTTACAGAAGTCACAAATAGAAACGGCAATCTTCTAAGATAGCTTACTGTAAAATTTTCATCCTAATTTGAACTGGTAATAAGACTTTGAAGTATGGTATTTGGATATAACAAACAATGCAATTCTTAAAAAGTTAAGCTCTGAAAACATGAAACCTATTGTGCATATTTTCCAGAGACCTGGAAAGGATAGAGATTCCAAATATAAACACACGGATGTTTCAACCCATGACGAATCTTTCTCACATGTATGTATGTATGAAAGAATGGAGAAGTAAGCACGGCAAAATATTGCCGATATTCTAGTATAAACTGTCTAATGTATCGCTGCAATGTGTTTTTATGCAAGAAAAGTTTTTTATTGAGAACTTTTTAATTTTGTCACCTTTGGTCCCTGTTCAAATAGAGTTCAATATTATGATGTGCCGACATGAATGACACTTCTCTCTGGAAACACGCTGTTTATCCAATTGAGGCCCAATAAGAGATCAGGGTACCAGAATGCCACACATTACACAAGATGAAGTCCCTGGCTAAATGGTACTCAGGAGACCTGGAAACATTAATTCACCTCACATGAATGAGCAGTCGGCTGCTCTAAGATTTGAGCCCTTAGGAAGAAAGGTGCTATATAAATTCCAGGTGTTGTTACTGTTACTAAGTGCATTACAAAATGGAGGTAATTAATCTTTATAGTAGTTTTTGATGTCACTTTAATATATTTGGCTAAAGTGCACTGTGTAAGTTGTGTTAATATATGTGTTTATGACATGATTCATTTATCAACTGTGTAATCTATATGTTCATGATTTCAAAAATTAACCCTTGTTATCCACAACAATAGGGAGGATTCGATGTAAGATTACAAGTTGGGTGCAGCAAGTGGATGAAATGGTTGGTGTGAAGGTGCTTTTTTGGGAGAACATTTTGTTTAAGTCTGCAGTAGGTGTGATTACTAAAAGACAAGTACTTGATGCATATCCACATGGTTTTCATAATTTCTCTTTCTGTGGCACCAGTAGATACTTATCTAATGAGGCTATCATTTCATTGTTGGGGGTAGAATGCGAGGTCCTTTTAGAATAGAGAAATTCAATCTTTTTAGAACTTGATGGAGAAGCTGCCCCTTTAAAATATTAACCTCGGGTTGAGGTCAAGAAGGACCTAACAATTAACAGAAGAGGTGTTAAGTTAGTTAGTTCCCTACTAAGTGACCTAATTATTCTTTGCCTTCCTTGTCCACCATTTATTGAAACACCTCCACCTCATAATCCCCTGCCCTTCCACCTGCCAACCAGTGCCACGGTCACAGCAGGAGGAGAGGTTGAATGAGCAAGAGACCCTAGCTGGGTCCATCTGGAGATGGATATAATGGAATCTTAAAGGAACTGAGAAGTTAAGTCAAGTGTGTGCCAAGGACTCCAGGCAAGGAGAAGATAAAAAGTCAATTATATGTCAAGTTCCTTTAATTGGATAGATGATTTCAAGAAGCTAGACTGTCAGCTACTTGAGGGCAGGGATTGCCCCCTATGTGCCCCTTTAGTACATATAATTTATGCACTAAATTATCCATATTTCACTTGCTCACCTAGGAAGTATTTGTTGAGTACTTCCCATGTGTCAGGCACTGTTCTAGATCTAAGAATACAGGACAAACAGGAGACAGAAGTGTCTGCCCCATGGAGTTTCCATTTAGCTTTGGGAAACAGAAAGTGAACGAATAAATTGTGAAAAAACATTGTGAAGAAAAGTATAGCAAGATGAAAGGACACAAAGAGGATACAGATGGTTCACATAGAAGAGAGAAGTGATGTCTGAGCAGACTTGAATGGAGGGAGGGACCAGGTCTGGCAATATCTAGGGGAAGAATCTTCCAGGCAGAGGGAACAGCAAAAGCACTGCAGTGAGAAGAGGGGCGAGCCCGGCTCCTTTGAAAATTGGAAGAAGGCCAATATGCCTGAATGGAATGAACAATGAAGGGAAGGTGAGGTGGATCTGGGCATCCAATCAATCACAGGGACCTTGAGTCCATGGCAAAGTAAAGCTTGGTTTAAATTGCTAATCTCAAAACTGAATGGGGAAATGGCAAAAAAGGATTAGACAAAGAGAAATGAACTACAAGAGGTGGTACAAGAAAACAAAAATGGAATACTTTTTATGGGGGCGGGAGGGGCGGAAGCCTAAATACACAGGTTTGGGAAATGGCAATAAGCCAAATGACCTCCCGATTCAAACATTTCAACACACCTAGATCAAAAATACATTGATCACAAACAAACCTATATTTGCCTCTAGAAATTGTCTAAGCCCTTTTAGGCCCTGGTATGAAATCTGCTTCTTCTCCTAGCTCCCGTGAGACTGAGTTTTCCTAGTCTCAGAAACCCTCCCTTCCTGCCAGTGTCAGGGAAAAAGAGGCTGGTTAAGTGAGTATACTTAAAACAAAGTACAAGACAGCGATGTTTTCAGTGAGCTACCCTAGGTCCTTTACATCCCAAACCCAAGCCCCTGAATGTTTGCTGCAGATCAGTTTATCAAGGACAATTTACTTTTTTTTTTTAAAGAATTAATGACATTTTTTTAAAGATTTTAATTATTTATTTGACAGACAGAGAGAGAGATCACAAGTAGGCAGAGAGGCAGGCAGAGAGAGAGCGGAAGCAGGCTCCCTGCTGAGCAGAGAGCCGGATGCGGGGCTCGATCCCAGGACTCTGAGATCATGACCTGAGCCGAAGGCAGAGGCTTTAACCCACTGAGCCACCCAGGTGCCCCGACAATTTACTTTTATAACACCCTAGAGAATCATCCAATGTGATGAGGAAAAATGGAGTCCTGGAGACTTCACATTCTCATGTCCACCCCTGACTCATCTCAGTCAAGGCACAGAATTTCTATGTCCTTCAGGTTCTTCGTCTTCCCAAGAAGCACACTGCCTAGAGTAACATATTTAATGAAGAATTCTAAAATTGCATAACCACTACTAAACAAAAACAAACAGACCTAGTGAAGTTGCGTACCTGACAGAGCGGCAGCTCTGATATAGGATGGCAACTGTAGTTTCTCTGTCATTGCTGTAAAGTGACTCTTTTTTTCCCTTTGAATTTAGTTATTTCACAAACTTTCGATACTGCTCCTATGCTCCCCATGTCCGCATATGTATGCCCTTGACTGACGGCATTTCTTCATTTGAGGACCTCTTGGCTAACAATATCCTCAGAATATTTGTCTGGGTTATAGCTTTCATAACCTGCTTTGGAAATCTTTTTGTCATTGGCATGAGATCTTTCATTAAAGCTGAAAATACGACTCACGCTACGTCCATCAAAATCCTTTGTTGTAAGTATGTTTCCTATCTAAATGGATTTAGGATATCTTCTGTGACCTGTGCACTAGATACATATTGGCTTTCAACAATGGCACTTAACATAAATTATATGAGCTGGGCAGCTTTTTTTCTAAGTATGAAGTTACTGTTCTCTTTGGTTGTCTGTTTTAGGTTGCATGAGTTTGCCGTGACCCAGCACCCACTGCGTGGGGTTATATCTTGGAAATAGGGGAACAGGGAGCCAATGAATCAATGGGCAGATTATGGAGGACAGGTTATGGATTATAAACTAAGCTCCGTTGAACCTTTAATGACAATAACACCCATGTTCCTCAAGCCCAGAAAATTATTCTCTTTATTAACCACGCAAGTAGTATTTGTTTGCTGTTCAAAAACTAGCTTGCTCCACACAACTTACCACCTTCCCACACACACCACCATTATTTTTAAATTATAAAACAAAGACCCAGTGTGGCACTTTAGATTAGACCTTTCCTGCAGTCCGTTGTCCTTTAGAGACTGTTGTCGGTGTTTGTATTAGTTCCTTTAATACAAGATGGAGGAGGAAGACCTAATTAGAAAACCAAAACAGAAATGCTGGAAACTACCAACAGACACTATATTGATTCTTTAACAGGTGCAGACTGCCTGATGGGTATTTATTTGTTCTTCATTGGATTTTTTGATATAAAATACCGTGGGCAATATCAGAAGTATGCATTGCTGTGGATGGAGAGTTTACAGTGCCGCCTCATGGGGTTCTTGGCCATGCTGTCTACAGAAGTCTCCGTCCTCCTGCTGACGTACTTAACTTTGGAGAAGTTCCTGGTCATTGTCTTTCCCTTCAGTAACATTCGTCCTGGAAAAGGGCAGACCTCGGTCATCCTCATTTGCATCTGGATTGTGGGATTTTTAATAGCTGTGATTCCATTTTGGAACGAAGATTATTTTGGAAACTTTTATGGAAAAAATGGCGTATGTTTCCCACTTTATTATGACCAAACAGAAGATATTGGAGGCAAAGGGTATTCTCTTGGAATTTTCCTAGGTAAATTATATTTTTCATTTTCTGGACCAACATAATTCTGATAGAAATACCAGAAATTTCAGCAAAGGTGTATTTGTCCACTTCAGAAAGTAAACAATTATACTCCACATTGTGTCCTTTTTGAAAGAAAATTTCTGAGTATTTATAGTTTTTATTAAACTTTTTACTATAGAGATTTATTTAGTATGGGAAACAAAAGCATACTGCAGGATCTCTGGATGATCTTTTATTACCTGTAAGAGATTCTCATATTGTGACTCTGAGCTGTGGGAATTCTAGTTTTAGTGCCTTGAACTGCGACCCCCCCCAAGTTATCTGAAATCATTTATTTTTACAATCTAGATATGAGTTAAGTAAATAATAATAATAAAATTCTGGAAACTCACTAGCAGGAGATTATTGGAATGGAAATACCGGAAAGATTTATTGCCTTTGGTAAATGCAGCTCTAAAGTCAACAATGTAATTGTGCTTAATAAAGCTGTTTGCTTTTAGTTTTCTTAATTCCCCCTAATTTTTAAGAAAAGATCCTACTCTCTGTCAAAAAAAAAAAAAAAATGAATGGGAAGTTTAGCTCTTTAAGATTAGAAAAAAGCATTTGTTATTGCCTGATAGGTATCCCTCCTGCTTAAAGACAATTTCCGTGTCATTATTTAACTAGGGCAGTATTATCATTTTAATTCTCCTTTCTCATCTTTTCTACTCATCTAAGGGGCCAGTAAGCTCTATCATCCTTTCTTTTACATTGAATAATTTTTTCATCAAACTATGCCTCTGCCTTCTATTTCTTCTAGTCTGTACCGACCACCACCTTCACATAAAACCTCACTACCTCAACCCCAAAGGGCTTATAAATAAGGGTTTATTACATAGGCCCTTACTTGCCCTTTGGCCTTGGAGGCTTTCTCTCTCCTGTTAACCTGTTCACTACATGAGTATCAAAAAGACTGTTTGCCCTTCCAAGACCTTCAGTGACTTCCTGCTACTACCAAGGTCAGTTGTAAATTAGTCACCTAAAACATATCACAAAATGGCTCTAACCCCCAGTCCCAACCCTTCATCTATTCCTTCTCTTCTTCTGAGAAATTAACCTTCTTAGCACCACTTTAATAATACTCTTCACATACTACCTGTTCTATAGCTATTTTTTCACAGACATGTAAGCTCTTCCTAATGTAGATGCACTCCACAGACACACACACACACACACACACACACACACACACACACACACACACGTTATATTCACTGATTCATCAAGGATTTACTAAGCACCTGCTATAGGCCAGGCACTACGTTGGGCACTGGAGATTCAACAGATCAGCCCTCACAGACCAACCACCGGAAAAGGGGATAAAGACAAATAAACACATTCTTACATCACAGACTCACAAATGCTGTAAAAAAAAGGAGTACTGGATGTTCTAGGAGCCCCAAATCCAAGCACCAGGGAAAGCTTTCCAGTAGAAATGAATCCAAATCCTTAAGCTCAAAGGATAAGGAGGTATTTGCTAAGTGAAGTCTATTCCAGGAAAAGACATAGAGGATGTAGAGGTCCATAGCCAAGGAATAGGTCCAGATGAAGGGCCAAGGAGTTAGGTTTGACTGGATCTTACAGTTAAAGGGTGTGGAATAGGCTAAAATGGGTTTAGCACCTGTGATGTATTCCAGATAGACAAAGAGATACACACACACACACGTATCTCATCATCATCTATATACACTTGGTAAACTTGGTTTACCTATGAGAGTAGGTAGAGCCCTTTCTTCTCTTTATTTTTTTTAAGATTTTATTTATTTATTTGACAGAGAGAGAGATCACAAGTAAGCAAAGAGGCAGGCAGAGAGAGAAGGAGAAGCAGGCTCCCTGCTGATCAGAGAGCCCGATGTGGGGCTCGGTCCCAGGACCCTAAGATCATGACCTGAGCTGAAGGTGGAGGCTTTAACCCCCTGAACCACCCAGGCGCCCCCCTTTCTTCTCTTTAAAGCATATAAGAATACACAGTTTTTAAATTAATTCATTATTTTAGAGTGGAATTAGATTTATAGAGAGTTGCAAAGATAGTACAGTTTTTATATGCCCCTCACCCAGTATCCTCTATTGCTAACCTCTCACATCCCTATGGCACTTTCAGAACACACACTTTTGGTTTATTCATGTCTGCTTTCATAATATGCATCAGGGGATCATCTTTAACAGTCATTTTCTTTTGTTCTTAACTGACAAGAGGGCCAACATAAACCAATTTTATAAAATTCTATTGTAAGGCTTTATTATGAGATTCTGTGGAATGTGCAATATTTTAGATAAAAACAACAGAACACTGGGAATTTATAGATTTTTCCTCTAGACTTCACCTGTCTTACACATAGTCTAGATTGAGAAGAACACTTTTTTAAACAACTTTGAAATTGTGTGCATATTTTATGTTCATATTGAGGAATAAGATCATTACTCTTAGGAATTTTATTATAGAAAGAGTATAACAAAGTGACTAAGAGTCAACATTTTAAGATAGTGATGTTAAGTGAGAATCATCTAAACATATTTGACCCTAAA
This sequence comes from Procyon lotor, assembly GCA_028646535.1. NCBI lineage: Eukaryota > Metazoa > Chordata > Mammalia > Carnivora > Procyonidae > Procyon > Procyon lotor. Next base: position 106,638,219 of record CM053605.1, read on the forward strand.
AAAATAATTCATAGTTGAATTTTTTATTTTTTCTCATTTCTTTTTTTCTAAAACAAGTCTAAAAATTTCTGAATCTTAGTTTAAATTACTATAAGCTATCTGGAAAAAAAACAAAAATGGATTTTTGTTCTATGTATTATTTTTACTTAGGACCAAAAAAAACCATGAGAAATAGTGTTTCTGTGGCTATTATCTTCTTGATGTCCCAAGGTTGTCTTGTTTATATTTATAGGATAAAGAAATGGAGTCATGTTTATTCTTTGAGATGTACATATGATTACAGTAATCCCTTAAGATTTGAATCTGCAGAGAGCAAAAAATGAAAATAGATTTTTTTCTAGCTTTAAAAAAGCTAAAATTCACCTCATGATGCTCACCTAGATCTGAATTTCAGAGATCTATAACTCTTCATAAAAGTTTTGTGTATTTCAAATATCTTTTTGATTTGACACACCCAATTCCATTAGCTTATAGCCTTAGATTCAATGTTTTTAGCTGATTACAACTGGGCTTATAGAAACAAAGAAAAGAATGTTTCTTGGAAGTACAGCGTAAGAAGAGGCACCATAATGAACATCTATGTAACACAATATTTTACTGTTGATTTATACACTAGAGATGTTAAGAGCTGTGCTTTTCCCAACAGGTGTGAACTTGCTGGCTTTTCTCATCATTGTGTTTTCCTATACTATTATGTTCTGTTCCATTAAAAAAACTGCCTTGCAGACTTCAGAAGTGAGGAATCACATTGGAAGAGAGGTGGCTGTTGCAAATCGTTTCTTTTTTATAGTGTTCTCTGATGCCATCTGCTGGATTCCTGTATTTGTAATTAAAATTCTCTCCCTCTTCCGGGTGGAAATACCAGGTCAGTCCCTTCTATTATTCCCAAGTACATTGTGCCATCTTACATCCCTTGACGAGGTCAGAATACAGTGCCTGACATATATAGTAAATTCTCTGTAAAGACCTACAACTTTGGTACAAACAGCTAGTTTTATAATCTATTTTCTAAGATAGAAACTGGGTAGTGGTGCAATCCAGACAAGAATGCTGAGAAAACAGGAGCTAGGAAAAAAAAAAAAAAAAGACTCATTTCTACCTGAGCTAGATAGTGATTCTTAAACAAGAGTAAATCTACAAAATCAAAATATACATGCCCAGGTTCCACCCTAGGCTTCTAGATTTAATCTATGGGGGCAAAGGGCTGTACACAGGGATTTTGGAAAAGTTCCCCTTGTGCTTCTGAGGCACACACCCCTGGTTGAGAACCGCCGGTCTATTTCATGGTCCTTGTCCTGTGGTTGTCACACAAGCTCCAGAATGTCAAAAGTTCTGTTAAGTTCTTCATCCGAAAGGCCAGGTTTCCCACTCACACCCCTACTTCAATCAGAAGGGAAAAAACCTTTCATGAGTTAGGATTTCACTTGAATCCCTTTCTAGGACCTAGAAAGCACAGCCATGAAGGCCCCCCAACTCCGGGACTTGGCCCGAGTCTCAGAAAAATAGACTTTCTACTTGGGGAGTCCATCCCAAGGGGCAGGAACTGTGTCTTATTCATCTTGGCACCCCAGGGTCATGCATGGGCTTGGCACTTAAGAACCACTTATAAGAGTGTGATGAATGTACAAATAACCAACAGCTGTAACAGTTTATGTCCCTCCGGCTTGTGCAGAGTCATGAGAGGCCTTGTCATTGCCTCACTGCAAAATGACACACGACATCCACAGCTTCCCCTTAACCTGTCCATTTAGCCTGACCACAAGGCAGAGGCATCCCTGGAGCCATGTAAGGTGTGAAAGTGCAGATCAAGAGAGCGATCGGGGCTGACTACTTGGGAACTTACGCTGGGCAGGGAGAGCAGAGGCCATAAGAACGTGTGTGCCATTGCTCAGGGTGGGGGAGAGCCAGGTGGCTGTGAGGAGCAGAGTTCATTAAGACAAGAGCTGAATTGTCCAGTCTGAATTGTCCGGTCTGCTATAACTTCTCAATGGGCATCTCAATGTTTACATCCTTCCATTCAAAATTCAACAGGACTAAGATGGCCTTTGGCCTCCATTGCTCATAGAATAAAGCCCAAATGCTTGGGATCACCATTAGAAACGTTACCTCCCACTCTGCCCTCAGCTATTCTGTGATCCGGGCCCATCGGAATTATTGAGTCTTTTCTATGGCACCTTTTTGATGTCTTGCCTTTGCTAAAGTTGTTCTCTCCACCTATGTTGTATCTTCAACCTGTAAGACTCTAGCTTACTAAATACCCCTTCTCGTCCTTCAAAAGTCAACCCAAATACTCACTCTCCCATGGTACCATTCCAGATTGCTCTCCAACCCACTCCCATCCAACTCAATTGCTTAAATGTCTGTTACATTTTGTTCATACTTTACTTATTAGCCTCATCTGAACCACTTCTTACCAGCATTATTTTTTAATGTGTTCACTGCTCCCCTCAGGTTATAAGCTTCCAAATATTAGGGACCATGTCTTATTCATCTTTCCACAGTGCTTTCCACATAATGTTATTTAATAAATGCATCTTCAACTAATGATGCTGAGTTGGTCCAAGAGTGGTGGAACGGGGTGGGAAATGGATGATCTCATCAACCTCCCCAGTTTCTCTTTCCATGCCTTTTGATGACCTTTCCCATCTCAGGTGCTTGATTCTTTTGGACATGGGAAGAGGCAGCCTTGTGTGGTGGAAGAAACACCAAGTGAGGCAGGCGTCCTGGGTTTCTCTCCTGACCCCGCCACTGAGCAGTTGAGGAAATATAGGGAGGTCACCTCACCTCACTGAGATAATTTTCATACAGGCTCTCAGATTCCTTCCAATTTTCATATTCTGCGAGTCTGTCAACTCCACGAGGCTCTTCTGTCTATTACTCTGCTCGGGCTTCCATAACAGAGTAACACGAACTGGGCAGCTTAAGTAACAGAATTTATTTTTCACAGTTCTGGAGGACTGGAAGTCCAGAATGAAGTGTCGGCACATTTCTGCTGTGGCCTCTCCTTGGCTTGCAGATGGGCACCTTCTCACTGTGTCCTCACATGCCTTTTCCTCTGTGCGGGTTCCCATAGTACCTCTCATATAGGAAAGTTTCCCTCTTCTTATAAGCACGCCTGTCAAATTGGACTAAGGCCCACTCCAATGGCCTTATTTTAACTTAATGACATCTAAAGCGCTGTCTCCGTACAGTCACATTCTGAGTCCTGGGTGTTAGGACTTCAATATATGAATTTGGGGTGGGGTACAAAATTCAGCCCATAACACTGTCTGATTTAGAATCAGGAGAGGTCTGGTGATCCAGAGTATCTGAGAGCCACAGGAGTTATCATCACCCTTGGAAAGCTTTCAGATCATGATGGGAAACTGGAATAGGAAAAAAAGTGTCTTGTGAAAACCTTAATGGGCCATACATCAGTCTTTCTCTACATTTATAGCTCAATACTTTGAGGTCTGTCTTGAATACATCAGTGGACCTAGGAGAATAGCCTTGATCATTTTTGACTAAGCCCCTTCTTGTTTGCCTGACTTCACATGTGTTGTAGGAAATGCTGCACTCACTGCACTACACCCACCTTGTGCCCACCCTCCAAGAACTCTGGGGCATGCTTCACCATGGCATGTCACTGACAGTATGTGTGGTCAGCCTGAAAGATAAGGCAGCATTAGCTCTCCTTTCTCAGAACTCACCTGCTGACCTTATAATAGTGAGTCACTCTGAGACTGAAGTCTCATTCCTGGTCACAATTTCCTTTGGGGACATAACAGACAAAAAGCAACTTACTTTGTTCTGTTTTGCTTTGTTTTTTTTTTTTAAATCATGCACTGTCCATATTGTCTAATTTTTAAAAATTAAATACAAGTGATATAGTAATATGAAACTTTAATAAATCTAAGATATGCTAAATATAGATATTTTTCTTCCATATTCTTTCCAGTTCAAAAAAATAAATAAGGACAAGAAAGAGAAGATGGGATAGGAAAAGAGGAAGGCAAACATAGAAAAAAGGAGAAGGGAAAGATAAGCAGGAGAGGAGAAAAGAGGAGGAAAGGTCAGATAAGCAGTCAGGAAAAGTAGAAAAGAAAGAGAAGATCAGAAAGAATGGAAAGAACAAAGCAGGGCAAAGAAGAACAAGTAACAGTGTCTAAAGGATAAGAAAATTGTGAGGGTGGGGAGGAAAGAGAAGGTGAAAAAGGGGAGGGACAGGGAACATATCCCTGGTCTTAGGATTCAGCTCTTCACCTGAGCTTGGAGTTCTTTGCATTTTTGGAGATGTGGGAAGAGGCAGCATAGTGTGGTGGGGTCAGAGGATCACAGGTATTAGTGCTGAAGAGGGACGTCAGCAGAGCCGCCGACTCTGACCCAGCCCCCTGACTTCGATCAAGTAAGTTATCATCAGCCCCTTTCACAGATAGGGTAGTTGAGGTCCAGGGAGCTTAGGTGATTTGCCCATAGTCACATAGCTAAGCGTCTGACCCTAAGAGCAGGCTGTGCATAAAGGGGAAAACACACTTCATCCTAACCAAGTGCATGATATATTTGGAAAGGACACTACCATCACAAATTTCTCCTCACAAAGGACTTTTTGTGGCATCTTTCCCTTAATATTCTAACTAGTATCTGTAACGCTTCACACAAAAGGATTAAGTTGGAAGATGTACTCTTGTTTGCTCTTCACATCTTCAGCCTCCACTCTGGATAGGATGGTTGGAATAGGGGGCGGGCAATAAGGCTTTCAAGAGTGGAGTTAAGACCAAAGTCAGATCTGACCCTGGACCACATGTTTCCTGAACAATGATCTATTGATTTAGCAGTATTTCCTCATTTTCTTACTTTTCTATCAAGAAAAGCAATAAAAACAAGAAAAATACATTACATATCAACTTACATCTATGAAGTGTTTTTTACATACTTCCTCTCATTTGACCTCACAACAAACCACCAAATAGTTACTGAAATTCAGAATGGTAGGACATTGGATTCATGGTTCCTATGCTCCTCCAACAGAGAGATTTTCAATAAGGTGAAAGAAAACTTGAGTAAACTAGGTAGCCCTTCCCAAACAGCATTGACTACAAAATGTTATGTTACTTGTGTTGTTTAAAATTTCCACTTCATGAAATTTTCCACACTTCATTTCCTTCTCCAGGCACAATCACCTCCTGGATAGTCATTTTTTTCCTCCCAGTAAACAGTGCCTTGAACCCAATCCTCTACACCCTCACAACCAGCTTTTTCAAGGACAAACTGAAACAGCTGCTGCACAAACATCGGAGGAAATCGATTTTCAAAACTAAAAAAAAGAGTCTCTCTACATCCATTGTGTGGACAGATGACTCCTCTTCACTTAAACTTGGGGTTTTGAACAAAATAACCCTTGGGGATGGTACAGTGAAACGAATTTCCTAGTAATGGTTTCAGATCCCTGACCTTTCAGTGGACTACCTATAAGCAAAGTACAGCATTTGGAAGATGACGTCTGCAATGCTTTTCATCTCCACCAACAGCAAACCTTTCTACACAGAGAGCACAGCGGAATGACTTCGGGCATGCACCACATTCCTCTGGCAGCTGTACTATTTATCAACTGCGCTGAGGACTGTACCTATGGGGTCTTCTGACCCTTATGTTCCTGAAATGCACTAGTGAATCCGTATATAGTAGGCTGATGTGCAGTTGATCTAAAGCTGGTCAACACGACCAACCTACCAGTGAACAGCCACACGTTGGCACTGCGTGGTCTGCTTTTGAGTAGCACTGTCCACAAAATAAAAACATCCAGGACATCTAATTCCAGTGTGACCATAATAACATAAGCCCAACATCTCTTTCCTTGCTTTTTCAACGCCAAATGAGATCATCAGTACCCTGCTGTACTGATGGAAAATGTTTTCTGAGATGTTCACCTGCCTCAAGCCCAGCCCTCCAGAGGCCAGAGGAGTAGAAACTTTGAAAGCAGATTTTCACACAAGGCTATCACATCCAATAGAGAAGCAAAAAGACACACTGACTAAACCTAGTACCTGCTGTTTGCCTTCTTGGATATTATTTAATGTCGGTAGAACAGAGATCTCAAACAAGATATTTTTCTTCAGTTTGCCGAGGCCACAAAGAAAATGGGGCACCCGAACTGTCAATGCTGTATTTTAATAACTTTCAGGTCTAATTTCCTTACAGGAGATCCCTATTGCTAGAAAGTTCTGCCTTCACAGAACACATGGATGAGAGACATTAAAGGGGATTTAAGAACAGTGGTTTGACTGGGACCATTCGCCTACTCAGAGAAATTCCCATTCTTTTTAACAAAAAGGCCAGTAGGTTCGGATCTGATTTTTGAGAATCAAAAGTACTGGTGCAGGCCTGGACATGTTGTTATCATGAAAGTTTATATGTGAAAAAAAATCAGGTAAATAAAATTATATTTTGCATTTGTCCATATATCATTTTATGTTTAACAAAATCTACAGAAAGTGTTTATTAGCTGTTACCATGTTTCTCCTGATAGAGAATATAGCTAGGGAACACAACACATTAGTTAATAAGACATATCTTAGATTTTTCTCTTCCTCCTTTTTCCAAGCACAAGACAGTAACTGAATGTCTTCACTGCTGGCTTCATTCTGAGTTCCTTTAATGAGTGGGATGTAAGCAGCTAACTGAGAACTCCGGATTACCTCCTATTATGTGGATACAGTAGCATCCAAAAAAGAATCTTAGAGTTCATATGTCACAGAAATTCTGGTAATTTACCTGTTATTGCTTAATAGTGACTAAAAAACCATTACATTTTGATCAAGTGAAATATTTTTTTGCATCAGTGAAATCTTTCCATTAGGATTTTATAAGTAATTTTCCTCTCCATTAGGTAGGCTGCCCTTTTCCCTTATGGTTTCAAACTTTCCTCCATCTTATCTTTTCACTACGGTGAGTTACTTCTTTTCTTTATTTGCTGACATTTTATTAAATGTCCTTTGCCAGTCCTTGATCATCAGATGATTTGTTTCCTAATACACTTCCCAACATCAGGAACATAAATAAGGAAAAGACCCTGTGCCCAGCGTATTTCGATCTAAGCCCAAATGTGTGTCTCCCATTGAAAAGCATCAGGCATGGCCCACGCACCAAGCATCTGGGAACCATGTTTGTGAATGTCTGCACTCTCACTGTTACATAATGACATGAAAAGCACAAGGTCAGGCATGTTAGGGAAGTTGGCAGCGTATTTTACAGAAAAATTGAAGCTATATACTAGTCAGCCACGTGCTAACAAATAGTATAAAACTGAATTCTAATGGCTTAATGATCTACACTCTTATTCTATACCGTTATATGAATAGAAACCTGTAAGAAATATGTTCGATTTTAGCAAATAAGTCTTCTATCTGGATTGAATAAGGTCTTTTGCATTAGGTTACACTTGTTTTCTAAACCTGCTATCTCTGGATGGTTATGAAATACCACCTCTGTTCTTGAACCATTTCCCATAACAATACAAATAGCAAGTAAACATGACTTGAGAATGTAAGAGGCCAAAGACTATGCCTTCTCTGAGGAGGAAAAAATGAGGGCAAATTACCCAATCCACATCCCCACCATGTTTCTGTGTATTACTGATGTCCGCTCTTGAAATAAAAAAGATATTCTAAAAAATCAAAATGGAGTCTCAAATGAGTACACAAAAAGAGGGTATATGGTTTATCTGTGTTAGACATAGCTAAGCTTACTTACATCACTTTGTTTTGTTCTTAAGGGTTATTTGTAATCAAATTAAAGGAGTTTATGCCCATTACGGTTGCTCAAAGAGGCCTTGAGATTTAAGTGGGATTATGCATAGCTGAGCTTTAGCTCCTAGGTAGCAGTATTACCATCCCTCCATTCGGCCATGCACCACAGCTCTGAGCCCCAGGCACCTAGTCTCTATAGGATATCATGGATCCACAAATGCAGGCCCATCGCCCTGATAATGGTCTCTTAAAGGTGACTCTGGTACCAAATCAAGTCAGTATTTGGTAATTTGCTACCTATATACTTATGCTACATTGTCAAGAATTTATCCCACCCAATGTGATCCTTCACTCCACTTTATCATCCTCAGGTTTGTAACCAATGCAAAGATTCAGAGAACGCACGTGATAAAAATGAAAAATGGTAAATTGTCGCCAATCACATGTTCCCCATCATTTTATAAATGCTCCAGGAGAGGTCTAACATAAATGGACCTTCCAAAATTAACAAGAAATACATGTAAGACATATTTCTCTTTAATTTTTTCAATGTGGCACAAATGGGCATATGGTCCTATTTAACAAATAGCCTTAGGCAATTTTACAAGAAACAAAGAATTGCAAATAAATATTTGTATTTTCTTATTTCCTGAATAAGGAAAAGAAAGACTGATTACAAAAAGATTTCTCCTTATATTTATCTGTTTATATGTCAATTGTCTAATATCCTGTTTTTGAAAGATGGAAGATATATATTTAATAAAGAAAATGTTTACTTCTGAGCCAGTAATATAAAATGTAATTAGAGTATTCTTTTAAATGGCTTTGTAGTAGGAGATCTCAAAGTCCTTGAGGAATACTTCTTAAAGCCCTATAAGCTAATTGAAATCTATTACTCAATGTATGTCATCGGAATAGTCTTCAGTCCACATGACACATATGGAAGAAATCAGTTACAAATAAAGAAATAGAAAATAATAAGGCTAAGTGACAAAATTGCAGATCCAAGAATGGGTGCCTTATGCCATCTGAGCAGCCTGGCTCCAATTCACAATGAAACCTCTGACCTCTAAGACCTGAACAAACATTTGAGTTATAGACTCACAACTGGTTTGGATACAAGAAGAAAGTATTTCTGGACTGTCTGGGAACCAATAAAACTTTCACATGTTTACGGAGTCTCTGAATTCATAGTGCTAGGATATTTGATTCAGTAATGATTTTGCACTGGAAGCTGTATACTTTCCTGCTACAGAAAATACATACACCTTCAGGGCAAAGAAATACAGAGTCAAAATCAGCATCTAGTGCCATAGTTCTAATCAGTCATCAACTACTTATAACACCTTAGACAAATGCCTTTAAATCTCTTCTATTCTCTATAACTGAGTTTCCTTAGCATCATATCACATAAACTGATGTCCTGTCCCATTTCTGGGAAGACCTATAATGTGGATTAAACCACTTACTGAAGGTCCATGTGGCTTAAAAATCCAAAAGTTTACATAAAGTTTAAGGATCATCTAATTCTGTTTCCCTGGGATAATACAAGTTCTCAGAAAGAACCAATGCATAGGTCACCAATGTTCAAAAATCTATTTCTCCCAGGAGGCTTAGAGGGCCCCCATTCTATTTTGGAAAGAATTCTGAAGCAAAGCCTCAGACTAGGAAGCTGTCCTAAGACATGGAAGATTACAAGAGTACAGCAGTGAGTACAACTTAAAAATTAGGTGATCTCTTGTTAGCAAAATCTAGGAATACAGACTGTGGTATAATTAACAAGGAACCATTTTAATTAACTACAAATCATGAACTGGTCTCTTTACCTAAGTGTATAAATAGGTCTTCTACCAGCTACATTATCCTGGAAAACACAAATGCAAATGCATGCTTAATGCTTATGACTAGGTATATTCTTGGGGAAAATGCTATTAGGGTAAAGACACAACAATGTATCCAATTTCCCCCACAGAACCAGGATACAACAGGTATCTTGACCCAGGAGTGATCTCTGCCTCAAACCTTGCTCCATCAGCCATAAGCTCCCTTCCCTGTATCATTAATCTTGCCTTTCTGCAGGCCCTTTCTGCTCAGCTCACAATGCTCCAATTTCTCATATGTAAGAAGACAGTCCTACACCCAACTCCCCGGCTTTAGGATCTGCCTATTCTCACCTTATCTTTATAGCTAAACATTTAGAAAGGATGGTAAACTCTTTGTCATCAGTGCTTTGACTTCTCATCAGCTGAATGCCTCCACCCTCACCACTCCACAGAGGCTCCCCTCCTTGAGATCTTCATGATAACAACTTCATTGACAGTTTCCTTTATTTCATTTCTCTGAAGAATTTGTCACTGATGGCCACTTCCTCCTTTAAACTCCTCTCTTGGAATAAAAGACACCACTTTCCTGTTTACACTACTTCACTAGCTCTTCCTTCTCACACCTTTATGAGTTTCCTCTTCCTCCATCCGTCCCATAAACATATAAATAAGTTTCTGGGGTTTTACTCTTGGCCCCCTGTTCTTTACATTCCATAAGTCCCTCCCAGGCTTCAACTTCTCTATAGCCATCATAGCTACGTAAATCAATTTTTAAAACTCACTTAAAATAATTATAAATAAGGGGCGCCTGGGTGGCTCAGTCGTTAAGCGTCTGCCTTCAGCTCAGGTCATGATCCCAGGGTCCTGGGATCGAGCCCCACATCGGGCTCCCTGCTCGGCAGGAAGCCTGCTTCTCCCACTACCATTCCCTCTGCTTGTGTTTCCTCTCTCGCTGTGTTTCTCTCTGTCAAATAAATAAAATCTTTAAAAAATAAAAATAAAAATAAATAATTATAAATAAGAAGAGCTTATTTTGATACATCTTATTAAGTCCTGACATTTATTTTTAATGTCTGCCACCATACAAACTTGTCGAAATTTCCAATTTCCCTGCTGAGAATCAGTTATTCTTTCAAACTCATCTAAAAGTGATGTATTTTTACATGTTTAACAAACAGATTCAAAACCCACCAAAGTAATTTGTTTGGAAGATTTTTAAAAGAAAATTGCATAAGCTTAAATGTAAATGACCTAGGCTGAAGAGGGAAAATGAAGATTCTGGTGGCTCTCTATATAAATTTCCTCTCAGTTCCTTTATTTTCAATCCAGGACCTCAGCTTACATAACTTCTTACTTTTTCTTTATTTTTATTGGACCGGGTCAGAATTGGAAGATATGTCCACCAAAAGTATGAGATCCAGAAAGGGATCTTCAGGAACAGTTTTACGCACATTAAAGAGTCACTGGATGGGGTGGGGTGGAAACCTTAGATCACATGGTAGCCATCATAGAGACTGAGCCAGTGGTATTAACTGATTTACCTTTCCTGTTTTTATGTAGTTGGCAGTAGCCTTAGAGATCAAAGGCTGTATCGTTCCGTTGTTAATAAATAGCACATCCTTTCGTCTTAGCTTTCCACTCTTCAATGGCTTATAGTCTCCCTTAAAAATGCTTGCTTGGTTCCTGGGGCACCTGGCTGGCTTATTGACAGAGCATGCAACTCTTGATCTTGGGGTTGTAAATTCAAGCCCCATGTTGGGTGTAGAAAGTACTTAAAAACAAAATCCTTAAAAAAAATCTTGGTTCCTCACTTGCTTTGAATTTTTCACTTCCACCTCTTTTATATCATTGTTCAAAAAAAGAAAAGCCTCAAGGTTTTATCCTGAATAGGAGCTAACTCTAAACCCACCAGGTGCTGAGTTTAACTTAAATTCACAATTGTTTCTTTCCAGCCTTAGTCCTGCCCTTTGCTCAACCACTGTGGATCATTACCATCTTTGGAGTTTTGTCATGTTCTATCAGCCAATAAGAAAACAGTTGGACATAATGTGTGATTCTAAAATGATACATTTTTTATGGAAGTAAATCACATCTAAATTTCTATTGCCATTCATTTATTCAGTAGCAAACAGGCCTTGTACAGCTACCTGGAGCTGCCACAGTGCTGTCTGACAAGGTCATCTTCAAGGGCAGGTAATTCACACTCCATTAAAAGAGGCTCAGCAATACAACCTGGGACTTCTCTACAGTTGCCTTCAGAGATTAAGTCCCAGATATGTACCAGTCTTACCACTTTATCCACAGGACATTCCCCTTTGTTGCAATATCTTTTTCTTCCTACTCTTGTTCATTTTTCTTCTTTCAAACTTTTTGCTGACATTTATTGTTCTTTTTCTCTTGCTCTCTCACTACACACACACACACACACACACACACACACACACACACATGCGTGCTCCTCCTACCTTTCTCTAAATCTTCTTTGCCTCTTTGTTTCTCTCCTGACTCTTTCTATTGCTGTCTGTCTGTCTGTCTCTCTCTCCCTGGGTAGGCAGTGTTTGGAGAGGGGATATAAAGCCAGAGTGAGGCAAAAAGTGAGACAGACTCTTCTGTTGAGCACATAAGGGAGTAGAGTGATTAATCAAGTGCATTTTTATGCTCTCTGCCAACTGTAAGCACCCTAAGTCAATGACAGGGGTCTAACCATCTGACCACGATCATATAGTAACAAATAATACTAGGAACATCTTACACTGAATAGTGCTTTACATGCTTTCATGTAGCCTTTAATTTGCTGGAGGTCAAACATTATTCATTCATAACTGCATGGTTTTACAGACATGTTCATACACATAAACACCTCATTATGTTGGAATTAATCTATTTGGCAATCTCACCTACTTGGAACATAACTAAGTTAAAAGAATAAACCCATAATTTTTAAAGGCCTTTAAGGAAGCCAATCAAAATAGTTGTTACAGGTTTGTAAATTAAAGCTCAAAAGCAGAATGGTGCATAAGCAAAAGTACAGAGTATCTCATCTGAGCCATTCATTCATTCATTCACAAATATCTATCAGGCGCCATTATGCCAGGCAATATTCTAGGTAACAGAGGGGAAGGAGAAAGATGGCGGAGGAGTAGGAGACCTAAATATCATCAAGTACCAGTAGTTCAGCTAGATAGTTATCAAATCATTCTGAACACCTACAAACTCAACAGGAGGTGAAGGGAAGAAGAGCAGCAATTCTAGGAATAGAAAAGTGACCACTTTCTGGAAGTAGGATGTACGGAGAAGTGAATTCAAGATGATATACAGGAAGATAGACCGCAGGGGGAGGGGTCAGATCCCAGCAAGCATTAGAGCAGTGGAGCACAAAATCAGAACTTTTAGAAGTCTGCTTCACTGAGGGATGTCACTCCATAGGCTAAGTGGGGAGGGGGTGGTATTAGCCCTCACGGAACAGTGTTGTTTCAGGTCCCTTGGAGTCACAGAAAGACCAGAAGTGTTGGAGTGTGGCAGAGCTCCTGGGTTTGAGAGCAGGGAGTCTGGCTGCAAAGACAAAGCCAAGGAGTAGGCTCTCAGCTCAAGGTTATCTCAAACCATCATCTGAGGCACAATCGGGCTACGACTCTTTGAACATGGACCCCACAAGTGGCAGATCCGGGGAGACTCACCTTCCTCCTGAGGGGAGTAGCATGGGAGCACGCTTCAGGAAACTGCTGGGTTTGGAGACTCCAAATAGGGCTGTGCTCCAAAGATAGAAATGCTTGGTCACAGGTTGGGTGAGCATGGAGTGAGGCCAGAGGCCAGGGAGACAGGAGTGAGTGACTGCTTTTCTCTAAGGGTGCACTGAGGAGTGGGGCCCTGGGCTCTCATTTCCTATGGGGCCAGGGATTGGGAAGGCACCATCTTCATTCCTGTCCTCCAAAACTGTACAGAAAGCATTCAGGAAACAAAAGCTACCAAAAGCAAAACCAAGCAGATTACTTAGCCTGGCCCCTGGCAAGGGCAGTACAATTCCACCTCTTGCAAAGACATTTGAGAATCATTGCAACAGGCCTCACCCCCAGAAGATCAACAAGACCATCCAGCCAAGACCAAGTCCACAAATCAATGAGAACTGCAAAACTTTAGAGCTATGGGAATATAGCACATATAATTCATGGATTTTTTTGCCATGATTCTTTAGTCTTTCAAAGTAAATTTTTTTTTATTTTATGTTTTTATTCTATTTTTTCATTTTTCCTCTTTATTTTAATGTTTTTTAAACTATTTTATCAATACCTTTTTAAAAATCTTTTTAAATTTTCGTTGTTATAATCATATTCTATCCCTTCATTGTATTTGATGTTATTTTTTGTATATAGGTTTTTTTTCTTTAAAATTTTGGGATACAGTTTCTTATAACAGACCAAAATACAACCAAAATCAAGTGTATGGCTCTGTTCTATTCACCAGTCAGATATATATATTTTTTCTTTTTTCTTTTTTTCTCCTTTCTTCTCTCCCTGGTTTCAGGTCTCTTCTGGTTTGGTTAGTATTTATTTTTCTGGGGTCATTGCTACTCTTTTACTATTTTGTTCTCTCATTCATCTATTCTTATAGGGTAAAATGACAAGGCAGAAAAACTCACCTCAAAAAGAAAAAAGAACAAGAGGCAGTTCTGACAGCTAGGGGCCTAATCAATATGGACATTACTAAGATGTCAAAACTAGATTTCAAAATGATGATTATCAAGGTGCTAGCTGGGCTTGATAAAAGCATGGAAGATACTAGAGAATCCTCTTCTGGAGAAATAAAATCCCTTTCTGGAGAAATAAAAGAACTATAATCTAACCAAGTTCAAATCAAAAAAAGCTATGAATGAGGTGCAATAAAAAATGAAGGCTCCTACTGCTATGATAAATGAGGCAGAAGAGAGAATTAGTAATATAGAAGACCAAATGATAAAGAATAAAGAAGCTGAGAAAAAGAGAGATAAACAACTCTTGGACTATGAGGGGAGAATTTGAGAGATAAGTAATACCATAAGATGAAACAATATTAGAATTGGGATCCTAGAAGAAGAAGAAAGAGAGGGGAGGGGCAGAAGGTATATTGGAGCAAATTATAGCAGAGAATTTCCCTAATTTGGTGAAGGTAACAATCATCAATATCTAGGAAGCACAGAGAACCTCCCTCAAAACCAATAAAAATAGGCCAACACCCCAACATCTAATAGTAAAAGTTACAAGTCTCAGTAACAAAGAAAAAATCTGAAAGCAGATCGGGATAAGAAGTCTATCACATACAATGGTAGAAATATTAGATAGGCAGAAGACCTATCCATAGAAATCTGGCAGGCCAGAAAGGACTGGCATGATATATTCAGAACACTAAATGAGAAAAATATACAGCCAAGAATACTATATCCAGCTAGGCCGTCACTAAAAATAGATGGAGAGATAAAAAGCTTCTAGGACAAACAAAAACTAAAACAATTTGCAAACACCAGCCCTACAGGAAATATTGAAAGGGGACCTCTAAGCAGAGAGCCTAAAAGTAACAGACCAGAAAGGAACAGAGACAATATACAGTAACAGTCGCCTTATAGGCAATACAATGGCACTAAATTCATATCTGTCAATAGTTATCCTGAATGTAAATGGGTTAAATGCCCCAATCAAAAGACACAGGGTATCAGAATGGAAAAAAAAAACAAGACCCTCTGATATGCTGTCTGTAAGAAACTAATTTTAGATGCAAAGACACCTCCAGATTTAAAATGAGGGGGTGGAAAACAATTTACCATGCTAATGGACATCAAAAGAAAATGGGGGTGGCAATCCTTATATCAGATAAATTAGATTTTAAGCCAAAGACTATAATAAGAGATGAGGAAGGACACTATATCATACTTAAAGAGACTGTCCAACAAGAAGATCTAACAATTTTAAATATCTATGCCCCTAACATGGGAGTTGCTAATTATATAAACCAATTAACAACAAAATCAAAGAAACACATTGACAATAATATAATAACTTTAACAGCCCCCTCACTGAAATGGACAGATCATCTAACCAAATGATCAACCAGGGAATAAAGGCTTTAAATGACACACTGGACCAGATGGACATCATAGATATATTCAGAACATTCTATCCCAAAGCAAAAGAATACACATTCTTCTCTAGTGCACGTGGAACATTCTCCAAAATAGATCACATCCTGGGTCACAAATCAGGTCTCAAATGGTACCAAAAGACTGGGATCATTCCCTGAATATTTTCAGACCACAAAGCTTTGAAACTAGAACTCAACCACAAGAGGAGAGTTGGAACATGGAGGCTAAAGAGCATCCTGCTAAAGAATGAATGAGTCAACCAGGAAATTGAAGAATTAAAAAAAATTCCTGGAAACAAATGAAAATGAAAACACAACTGCTCAAAATCTCTGGGACACAGCAAAGGTGGTCCTGAGAGGAAAGTATATAGCAATATAAGCCTTTCTCAAGAAACAAGAAAGATCTCAAGTACACAACCTAACCTTACACCTAAAGGAGCTGGAGAAAGAACAGCAAAGAAAGCCTAAACCCAGCAGGAGAAGAGAAATAAAAAAGAACGGAGCAGAAATCAATAAAATAACAACCAAAAAAACAGTAGAACAAATCAACGAAACTAGGAGCTGGTTTTTTGGAAGAATTAATAAGATTGATAAGCCCTTTGCCATACTTATCAAAAAGAAAAGAGAAAGGACCCAAATTAATAAAATCATGAATGAAAGAGGAGAGATGACAACCAACACCAAAAACATACAAACAATTATAAGAACATATTATGAGCAACTATATGCCAGTAAATTTGACAATCTGGAAGAAACTGATGCATTCCTAGAGACATATAAACCACCAAAACTGAACCAGGAAGAAATAGAAAACCTGAACAGACCCAAAACCAGTAAGGAGATTGAAGCAGTCATCAAAAGTCTCCCAACAAACAAGAGCCCAGGGCCAGATGGCTTCCCAGGGAAATTCTACCAAACATTTAAAGAAGAATTAATACCTATTCTCCTGAAACTGTTCCAAAAAATAGAAATGGAAAGAAAACTTCCAAACTCATTTTATGAATCCAGCATTACCTTGATCCCAAAACCAGATAAAGACTCCATCAAAAAAGGAGAATTACAGACCAGTATCCTCGATGAACACGGATGCAAAAATTCTCACCAAAATACTAGCCAATAGGGTCCAACAGTACATTAAAAGGGTTATTCACCACAACCAAGTGGGATTTATTCCTGGGCTGCAAGGTTGGTTCAACATCGGCAAATCAATCAATGTGATACAATACATTAATAAAAAAAAGAACAAGAACCACATGATACTCTCAATGGATGCAGAAAAAGCATTTGACAAAGTACAGCATCCTTTCTTGATCAAAAATCTTCACAGTGTAGGCACAGAGGGTACATACCTCAATATCATAAAAGCCATCAATGAAAAACCCACAGCGAATATCACTCTCAATGGGGAAAAACTGAGAACTTTTCCCCTAAGATCAGGAACACAGCAAGGCTGTCCATTATCACCACTGCTATTCAACATAGTACTAGAAGTCCTAGCCTCAGCAATCAGAGAACAAAAAGAGATAAAAGGCATCTGAATTGGCAAACAAGAAGTCAAACTCTCATCCTTTGCAGACAATAGGATACTTTCTGTGGAAAACCCAAAAGACTCCAACCCAAAATTGCTAGAGCTCATCTGGGAATTCCTTAAAGTGGCAGGATATAAAATCAATGCACAGAAATCACTTTCATTCGTCTACAGCAACAACATAACAGAAAAAAGAGAAAATAAGGAGTCCATCTCATGTACAATTGCACCCCAAACCATAAGAGACTTAGAAATCCATATAACCAAAGAGGAAAAATATCTATACTCAGAAAACTATACAACAGTCATGAAATAAATGGAGGAAGACACAAAGAAATGGAAAAACATTCCATGTTCATGGATTAGAAGAATAAATATTGTTAAAATATCTATGCTACCTTGAACAAACCACAGATTCAATGCAATCCCTATCAAAACACCATCCACATTTTTCACAGAACTGGAATAAATAATCCCCAAATTTGTATGGAAGCAGAAAAGACCCCAAATAGCCAAAGGGATATTGAAAAAGAAAACCAAACCTCGTGGCAACCCAATTGTAGACTTGAAGTTCTATTACAAAGCTATAATCATCAAGACAGTATGGTACTGGCACAAAAACAGACCCATAGATCAATGGAACAGAATAGAGAAACCAGAAATGGACCCTCAACTCTAGGGTTACCTAATCTTCCTCAAAGCAGGAAAGACTATTCAATGGAAAAACAAAGTGTCTGCAATAAATGCTGCTGGGAACACAGGACAGCCACAAGCAGAAGAATGAAACTGGATCACTTCCTTATACCAAATACACAAAATAGACTCCAAATGGCTGAAAGACCTCAAGTTGAGAAAGGAATTCATCCAAATCCTTGAGGAGAACAGAGGCAGCACCTTCTTTGACCTCAGCCAGAGCAACTTCTTGCTAGACACGACTCCAAAGGTGAGGGAAACCAAAGTAAAAATGAACTGTTGGTATTTCATCAAGATAGAAAGCTTTTGCACAAAGGAAACAGTCAACAAAACCAAAAAACAACAAATAGAATGAGAGAAGACATTTTCAAATGGCATATCAGAAAAAGGGCTAGTATCCAAAATCTAGAAAGAACTTACCAAACTCAACACCCACAGAACAAAAAATTCAATCAAGAAACAGGCTAAAGACATGAACAGACATGTCTGTTTTTCTCCAAAGAAGACATCCAAATGGCCAATGGACACATAAAAAAGTGCTCAATATCCTTCGACATTAGGGAAATACAAATCAAAACTATAATGAGATACTACCTTACATCAGTTAGAATGGCTAAAATTAACAGGACAGGAAACAAGTGTTAGAAAGGTTGTGGAGAAAAGGCGACCTTCTTACACTGTTGGTGGGAATGTAAGCTGATGCAGTCACTCTGGAAAACAGTATGGAGGTTCCTCAATAAGTTGAAAATAGAGCTACCCTGTGACCTAGCAATTGCACTTCTGGGTATTTACCACACTGATACAGATGTAGTGAAAAGAAGGGCCAAACCTGCAGCCCAATGTTCATAGCAGCAATGCCCACAATAGCCAAATTGTGGAAAGAGCCTAGATGTTCTTCAACAGATGAATGGATAAAGAAGATGTGGTCCATATATATAATGGAATATTACTCAGCCATCAGAAAGGATGAATACCCACCATTTGCATCGACATGGACGAAACTAGAGGAGATGATGCTGAATGAAACAAGTCAAGCAGAGAATGACAATTACCATATGGTTTCACAAATTTCATAAGGTTTCAATTATCATATGGATTCATATGGAATCACACATGTTCCACATATACGTGGAACATAAAGAATAGAGCAGAGGACCACAGGGGAAAGGAGGGAAAACTGAATGGGAAGAAATCAGAGAAGGAGACAAACCATGAGACACTCTGGACTCTGGGAACCAAACAGGGTTACAGAAGGGAGGGGGCTGGGGGGATTGGGAAGCTGGGTGACGGGTATTAAGGAGGGCACATGGTGTGATGAGCTGTGGGTGTTATAGGCAACTAATGAATCACTGAACACTACATTAAAATCTACCGATGTACTATATGTTGGCTAATGAATTTAAATAAAAAATAAAACCAGTACAGCAGAAAACAGCAGAAATCGTACATAACCCAGAGGGCTCCGTGCTCTTGGAGGCTGAGCTAGTAGCCACGGTCAAGGCCTCTGGTGGTCAGGGGACTGGAAGTCTGAGAGGTGGCTCAGTGCACCCGAGGCCGTGACAAGGCACGGGGACTGGGAGGGAAGACCCGACCAGGGGCCATCCTGGCTCCCTAGCTGCAGCAGGACCACTCTCAGCCCCACCAGGTGGTGTCTGCACCAGGAAGAAAACCTTTTCCCTCGATTGTTCTTTTTAAAGATGATTGCTCAGCATTGACACAGAAAAACATCTGACATAAAACTGGAGCCATTCACTGCTGCAAATGACCCAGAAGTTATCAAAATGTAGTGACAACAAAGAGAGGACCTTGTGTCCCCAGGCAGGCCTCCTGTGTGCAGGTGCAGTTGGGGGCCCTGGACATTCCCGTGTGGGCAGTGGTGGGCTCCATGGTCTCCCTCGAGGGGATAGAAGTAGGAACCTGATCTGACAGCTCTGCTCAGGACAGCACCCCCTGATGGAGATGTGGACAGCCCCTCATGAGTCCCAGATGTCCTGGTGATTCTTAGGCACCTCCACGAATCTCAGCTTCTTCATGGGGGTAGGGCTGCCATGGGTACCACAGGTCTTCCTGGGATAGCACCTTGGTAGATTGTGGTCCAGCAGGTACCTGTTCAAGTGGCACTTATCACACCACACAACCTTGATTCCATTGGCCAGGTCAACTCCAATCGCCTGGTGACAAGCCAAGGTCAGTCGGTGAACTTCCACCACCAACCCCCCAAAAAAAGCTCCCATGTAGTAAACATCGCCCTGGTCCCTGGGGTTGTGGGCCTAGGACTGTGGCTGGAGCTGGTAGCTGAAGTCTTCATGGGCCACCTAGTAGAAACTGGGGTGCAGGGTGCCAAAGAGGGGGGACAGGATCTCCATGCCCACATGATCACAGAACTTCATGTCCACATCCACACATACCAGGTCATCCACTCTGAGAAGCGCTTCTCACAGAAGTGGCTGACCATTGCTACGCACTTTATGGACATGTTCTGCCAGCGCGGGTGCCAGGGACCTGGAGGACCACCACCCTCCAGCCCTCCCAGGGGGGGCCCACGGGTCCAACAGCCCACTGGTCAGTGATGACCTAGTAGGTGACCCTGTACCCCACCATGATGGGCTTCTCTGCCCTCTGCAGGAGGGAAGACCACCTATCTATAGGGATGAGGGACAAGAAGGGAGGAGGGTCACTGTCAGAGGCTGGTGGCAGGACCTCAGAGCTGGAGGCCATGGATGTGTGCACCTTCCTCAGCAGGCCCTTGGCTGCTTTAAGTAATAGCCACTCTCCCAGCCTGTCCTGAGCAAGTCATCTCAGGCATGGGACCTCCCTGCCTTCTGGTCCCAGAGATGGGGACCATCAGAACTCAATCATACAAATGGGAGCCTGAGGCTTCAGAGGTGGGAAACCAACTCCACAGTCAGCATGCTGTAGCCAGGAACACTCCCTCTGTGCCAAGCTCCCAGGCAAACCCTGCAGGTACCCTCCCCTGGCTGATGCCTTGCAGGTCCTGTCCCCACCTGCCAGGAGTGGAACACCTTTGGGCACAGCCCTCCTTTCTATGGCCTACAGATTGGATAGAATCAGCAGGACTGGCCTCCTGCCCCACTTGGCTTTGAGTGGGCTGTTCCTGGCCCCCAAAGAGCTGTCTCCACCCCCTACAGGGTCCTACCTTGAAGGCCATTGGGCCTCTTGCTGACAAGGTCCATCAGTCAACCACTGCTATTCCTAGGAGCGGTCACCCTCGAACTACCCCAGATCAGGAATCAGGTCCAGCCTATGGGCAGGGAAGGCAAAAGAGGACCGCTGGAAGAAGAGGGGGCTTGCTTAGGCCCCAGCTGTGAATCCGAGTGTAAGCTTGCAGGTCCAGGTCTACATCTCCCTAGCCCCAAGAAGTTGGAAGTCTTGTCTCTATGAGGGGACTACCTATGGGGACAGTAGCTCCCCCATTGTCAGCAAGGGTAGTAAGCCCCCCTGAGACTGATTTTTTTAAGGTGTTATTTATTTATTTGACAGAGAGACAGCGAGAGAGGGAACACAAGCAGGAGGAGTGAGAGAGGGAGAAGCATGCTTCCCACTGAGCAGGGAGCCTGACACGGTGGTGTTCAAACCCAGGACCCCGGCCGGGGTCACAACCTGAGCTGAAGCCAGATGCTTAATGACTGAGCCACCCAGGGGCCCTGAGACTGATTTTTTCAGACAGGCACTAAGGCTACTCCCCATGCCTGCCCCATACCTGGCAAGGTTAGTAAATCCCTCACACAGGGAAAGTGAGCACTACATTAAAATGGGGGACAAGGGACACACCCAGCAAACATGAGTCAGATCACCAGGAGACAAGTCCAGATCCAGCCAATGGGGGAACAAGCCAGACATGAAGGAGGGGGAGAGAAGAGTGCTCCAGGCAGAGGACAGAGAGAATGTAAAGGCTTGAAGTCAGGCCCAAGGTACATGTGGGATGACCACACACCTGGGTGGCCTAGGTGTTGGAATATGGTGAGAGAGCTTAGGCTGGAGAGGACAGGCAGCTGGGGAATGGGTCACAGAGAGGCTCAAGGGTTACGTTCTGAAAAGATCACTGCTTACCAGAGAAGAATGGGCTCTGTACAGCAAAGGACAGGGAGATCCTAACCTCTAACCCTAACCCCAACCTAACTTTAATCAAACATCATGCTCCATTTTGAGGACTGACAGCTCTACTCTGAAATCACAAGCAAGTCCATCATGTTGGCTTTCACTCCTTGCTTAGTACTATACTGAAAGTTCTACCCAGAACAATAAGGCAAGAAATAAGAAATCCACATATGAAAGCAAACAGTAAAACGAGGTCTATTCAGAAACCGGAGATGGCATCATCTTATATAGAGAGCTTCCTAAAGAAGCAACAAAAAATGATTACCGCCAGTTTCCTAATTCCACAGTTATAGGACAAAATATCAATACACAAAAACCTCTTTTATTTGTAAACACTACCAAGGAATCATCCAAAAAGGAATTTAAGAAAACAATTCCATTTTAGGGAACATCAACATTGACAAAATACTTAGGAATAGATGTAATCAAGGTGCAAGTCTTATACACTGAAAATTGCAAAACATTGCTGTAAGAAAGTAAGGGAAACTTAAATAAATCTGAGGACACCCCATGATGATAAAAAGACATACTATTGATAAGATGGCAACAGTACGCAGTGTAATGTGGAAATTCAATGCATTCCCAAGAAATTTCACAAAGGCCTTTGGGAAGAAATGCACAAGCTAATTGTAACAGTCACATGGAATTTTAAGGGACCACCAGAGAGCCAAAACAATCTTGAAAAAGAAAATCAAAGGTGAAAGGTCATACTTCCAAAGTCCAAATCTTAATAAAAAGCAACAGTAAATAAAACATTGTGATAGTGTCATAAAGGTATGCATACACCCTGAAACAAATAATACATTATATATTAATTAATTGAATTTAAATTTAAAAAATCTTTAAATAAAAAAAATAAAAATTTTCTTAAAAGTATACACACAGATCAGTGGGATTTAACTGAGAGCTCAGAAATAAACCCCTTCATCTATGGTCCTCTGAGTTTTGACAAGGGTGGACAACATAAAACTGGGGGGACAGAATGGTCTTTTCAACAAAGGGTGCTAGACAATTGGCTAACCATGTACAGATTAATTCAAAATAAGTTAAACGCTTAAATGTAAGAGGTAAAATTATAAACTCTAGAAGAAACAAATGGGGATAAATCTTCATAGCCTTGGATTTAGCAATGCCTTTAGATCTGACACCAAAGCATAAGACGGGAAAGAAAAAAATAGATAAAATAATATCCTCAAAAATAAAAATCTGTCCTGGCCACCTGGGTGGCTCAGTTGGTTAACCACTTGACTCTTAATTTTGGCTCAGATCTTGATCTCAGGGTCATGAGATCGATTTCCACATCAGGCTCCACACTCAGTGTGGAGCCTGCTTAAG
This sequence comes from Procyon lotor, assembly GCA_028646535.1. Classification (NCBI taxonomy): domain Eukaryota; kingdom Metazoa; phylum Chordata; class Mammalia; order Carnivora; family Procyonidae; genus Procyon; species Procyon lotor. The sequence goes on from CM053605.1 coordinate 106,661,549, forward strand.
ATTCTCTTTCTCTTTCTCTGCCCCTGTCCACTTGCACATTTTCTTACTCACTCTTAAAAAAGAAATGTAAAAAAAAAATTAAAAATCTCTGTACATCAGAAGACACTATCCAGAAAATGAAAAGACAGCCCCCAGAATGGAAGGAAATATTTGTACATTATTTACCTAATAAGAGTCTGTTGCCCAGAATATGTAAAGAGCTTTTACAACTCCTCAACAAAAAGAATTCCATTTTTAAAATGGACGAAGGACTTGGATAGACCGTTCTCCAGAGAAATTATATAAATAGTGAACAGCACATGAATAGATGTTAAACATCATTAGTCTTTATGGAAATGAAGATTTAAACCAGTTAGACATCCTTTTATTCAATTAGAATCACTAAGGTCAAGAAAACTAAAAATAACAAAAGGATGTTGAGAAACTGAAACCCTTAAACCTCGCTTGTGAAAAATTGTGCAGTCTATGTATAAAATAGTTTGGCATTTACTCAAATAGATAAAGGCAGAATTACCAAGTGGTCCAAATTGCCTACATCCTAGATATATACCCTCCAAATTGAAAACACTGGTTCAAACAAACAAAAATATACAGGAATATTCATAGCAGCAGTGTTCACAATAGGCAAAACCCAGAAACTATGCAAATGCCCATCCATGGGGAAAAGGATAAACAAAATGAGGTATATCCACAAATGGGAATCTTGTTCTGCCCTATGAAAGAATGCCCTATGAAGGAGGTAAAATGGTTCATTTGGGGGGAAAAATATGGTAGTTCCTTAAAATATTAAAAACTGAATTCCACTGCAGCCTCCAAAAATTGAAAGTAGAAGTATCTTATTCAGAGCAGTGTTTCTCACAACAGCCAAAAGGTGGAAGCAGCCCAAGTGTCCATTGACAAATGAATGGATAAACAAAATGTGGTTTATACACAATGGAACATGGTTGAGCCTTAAAAATGAAGAGAGTTCTGACACAGGCTACAACACAGATTGAACCTGAAGTCGTTATGCTGAGTAAAATCAGCCAGTCAATGAACAATAGATACTGTATGATTCCACTTGGAAGTGGTGTTTGGGACACAAAGCTGGATGTGGGTGCAGGGACTGAGGGGAAAGGGAAATGGGGAGTTGGTGTTCCATGCATAAGTCTCCCTCAGAGAGAATGAAAAAGTTTTGGAGAATGATGTACAACTGTGAGAATTCAACTAAGGCCAGAGAATTGGGTACCTCAAATGTTTTAAGGGGTCAATGTTCTTATGTTTAGTCACCGTGAAAAAGTGAATGAAGGACTGATGCATGTCACAACATGGATGAACACTGAAAACAGCCCCAGTGACATTAACCATATAGAAATACCACTCAGGGGCACCTGGGTGGCTCAGTGGGGTAAGCCTCTGCCTTTGGCTCAGGTCATGGTTTCAGGGTCCTGGGATCGAGCCCCGCATCGGGCTTTCTGTTCAGCAGGGAGCCTGCTTCCCCTTCTCTCTCTGCCTGCCTCTTTGCCTAGTTGTGATCTCTCTCTCTCTCTCTCTGTCAAATAAATAAATAAATAAATAAATAAATAAATAAATAAATAAATAAATTTTAAAATATATATTAAAATTAAAAGAAAAAAGAAATACCACTCAGATTGTAGCTGCCTGTGCTCCTTAAATCCATCAAGTTTACCCAAAGAAGGGAAAGTCCTGGAAGAAGTTCCAAAAGAAGAAAACTGGATCCGAATGGAGAAGACATTTCACACCGTCAGGCAGGTGGTGACAGCTCAAGTGGGCCTGTGGTCTGGGTTCAAATGTGGGAACCATCATGATTTCCTCACTTGGGGTTACATGGTGGTTCCACAGGACAGTGTCCCTCTTCGGCGTAAAATTCACTGAAGTAGCCCATGGGAAGTGGCAACCGTGGTAAAGACATGACAGATGAGGAGTCTGAGTGTGGAGATAAAGCATATTTGTGCTGCTGTGACGAGTTAATGCAGATTTGAAATCACCGCAGAGGAAATGACTCTCCCAAACATCCACATTAGCACAACATCACAGAAGCAGAGAGGACATCAGACTTCAGGATGGAGGCCAAGCCCTCCCAGATCTAGTTCAACCACTCACCCTTGGAGGAGGCCACATGTTAGCAAGAGACTCGTGGGAGGTTTAAGTCAGGGGCCCCTGTGTCTTGGGTGCAATAGAAGCAGTGGGATTTGGAATTCCAGTTTTCCACAATGTTCTACCACAACCTGGTTAGAACTGTGTAAAAGCAGGGGGTGCCTGGGTGGCTCAGTAGATTAAAGCCTCTGCCTTCAGCTCAGGTCATGATCTCAGGGTCCTAGGATTGAGCCCCGCATTGGGGTCTCTGCTCAACAGGAAGCCTGCTTCCCCCTCTCTCTCTGCCTGCCTTGTGATCTTTCTCTCTCTGTCAAATAAATAAATCTTTAAAAAAAAAAAAAAAAAGCTGTGTAAAAGAAGGAAAGGGAGTCCTCACTAAAGTGGACTGGGGACCTCAGAAGGGGAAGCTGGAAGGGGGCACCTGCCACTCAGTGCCCATTACAGACCCCACATTAGAATCCCCCACAGGAGACACTCACCCATTCCAGGCCCCACAGGGGAAGCTGGAGGGTTCATCCCCTACAAGAAATCCACCACCCCCATAGCTCAGCCAGTGAGAATCCTCCATCACCCCAAACCCCTGCCTTTCTCCAGGGGACTTTCCTTCCGAGCAACCCTCCCAACTTCCTCCTCCTTCTCCACGAAATAATGTTCCTCTCCTTTGTTTCTTGCACTTGGCCCGGGGTGTGACCCTAGCTTGCTCATTTAACACTGCCATTCTCTGCTATTCCCAAATAAACCCATTTTCCTGGTCAAATAACTGGCAGTTTGAGTTTAAGGCGAACAGAGCAAATAAACTCAAGAAACTTGCAAGGAACAAAATCAATATACACGCATCAATTGCTCCACAGCATCCACGTGCTCCGAAGGCACCATCAGAAAGAGAACCACGGAGAGCGATCTCATTTACCACTGCATCCAAAGGAACAAGATAGCTAGCGGTCCCCTGAACCAAGGAAGTGACAGACCTGTCCTCTGACGGCCGTGAGACACCGATAACAGACATGATGGGAGACGTACGGAGGCAGGCAGCGGCCCCCCCACAGCAGACTGAGGAGCCCCTGGAACCGACTCTGCGTGCGCACATGCAGGCCACGGGGGGGCTCATCCGAGCCCAGAAAGGGAAGACTCCACAGCCCCGCGCACACATCACCACGTACAAAACCCCTACACAGCGCACCCTTCCTCTATGGAGTCCTGAGACGACGCACCCCCTTGCCAGTCCCCGCTCAGGTGCCTTCTCCTCACCTTCTCCTCCAGGGGCCGGTCTTGAGGAGGCTGGACTGCCGTCGGTGTGGATGCGGCCCCATGTCCTCCACAGCAGGTCCTGTCAGAGTGGATGTGGACCCGCACCCTCCACAGCTTGTCCTGTCGGGGCGGGAGCTGCCCTACAGACTCCAGAAGTCTCCACAGTGGGTCCCGGCTGCGGCTGCGCAGGCCAGGCTCTCGGAGCGGGAGCTGGGGTCCTGCGCCCTCTGCAGGCGGTGGACGCAGTGCAGGACTAGGGGCAGCTCCTGCTCCCTCCCGGGGTCCAGCTGAAGCCATTTCATTCTGGAAATTCAAGCTGCATGGAGCCCAATATCCCCCAACTTCTCCAAAAATAGCTGAGGAACGATGAATTGGAAACAATATGGAATAACAACAATTCCTGACCCAAACAGTGGCCCCAAACATGACCCTGGCCCTGACGCAGACCCACACAGTCTGACCTCAACTTGCTCTCAAGCCTGGCCCTGACCCCAATCCAAGACCCAAACCCTAGCCCCCAACCCAAACAATGATCACAGGAATCAGAAGGAGAAATTGCAAATATCATTCAAGGGTGCATGCATAAACAAAGCGTGGTGAAGGGTTTCAGTCAGAGTTCTAGATCAGGCTCTGGGTTTAGGGTCAGGGTGAGGATTTAGAGGAAGGGGCAAGAGAACAGAGTTAGAGTTTAGGGCTTTAGGTTTAATGATTTAGGGTTTAAGACTCAGGGCTTCTGGGATAAAGTTCAAGGTCAAATTTGGGGTTTGGGTTCATCCTGGGATTTGGGTTCAGGGTTCCTGACTCAGAGTCCTGGTTTAGGGTTTGCATTCATGGTTCAGGGCTTGAATCCAGGGCTCAGGTTCAGAGTCCAGGCTTTGGGTTCAATTTCAGGTTTGGGATTCAGCGTTCCATTCTGGGCTTTAAGGTCAGGTTAAGATTCAGTTTTACAGTTAGGGGTTAAGGTTAGGTTTAGGAATGACACATTTTCTTCAGTTGGTCATCATGGACCCAAAATTTCTATCTGAAGTTTCTAAATCTGAAATGTATTTCGCTTGGGTATAGGAGCTGGTTTAGAATTTAGGATCCCAGGAACTCCCTACTGACAGCATTCTGGTCCTAGATTCTCCCAGTCACCCAGAAGCAGCTTTTTTCCTGACTCAAACATACCCTTGCCAGAGAAGGGTGAGCTGGTACCAAAGTTGGGATGATTTCACAGACATGAAACCAAATATTGTGGAAATGTTCACAGAACAGGAGACAAATAATTGGTTGACTCCTGATTCTTCCACAATAACAAAGACCAAGTTTCCAATAGAATCTGATAATGTTCCCTAGGAAGGCCTATGGTACTCATTACCAGTAAGTACTGAAAGAGAGCCCCCTCCCCTGGTTTAAACTAAGAATCACAGAAGGATACTTCTTACTTTGCGTCAAAAATAAAATTTTATTATTTGGCTGTTCCAGTGTATAATTTGTGGAAGCACTGACAACATTTTCCTTTCTCAAATCCTCATCAACACAAGGTAAAATGCAAACAATGTTGTAATGCACTGCTCATTGGAATACCAAGTATGAGGAGGGCTATAATAAGTAATAAAAAGATATCAGATATGAAACTCTGAAAAAGCACCCTTTATGGACACTTAATGAGGACCCCTAACCATAAGATCTAACATATCATCCTATGGAATTCACCCATAAAAATCCTCAATAACAATAGCCTGCTGACCACTGTAACACCACACCATTTACTTCTAGGCTTGTAATACACACTCCAACCACTAGAGACACACTTCTCAGCAGCAGAATGGACTTGCCCAGTACCGGCGGACCAACTCTTACAATGATGCCAAAAAAGCCCACTCCTTGGAAATTCCAGCCATTAGGACAAAGTCACAGAAACCACACCCAGAACTCAATAAAGGACAGATATCTCATGAAGCAGATGCTGTAGATGACCACCACTCCCACAAAGTAACTCTACACTGGACTCCAGATCTGTCCTCTTCCCGAGATTATACAGGGCACCACATTCTTCCAATACTCCATCCCCAGAACAAAACCGTAAACTGTCCTTGTCAGTCCTGTGTGCAGGCTCACAGTGAGCCCCCTGCAAAAGCCAGATACCTTCTTGAGAGCACTCAGCCTCTCGTGCCTATCCTAGCAGATGGAGGGTGCTGCTCTCCCCGACTTCTGTCCCAACTAGAGAACACTTGGAACAAGTCTTGCCATACTCCATGCAAAAGACATATTCTTCATCTGCAAAATGATGGACGATGAAACACCACGGATTCCCCGCACATTCTTGAACCTAGGTAAATTGGAGACACAGCTTGGCCAGAGCTATAATCCCCAACTCCCCCTGCCACACACACACACACACACACACACACACACACTTCCCTTGTGCACTCCAGACCAGTTTCCATCCACTTTTCTCATTCTCAGCCATTGTCTCTGCAGAGTAGTACAGTAGTACCGAGGTGCTGGGACTGAGGGGCTAGGTGCTAAGCCAGCACCATGGACCCACTTACTATCAGAAATTAATATTCGTTTTATTAACAGATGCATCCCAGAAGATTTTGCCACCACAGCCATTAGAAAAGTCATTACAACAAAGGTCCTAACAGCCTGTGTCAATCTCCACGGCTCCACTCTCTGGCTCCAGGGATTGGCTCGTCCATGGGCATGTGACCTGGTCCCAGCCAATGAGGTGGAGGTAAACTTGGGTCTCAGCCTGCAGAACCACGCATGAGATGACCCACCCGAGCCAGGGGCTTTTCCACTGTGACTGCAGAAGTGGCCTAGGCCAGGCCTGTGCCAGTGCCACAGAGCGCCCAGGAAGCCAGGTGCTGCATAACATTGCTGAGGGCTGAATTGGACTCATCCTGAAGCCCGCACATGCTAGATCTTCCACTAACTCAGGAGAACCCTAAATGTGCTCATGGTCTTGGCCTAAACAAGATGACCATCTGCATGGTATATAACCCGCAAGATATACCCACCAGGCAACGGATCCATACTCAGCCAAACGATACCTACGTGAAATTCAACCACAGACAAACATCTTGTGGGAAGCTCGAGGCCTACAGAGAAATGCAGGGGACTTCCTGAGGCCTTAATTGTTGGCTAATCTCACTATCATCTTTTTTTTTTTCTTTTCAAGTGGAGGGGCCAGGGCCAGGCAGGATAGATCCCAGTGTACTCCCCACTCTGCCACCAGAAAAGAAGAGTCCTCTCCCCCATCATACATCATGTTGCAAATCTAGGATGTGGGAAACTTCCACCCATGGGCCAAATGGGACCTCCCCCCATATTCTGTCAATCCAGTGTGGCTGGAACATTACTTATGGACAGTCTATGGCTGCCTTAAAGCCACAGTGCAAGAGTGGAGTCATTGTCAGAGAGACCACATGGACTACAACACCGAACAGAAAATCTTTACAGAAGACTTTACAGAAAAGTCTGTGCCAATCCCCGGTCTCAAAAATCCTAGGATCATGTCACTTCTTTGAGTAGAATGTAGCACCGCCTGGGTAAAATCTGATTTCTTCACCCCATAGGCAAGGACTTCCATCCTTTCAGCCAGAACTCCATCTCCATCCTCCTCTATTTACACCTTGAAGGGCATGTATACATGTCTGCAGCCTAACGGGAATTCAGTGTAGTTCACACGGTAGTGATGCTCAGAAGCGGAGGTCTAAGTGTGAACTTGTGAGTGTGAGCATGTGTTTCCTCTTCGTCAGCCACAGTGTGCAAGGAGAATACAATACAGGAGCATGCTTTCTGTCTCACAGGAATGTCCACATTATGTGGTTGCATAAAGATCTCAGAAGGAATCCATCTTCATAGAACAAATTTCACCTGGGAGGACTCCCAAATCCCTTGTCCTGGACACTATGTTCCACTGAGGCTGGGGGCACACAGAGGGGCAGAGACTCACCCTGCCCATCAGGGTTTTGAAGGATGCCTGCTGTTCCAGGACGAGATCCCAAAACATTTATCCCCCTATCATCCAGCCAGGCATCTGTGAGAGATATCTACTCCAAGCAGAAAGGGCGGACTGAGAGACAACACATGACAGCCTTGTATGACAAGTGCCATGACAGGGGACACTCAGGAGGACTGGGGTGTTCAAGGTTGGCCACACCCAGGGGCAGGGGGACCAGGAATGCTCCAGGAGGATGATCACAGCTGTGTCACTACAGGGAATGATTGGGAGGACTGAGGGTGTGCAGGGTTGGCCAGACTGGGGCTCAGGGGTCCGGAAGTGCTCCAGGAGGATGTCACAGTTGTGCCCTTGTGTGGCTACACGTGTCAGTGTGACCAGGCACTGGCCAGACTGGAAATGACAGGGCAGGCGAGGCGCAGTGTCCCTAAACTGTCTTCTGAAAGGCAAAAGTTCAGTAATAAGATTTCTTTCAGTATAATTTCACTTCAGTGCATCTGTGAGTCCCTAAAACTGATGGTGTAGAACGTGAAGTACGTAGTTTGCCATTGCTTTCAAGTCTGAGGTGCGGGCGGCAGAGCACCCTTGATATTTTTGTTGCTTTCAGAGTATGATGACTTTCCCTGCCTTCATCTCTGACCCAAGGACATGTGTGGGATGTGGGAACAAAGGCACCACAGATCTACACTTCAAAATGTCAACAGAAATCTGCAAACCCAAGTTCTCATAGGAGCTAAAGGTTCAGGATCAGGGTGACAGAAAGGGGAGGCAGATAGCATGGAAGCAAAAGAACAGGTCATGTGTATGTGAGCCGGCCCACTTCTCTACCTGTCGGAAGCAAGCCATGCCTGACAGGAGGGAGTCACACCTGCACCTGGTCCATCTGTTCGCGGCTCTTGAGCAGAGCAGAGGATGTGCTGAGCTGGGTGTGGGTGTTAGGGGGAGAGGGGCAGGGAGCCACAGATGCTCCCTGCCAAGTATCTGTGGGACCAGCTCCTGGTCCTCAGCAAAGATAAAACAATAATGTTTAGTTACCTATTTCCTGGGACAGGTAATTTGTGCAGTGCTTTGATGACTATATCCTCTCCCATTTTATTTTCTAAGGACACTTTAGGCAGGTAAGTTTGACATAAAAAAGCTGTCCATAGTTAATGTATGCAACTTGGCCCTGACCCTAATCCTAATATCTAGTTAAGATATACTAAATTTAGAATATCACTCATAAATTAGAGGACGGTTTTTTGGAGGTAAGGAATTCAGGAACCAACCTTCTGTCTTATTCTCCCCTGGATCTACTAAATTGGACCACATTCGGCTACATGCTATCTGGAGAGTGGCCACACGGGGGCAACAGTGAGTTAACATTGGCGCAAACCCCATTACAAAACCAATTCTTCCTTCACCCTGTCAAGTCTTGTGTTCAGTGTCTGTGTTAAGTGTTCAATGCTCCCAGTGCCCCTGGAGGTCATGGGTCAGGCAGAGGGCACACCCTGATGCTGCACTGTTGTAACCCGTGATATGTCTCCTGGACCCTTTCTCCACGAGACACCCCCTACTCCCTGACTATTCCAGTCTGCTTCTTGGAACTCCCATTCCCCTTTCTGACCCCATTGTTCACTTTTCCCATCACTGCCACAGTATAGAGTACGTTTAACTACATACTATTCTGTCCTTTAAATGTTTTTTGTCATGTTTGCTGTGAAACTATACCTTGTATCATCTACCCTGATTTAGAATCCTTTGAACCCTAATGGTACCTAATGAACCCTAAATAGTACCGTTCTGTTAAAGAAGGCCACCCCTGCACCTCCTACAAAGTGTTTCTATGACGTACAAGTCCAGGGGCGTCTCGGTGGCTCAGTGGGTTAAGCCTCCACCTTCAGCTCAGGATATGATCTCAGGGTCCTGGGATCGAGCCCCACATCGGGCTCTCTGCAGCAGGGAGCCTGCTTCCCCCTCTCTCTCTCTGCCTGCCTCTCTGCCTACTTGTGATTTCTCTCTCTCTCTGTCAAATAAATAAATAAAATCTTAAAAAAAAAAAAAAAAGAAGTACAAAAAAGAAGTACAAGTCCATCAGGACTATAGTGTGAATGGTGGTACACAGCCTGCATGGTAATAATCAGTAATTCTAACAAGGGTTGACCACCCCTTCCCCCAGTCTCACAAAACTTTCCTCTGTCCCCATGGAAGTAATGCTCTGCCCTCAGAAAATACCCCCAGAAGCTAACCTTTAAACTGAATGCTCCCTTCACACTCTGGTTCTAATCTTGTCCAACCACAATAGTATGAAAGTAGTAATCAGTCACAAGAAGAAAATGGGACAGTCAAAAATATGAAGAAATTTAACAACATGCTAGCAAACAACCAACAGCCAAAGAAGAAATGGAAAGAAATTTTAAAAGTACCTTGAGATAAATGAAAAAGAAAACCTATGAAAAGTTATGGGATGCAGCAAAAGTAGCTCTAAGAGGGAAGATCATAGAAATTCAGGTCCTCATCAATCCACCTGAAAGCTCTCCAATAATCAACCTAATTTTACAGGGGAAAGAAGTGGGGGGAAAAAAACAGCAAAGCCCCAAAGTAGTAGATATAAGGAAATTACAAAATGGAATATGGAAATCCAATGGAGACTAACAAAAGATCAATCAATTTATGAGCTGCCTTTTTTGGAAAGATAAACAAAACTGACAAACTTTTAGCTAGACTCAGCAAGAAAGAGAGAGGGCTCAAATACAATCAGGAAAGAAAGGTAATTGATTCCTGTCTCACATCAAAATCCTGGAGGAGAACACAAGCAACAACCTCTACGACCTTGGTACCGCAACTTTTTATAAGACATGTATCTAAATGCCAGGGAAACAAAAGCAAAAATGAACTATTGGGACTTCATCAAGATAAAAAGCTTCTGCACAACAAAGGAAACAATTAATAAAACTAAAAGGCAACCTACAGAATGGGAGAAGATATTTACAAATGACATGACAGATAAAGGTCTGGTATCCATGATCTACAAAGAATTTCTCAAACTCAACACCCAAGAAATAGAGAATCCACTCAAGAAAAGGGCAGAAGACAGGAGGAAGAGACACTTCTCCAAAGAAGGTACACAAATGGCCAACAGACCATGAAAAACTGCTCCACATCACTTGTCATCAGGGAATTCAAAACCACAATGAGATACCACCATCCAGCATTTAGAAGGGCTAAAATTAACAAGACAGGAAACAACAAAGTATTGGTGAAGATGTGGAGAAAGGGGAACCCACTAACACCATTGGTGGGAATGCAAGTTGGTATAGTCGCTCTGGAAAACAGCATGGAGGTTCCTCCAAAAGTTAAAAATAGAGCTGCTCTATGACCAGCAATAACTAATGGTTATTTACCCCAAAGATACAGATGCAGTAAAAAGAAGAGGCACATGCTCCCCAATGTTCATAGCAGCAATGTCCACAAGAGCCAAACTATGGAAAGAGCTGAGTTATCCTTCAACAAAGGAATGTATAGAGAAGATGTGGTACATACATGCCATAGAATAGTACTCAGCCATCAGAAGGGATGAATGCCTGCCATTTGCGTCAACATGGATGGAACTGGAGAGAGTTATGCTAAGTGAACTAAGTCAAGCAGAGAATGACAATAATCCTATGGTTTCACTCATATGTGGAACACAAGGAATAGTGTGGAGGACCACAGGAGAAGGGAGGGAAAACTGAATGGGAAGAAATCAGGGAGGGAGACAAACCATGAGAGACTGTTAATCATAGGGAACACACTGGAGGAGAGGTAGGTTGGGGGGTGGTAACTGGTTGATGGGTATTAAGGAGAGACATGTGTTGATGAGCCCTGGGTGTTACATGCAACTAATAAATCATTGACCATTACATCAAAAACTTTACCTTGACTAATTGAATTTAAATTAAAAAATGTGAAAAATTTAAAAAAAAAAGAAAGATGAGCTATTACATTGAATACCACAAAATACAAAAATATTTAGAATACAAATGTAAACTAAGTAAAATTAAATTAATAAATAATCTCACTGATAAGCAAGCAAGCAAGCAAGCAGTTAAGTGACCTGAATTCACCACACTTCAATTTCAAGCTAGAGTACAAAGCTGTTGTCATCAAAACAGTATGGTACAGGCATAAAAACAGACATACAGGTCAACGGAACACTATCAAAAGCTCAGAAACTGATAATCATAGTAATTTTGGCAAAATTTATTCATTAGTATATTAAAGGTATATTTAAACTCAGCTCTGATAAAATTATTAACTCTGAATAGGAATTAATAATATTTATGTCCTGTTCCAACCATTGCTTCCAATAAATGCATTTCTTTAAACATGCTGTTTTATATAAATATATATTATAAAATAAAGATGACTTAGAATCCACATTTTTAAGAGAAATTAAATTCACTTTAATAAATCTACCATGGAAAAGGAAATATAGATATCCATCATCACAACTGAGAACATCATAAAAGAAGACGATCAGACACAATCTGGTATCTGATGGAAGAATATAATACTACTTAAGTAGTTCTGCCCAAATGTTCAACCTGTTGAAAGCTATAGAGCCAGCTACTCATTTACAAAAACACAGATGTCAGAGAAAAGTCCTAACAAAGAATTTAAAGATATCATCAATGAAGTCCACACTGCATATATTCCAACAGGAAAAGTATTTTCCCAACAAATAAACTGTAATCCCAGAAGAAAAGAAGGGGGGAGGGAGGGAGGGGGGAAGGAAGGAAGGGAGGAAGGAAGGAAGGGAGGGAGGGAGGAAGGAAGGAAGAAGGGAGGGAGGGAAAGAAGGAAGGAAGGAAGGAAGGAAGGAAGGAAGGAAGGAAGGAAGGAAGGAAGGAAGGAAGGAAGGAAGGAAGGAAAGAGAGAGAGAGAGAGAAAGAAAGAAAGAAAGAAAGAAAGAAAGAAAGAAAGAAAGAAAGAAAGAAAGAAAGAAAGGAAGGAAGGAAGGAAAGAAAGACCTCAGAAACTAACCCACACATGTATAGTCTTAACTTATGACACAGAAGCAGAAAATACACAATGGGAAAAGGACCGTCTCCTCAATGAATTGTACTGGGAAAACTGGACACTAAATACAGAAGAACGTGACTGGATCACCTTACACCGCACATAAAAATTATGAATGACGAATGACTTGAACATAAGAACTGAATCCATAAACCTCCAACAAGAAAATACAGGTAGTAAGTTTCTCAAAATTGGTTTTGGTGAAGAGTCTTTTACACCAGACACCAAAAGCAAAGGTAACAAAAGCAAAAATAAATAAGTGGAATGACACCAAACTGAAATTTCTGCATGACAAAAGAAACCATCAAACCCTCAAAAGGCAACCTATCCAATGAGAAAAATATCTGCAAATCCTATGTGTGAGAAGAGGCTAATATCCAAAATGTGCAAAACACTCCTTCAAATCCAAATAAAAACTGAATAAAAACTGGGGAGAATATGTGAATAGATCCTTTCCACAGATAGTATACACGTGGCATACAGGTGGCCAAGAGGCACAGAAAAAGTTGTTCAACATCACTAACTGTCATCAGAGAAACATAAGTCAAAACCACAATCAGCCATCACCTCACAACTGTTGGAAAGGCAATCGTCCCAGAAACAGCCACCAGGTGTAGTCAAGGGTGTGTGCACAAGGGGACCCTGTGCACTGGTGGTGGGAATGGAAGATAGTGCAGCCATGGTGACAAACACTATGGAGGCTCCGGGAAAAAATTAATACAACTACCCCATGACCCGGTAATTGCTCTTCTGAGTATTTCTTTGGAGAACACAAACACACTCCCTCCAAAAGAGAGATGCACACCCATGTTCACTGCAGCATTATTCACAATAACCAGATATGGAAACATAGACCTTGGGAGCATGATGCTAAGTAACTCAGACACAGAAAGACAAATGCCAGAGGCTCTCATGGACATTCTACATGGAATCCCAAAAGTACTGAACGCATACACACTGAGAACAATTGGTGGTTGCCAGATTCAGGGAAAGGGGGAAAGGGGTGTAGGTGGTCAAAAGTGCCATGTTTGAGTGATAAAATCTGCAAATCACGGAATGTTCTGTGCAGCATGGAGACAAAAGTTAACCCTGCAGGATGGGGTACAGGCTCCCCTGCTATTTGAAAGTGCAGTGTTCCTAGGAAACCTTTCACAGCAGAAATGGTGCAAACTAAAAAAGGAATTACCATTCATTTCTACAGAAAAATGAGTGAGCATGCTCAGACACAAAAAGTTCCTTCTCTTTGGCTCTTCTCAGGCCTCAGGACACAATATCCTAACAGATACCCAAAATAAATGGAGATAAAGCACAGCAGATGCTCACAGACACAACTCAAAGTGCTGGCAGCTGGATGCAGAGAGCAGTGCCAAGGAAGGATCTGTTTGGGGTACACACCAACTCTGTAGTGGTTCCCCACAAAACAGATCCTGAACATGATGCCCTCTTTTTGACTTTTTCACAAGCGGGAAATCATCTTCAGGTTTCTTCCTGCTACTGGAGCTGGGTAATAATGTAGATCTTTCCGAAAAGCCAAGTGTCTTACCATGAACTTTGAGAAAAGTGGGGGAGACTTATACTTGAAAGTTGCTGAGGGGGTAGAAGTTAAAAGTTCTCCCAGACATAAACATCAGCAGATCCACTGTAAAAGGCACCTTCCTCAAAAGGTGGAACATGGATGACCTCCTACCCCCAGAAACCTCCTTTTTTGCTTCGCTTGGGACAATCAGCAAGAGCTGGGAGTAACCTCAATTCCTCCCTTCTCCCATGGCCAATATCAAACCCATTGCCAAATGCTGCGAGCTCCATCTTTGATAGGTACCCAGGATAGAACTAACCCCTCCTTCCAAGGCCACCTGTCTGGTCCACACTGGAGCCCATCTCTTGCCTGAGTTCCTGGAAAAGCTTCATCAGTGACTTCCCTTTGCCCTCAGCCCTGTGTCATCTGTTCTCAACACTGTAGCCAGGATGGCCCAGTGTCCCATGGGGTCATGGCCCTGCAATGTCACCCTACTGTCACCTCCCTGAGGTCATGTCCTAAGCTGTCTTCTATGGCCACAGGGCCTTCTTGCTGCCCCTGGACAAACCTGCTATGCTCCTGCTCCAGGGCCTTTGCATATGCTTTCCTTTCCATTTAGAAGGCTCTTGGTGTGACATCACTCCCCTTCTTTAGAACTTGACTCAAGGATCACCTTCCTAGTGAAGTCCTACCTGAACCCTATGTGAATAGCAAGCACCACCACCACCTCCCCTTCAATACTCCAGCCCTGTCTCCTGCTTTCTATTTCCAGATCAGTTATCACAGTCACCAGTCCACCTCAGCAGGGAGGAACAGAGGCTTACTTGGATGGTTTCACCATGGACTCCCTCCAATTTCCTTGGTCCAGAGCCCTGGGAGAAAGGGTGGCCAGAGCTCTTGCACAGCCAGGATGCCCAGGACCATCTCCCTACTGAACCCTGAAGACCATTAAGAAAATGAGCCATAAGAGGAATCCACTTGCACATGAAACCTGAAACCAGACACCTTCCTTGATTACAAGTGAGCACACACACTTCCTCCCCTTGCCTGATGTGCTTATCTGAGAAAGCTGTGCACAGAAGCATCCCAGGGTCCAAATCTCCCTCTGGCCAAGGTCCTGGGAAGCAGACATCTCTCCTCCCTGCACCAGTTGCCTGTGATTGACATCCAGCATCCTCCTGTGCTGGGGCAGAAGGGTGCACCTGTCCCTCTTTCCGAGGATGTCATCATAAAACAAGCTTTGCTGCAGTTTTCAGGAAGGAATCTGCAGCAGCAGCAGCAGCAACAGGCCATACAGGTTCTGTCTCAGTCTCACACGTCAGGCCCCATGTGGAACTAGAGCTTCAAGGAGACTGGTGTGCCATGTGGCTTTGGAACCTAATGGCAGGAGCTGAGATTTCAGTTCCAAGTGAAAACTGGCCTCGTCCACACAGCACAGGAAAGGGGAGGATTTCTCAGGGGCGTGGCTCTGGAAGAAGTGTCGCTGCTGGCTGAGTTCACAGACACCAGGCAGAAGACAGCTGTGGTGCCTTATCCAAGGAAGCAAGGGGCACACTGGGCAAGAATCCATAATGCTGCCTGGGGGCTGCTTCCCATGAAGCCCCCTGCTGAGACGAGCGCCTGAGAACCCAACAGGAAGCAACTTTCTTATCATATCTGCAGCAGGAGGGTATGGCCACGGAGCAGAGCCGCATTCCTGGAGCAGGCGGGCCTGCCCATTGAGAGCGCTGGCCCACAGCCACAGCCTCACAGTCTCCCAGCCTCTGATCTGACTACCCTGCCAGGCTCACATCTGCTGACATGGTGACTCCTAAGACCCAGAGACTGCTTTCCACCCCAGCTCAATGCTACAGAGAAGCAAACTCCAGTCTCAGAAACGTGTACATCATTAGCTCTGGAATTCCCCGGGTTTGTCTACACTGGCCCACCCAGGTGTCCCTTCCAGATCATTCCTCAAGTGCCCTAGGGTTTCAAGCCACCTTCAAGCTGCCCTTCAAAAGGCAGGAATGGGTCCAATTAGGCAGACCAGCTGAGCGACTCTGTGTGCGGGAAACTCGGACAACATCCTCCCTGAACACCAACACTTCCAAGTCCAAGCTTCAAACCTTCCCTCACTGGGCACGGAGTACCATGCCAGCATGAACACTGCTCTTTCAAATCTCTTGTCTCCCATTCCTTAAAATCAGAAACCAAGCTCCAGTCACCATTCTATTTTCCCTTCAGAGAAGTAAGGAAAAGAATAGAATAAAATACGACATGTGCATGGCACCCTTCTATCCAAATAGAATTCCTTGTTCTTTCTCATACGGGCAGCCCAACATTCCTCATCCTAATGAGAGATACCACAAATTCGGTCCTCATATATGTATTTGTCCTTATGTTTTTCCTTTGGATATTTGTATCCCAAAGTCAATGTCTAGATTGCTTTCTTAAAATAACAAGAATAATAATGACATGGTCACATAAAGGTCTGGGTCTCCATAAACAGACAATGGCTCTAGTTCAGATAAGGATGAAGACACAACCTCTTCCCATGAAGCAAAGCCCACACCCTCAGGGACCCTGACACGCCTCCCGAGTGATGAGTTCCTTTGCTCCATGGAGTTGTCTGAGTGCAAAGGATACAGGCAACCTCCAGGGTTCATTCTGGTTTCTTCATAAATTCCCCAGTTCAAGTTGTAAGTGATTGACCAGGTCAGGTTTCAGAGCCCAGGATGGGCCACCAGGTGAGTGGCACTCCCCTGATACCAGGGAAGGCTAACAGGGGCTTGGGTTCCACTGGGAGCACAATGAGCCACTCCCCAGTCTTCTCCCCCTCACAAAGGCCACCGCACCCGGTTATAGCTCTGAGGATGCGCTTTACTTTAAAAACTAATTTTTTTAAAGATTTTATTTATTTATTTATTTATTTGACAGAGTGAGACACAGCAAAAAAGAGAACGCAAGCAGGGGGATTGGAAGCGGAAGAAGCAGGCTTCCTGCTGAGCAGGGCGCCCAAAGCGTGCCTCAATCCCAAGATCCTAGGCTCATGACCTGAGCCGAAAGCAGATGCTGCATGACTGAGCCTCCCAGGCGCTCCTCAAAACTAATTTCTAATATCAGAAAGTGGTTCGTGGAAGAGAAAAACGTGAACCCCCACAAAGGATTCTTTGACTATTTCAGAAGCCTCTTTTCCCATTGTTTAATTCAAACAGGAAAGAAAAACACACAGATCGCCGCTCCAGTAGCAGGTCCGATTCACTTCAGTGATTGAAAGAAGAGCAGGAAACAAAAGAGGAACAGACGTTATTATGATCCATCATTTCCACCACCTAACTTTTGAAACTTCACCCACATGCAAAGAAAGAAGCCCAAAACAACATCTTGGCCCAGCGATGCAGAGAAGTCTGAACTGGAGTGAAAGGGGCAGACGATGAGGTTCTGCATGTTGGGTGAGGCTAGTGGCAGAGAAGACAGTGCTCCGTCAGCTCTTCACCTGTGCCTCACCTGTCCTCGGCCAGGAACCTGCTCACAGCCTTGTCGCAACTGTCACACGGGGGACACACAGCCACCCCTGGAGCCAGCCCTGCCCACAACCTCTTGCCGAAAGCACTCCACTCTCCTCCAGGACCCCTGTCAGCTCAACCCACACCTGGAACTCCCCTGTCTGCTGCAAAGCTCCAGGATCCCCCCTTTCCAAAATTACACTGGTCCAAGGCTTTGATGAGTAAGGCAGAAGGCTACCTCCTGAATGATTAACACCTACTTTCCTCTTCTGTCGTATTTCTCTGCACTTACCTTTCTACCATGGCAAACCTTAAGTGACATATTAATGGAACATGAACATGCTCTGAGATCTAAATCTCTCATTGCAGCTTTCTGAGGATTCCTTATGCAATAAGAAACGAGTGTATCTAACCACAGTGTGTTTGAAAACTATCATCTGCAGAATAGGAGAATGAAAATCACTCCATTTTTCCCTCCCTCTCCATGAAGCAAAACATGGTCTTTCTCTTTTCTTCATTGACTTAAATTCCAGTTAGTTTCCATGCAGTATTCATTCCTTTGCTTCATGGGTAGGATTTAGTGATTCCCCACCTGCATACAACAGTGGGTACTCATCACAAGTGCCCTCCCTGATAGCCATCACCCATTTAACACTTCCCCCCACGCACCTGCCCTCCAGCCACCCTCCCTTTGTGCTCTAAGGTTGAGTCTGTTTCCTCATTTGCCTATCTTCCTCCCCCCACTATGTTTATCTGCGTTCTTTCTGAAATTCCACAGGAGTGAAGTCAGTGGGCATTTGTCTTTCCTTACAGATTTTGCTTAGCTTAATCCATTCTAGATCCATCCGCATCCTTGCAGATGGTCAGACTTCATTCTTTGTGAAGCTGGGTCCTATTCCATTGTAC
This sequence comes from Procyon lotor, assembly GCA_028646535.1. Lineage (NCBI taxonomy): Eukaryota > Metazoa > Chordata > Mammalia > Carnivora > Procyonidae > Procyon > Procyon lotor. The sequence continues at coordinate 106,679,790 of CM053605.1, forward strand.
ATCTATCTCCCACATCTTCTTCCTCCATTCATCAGTGAATGGACATTGGGACTTCCTCCATAGTTTCACTATTGTTGATAGTGCTGCTCTAAACATCAGGGTGCTTATATCCCATTGAATGTGCATTTTTGTGTCCTTTGGGTAAACACCTAGGAGTACAATTGCTGGATCTTAGGGTTGTTCAATTCTTAGCTTCTGGAGGAACCCCCATACTCTGTTCCAGAGCGGCTGCAGCAGCCCGCATGCCCACCAGCAGTGCGGGAGGGTTCCCCTTTAAGCACAACATTCCCTGCCAGCAATTTCCTAAGGAGGACATGGAAAACCTGTGGGATAACCTGACTCACCCGGCGTCAGGCAAGCCATTCCAGAAATTCACCCCAGGGTTCCTGATGCCAAGCCCCTTGAAGCCACCAGCATGCCTCTATCCAGGAGAATTCCCAAAGACTCTCCTTCTGACCTCACAACAGATGAAACTACAGAGAAAATATGGCATGTCCAAATATCTAGATGATCCATTTAGTGAAACTAGAAAGTCAAGCCTAACTTTTAAATTGTAAAAGTTTCCCTGGAATCATTTTGAATTTCCCCTCTGCCCTCTTTGTAACTCTTTGGATAAAAAGACTAATCAGTCAGGAAACATCACCTTTGAAAAATGATGAGACATCATTCAAGTCTCTATCTGACCCCAAAAAGCCACCTAACTCTAGATGATGGCCATTCCACCACAACCTAGGCCCAATGGGATAAACTCTGTTAGATGAAGGAACAAATTATATGTTAAAAACACACACAGAGTAGGGGCGCCTGGGTGGCTCAGTGGGTTAAGCCTCTGCCTTCGGCTCAGGTCATGATCTCAGGGTTCTGGGATCGAGCCCCATATCGGGCTCTCTGCTCAGCAGGGAGTCTGCTTCCCCTTCTCTCTGCCTGTCTCTCTTCCTACTTGTGATTTCTCTCTGTCAGATAAATAAATAAAAATTTAAACACACACACACACACACACAGAGCAAATCTCATCTTCCCTTTTAAATCAAAGTGATTACCTAGGAAAGAGATGTTCCAAATACCTTTGTAAGCCAGAAATGAACAGAGAAAATGGGATCCCCTGATGTGTTTTCCCTGCAGGGAAACTAAGGAACTCTTGCTCCCACTCTAGATCACTGGCAACTGCTTTAGTTTGACTTTGTGGCTCCACTAGAGACAAGAAAAAAGCCCAAGGGGTCTGAGGTTAAAGAGAAGTTTTACCTCCAGTCCTGACATGGATGTAACATTGCACCCAATGTACCTGCTGCTTTCTCTGAATGCTAACATCCTGTGACAAGCTGCATGACTCACTCAGATGCTGATTTCAAAACATCAGGTCTCATGGAGCCAAAGTGGAGAAGTGTTGTCATGTGGGGATAAGAAGGCACCTCCCACCTAAAGCCTGCACACCTCCTCCAGTTCCTGGGAGAAGGGGAGACACATGCTTGTTTCTTAAGTAGTAATTAGCTTCATTCTAAAATTGACCAATGCCATTGTCCTTTTTGGAGAACCGATGTTACTCTTCCAAGAACATGCTCAACTCACTGTTTCCAAATGCAACATGAGTTGGGTCTGGTTTCCTCCAGGCTCCAGACCTCCACCGGGAGGCCCCTCCCTGCCCCATCCTGACAGCTCATTACCACCAAACCTGGCGACATGGGGCACAATGCTGAGTTGGTGGACGGCTCTAGAGATTGTTACCACCATTCTTGAGCCTGGGGAAACAGAGACTATACAACTCACCACTGCTTCCTGTAGAAACAAGCTGCAGTGCATCATCTCCTCTCAGGGTCTCTCACCCAGCACCTCACCTCAGTGCCAACATGCTGCACTGACCCATCGTCCAGCGTCTTTCGCACTGCAGTTCACCACTCCCTCCAGTGGCATGAACGAGCCTCCCAGCAAGTCGCAATGCAGCTCACAACTGCCTCCACTGGTCTCAAGCTGCACTGGCATGTCTTCCACCATCACTCAGACTCAGCACTGCCACCAGTAGTAGAAATCCACACTGCCTCTCCTTCCCACGCCTTGCACTGTATCTGTCCACTGCATCCATTGTTGGGAAGCTTCAGCAGCATGTCCTCCAGTGTCTTGCCCACTGCAGCTCAGCACTGGCGGCAAGCTGAACTGTCCCATCTTTTAGTATCTGCTGCACTGGAGCTCAGCACTGCCTTCAGTGGTGGAAAGTTGAATTATGAGAGCCACTTGATGGCAAGGCAGTGCAAAACTCTGTCGCTGGAGGCAGTGCTGAGCTGCATTGTGAGAGCTACCCAAATCTTACAATTTGGGTAGAAATCTCATGAGAACTAATTTTAAATATCATGATATGTCAGGGAAATCTTGTGATCTATGCCCTGATCTCATGAGATCTTGGTCCAAATCTCGTGATATTTCAGTCAAATCCCATGAGATCTCAGTCCAGATCTTGAGAGATTTTGGTGCAAATCTCGTGAGATCTCAGACCAAATCTTGTGAGAACTCCAGCACTTCCCGTGAGATTTCTACACAAATCTCATGAGCAATCATTCCAAATATCATGAGATCTAAGTCAAATCCCATGAGAACTCTGTCTAAAGCTCGTGATAGCTCAGTCCAAAAACTCCTGAGATATCAGGCACATATAATGAGATTTCTTCCCAAATCTCATGAGAGCTAAGTCCAAATCTGGTGAGATCTCTGTCCAAATCTTGTGAAACTCAGATACTTCTCATGAAATTTTTACCCAAACATTGTGAGAACTCATTGCAAATATTATGAGATAGAAGGGAAGTCTCATGAGATATCAGTCCAAATGTTGTGAGATCTCCATTCAAATCTCATGAGAAATTATTCCAAATCTCGAGAGATCTCAGTCCAAATCTCCTGAGAACTTGGGCAATTCTCATAAGATTTCTACCCAATCTTACCATTTGAGTAGAAATCTTGTGAGAACTCATTTCAAATATCTTGAGATTTCAGGGAAATCTCATGATCTGTGTCCAAATCTCATGAGATCTTGGTCCAAATCTCATGAAATTTCAGTCAACCCCCATGAAATCTCAGTCCAGATCTTCAGAGATCTTGGTGCAAATCTCATGAGATCTGAGATCAAATCTCATGAGAATTTGAGCAATTCCCATGAGATTTCTACACAAATCTCATGATAAATTATTCCAAATATCGTGAGATCTAAGTCAAATCCCATTAGTACTCTGTCTAAATCTTGTGATATCTCAATCCAAAACTCCTGAGATGTCAGGCACATCTAATGAGATTTCTTCCATATCTTGTGAGAGCTCAGTCCAAATCTCATGAGATCTCTGTCCAAATCTTGAGAGATCTCTGTCCAAATCTCATGAGAACTCAGGCACTTCTCATGAGATTTTTACCCAAATACTGTCATTGTAAAACTAGCGTACAATACGTATGATTACATTATACTGTTTTCTTTTTGCTGTATTGCAAAATGTTTTTGTTATACAGTTTTCATACTTATTATTTTTCTACATAGAGATGCATGATTTTCCATGGATGTATAAATCCTAATTGATTTAACTACTTCCCTGCTGTGAAACATTTTGGGTCTTTCTAACTTTGTTCATTGATTCATAAAGCATCAAGCACTTTTTATGTGCCAACCATCTTACTAAATTTAGGGACAAAAAGGTCAGAAAAGAAAGAGAGATGAAATAGTCTCTGCCCTTGAGAAGTGCAGAGTGAAAGAGATGTGCTCACTAAAAGGGGACCCAAACCCAGTGCAAGGAGTGCAATGAAAGGGTCAGACATCAAAAAGAAGTTTTTGAAGTCTTGATTAGCATTTCTCAAAATTTTTAGGAAGGGACATAAATAATTTCTTTTAAAAAAAAGAGGGGTTAAAAAAATTAAAATAAAAAAATTAAAAAAGGAGGGGCTGCAAAGTCAAGTAGGCTTTAGGAGAGCTAGAATGAAACAAAATGAAACACAGGATTTAAAAAGTCTGTGCTCAAAAAAAATAAATAAATAAAAAATAAAAAAATAAAAAATAAAAAAAATAAATAAAAAGTCTGTGCTCCTAAACAGCCAGTGTGGTCCTGAATTCCAGGAGGGGATGTGGCCTACTACAGTCTCTCATACACTTCAATCTCAGGATCCTTTGCAAAACAACAATTAGCCAGAGGATTTACCAGGTAGACACTGAGGAAAGCAACTCTGCAACAACTATAAGCAGGTATCCAAAGAGACTGAACTAATAAACACATCACCCCAGAGTCTGAGTTTGTCAATTTCATCCACAGCATTATCCTTGACAATTTTACAAATTAAATCATGTTAAATGTACCTCAGTACTGAATTGATTTGCTGCTAATGTTTCCTAAATGTTTAAATTATTTGCTGGATCCCTCCTAGCCATGAATGGATATTGTAATGGTTAATTTATGTGTCAACTTGACTGGTCATTGGGTGTTCAGATTAAACATTATTTCCTGGTCTTTCTGTGAGGGTGTTTCCAGATGAGATTAGCATTTGAATCAGTGGGCCAGTAAAGTAGATTGCCTTCTTATTGTGGGTGGGCATCCTCCAATTCACAGAGGGCCTATTTAGAACAAAAGGTGGAGGAAAGAGGAATTCACCCCATTTTTCCCTGCCTCTCTACTTAAGCTGAGACATCTCATTTTATCTTCCATCCTGAGATTGGAATATACACCAACTCTTCATGGTCTCAGTGATTTGGACTCAGACTGAATTATACCACTAGCTCTTCTGAATCTCCAGCTTGCAGATCATGCAACTTCTCAGCCTCCATAATGATTTTATATATAATATAAATATAGAGAGATATCTCTATCTCTCTATCTCTATATAGATATCTCTATATCTACCTATATCTATATATACCCATCCTATCGGTTCTGTTTCTTTGGAGAATCCTGACAAGTGTAGATACTGTTATGAGTTGCATTATGTCCTTCCAAATGATATATTGAAGCCCTAAACCCCAATACCTGTGAATGTTTTATTTGAAAATAAGATCTTTGTAGATGTAATCAAGTTAAATTGAGATCATTAGGATGAATCCTTAATCCAAGGATTAGTGTCCTTAAAAAGACAGGGAAATTTGGACACAGACACAGACACAGAAGGATGACAACCATGTGAACAAGAGGCTGAGATTGGAGTCACCCCGCCAGAGCTAAGGACAACCCACGTCTACCAGAAGTTGAAAGAGAAGGATCTTGCCCAGGGGCTTTGGAGGGAGAATGGCCCGACAAACATCTTGGTTTCAGCCTTCTAGCCTTCACAACTGTAGGAAAATAAATTTCTGTTGCTTTAAGCCCACCCACTTTGTGGTCCTTTGATATAGCAGCCACAGGAGGTTAATACCACCACACTACCAAAGTGGAGAAACACTGGTGAAGAGGGGAGGCTACCTCTGGTTCTGTGAGCCTCCTTAGCCTGTGTTACACCATCTGTCAAAATGCTGCAGCTACCACCTATCAAAACCCCACAGTGCCCACCGTCTCTTCTCCTTCTGCCCCGTTAAGACCTTCTCTCAAGAAACTATCTGGATTTTATTCCCACTGGATTGTAACAAATTACTTCTCATACAGCTGAAGTTATCACTAGGGAAAAAATCATTTGTATGGTAAACAGTTTCTGCAGGTGACATAATCTTGTTAATCCTAAAAAATAAAACTGCCAAGGGCGCCTGGATGTCTCATTGAGTTAAAGCCTCTGCCTTCGCTTGGGTCATGATCTCAGGGTCTTGGGATCAAGCCCTGAATCAGGCTCTCTGCTCAGTGGGGAGCCTGCTTCCTCCTCTCTCTCCACCTGCCTCTCTGCCTACTTGTGATCTCTCTTTCTCTGTCAAATAAATAAACAAAATCTTTTTAAAAATAAAAATAAATAAATAAAACTGCCAGTTATTTCACCAGCCAAAAAAATAAATTTATTCAAGAGTAGCAGAGAAATGCAATTTTGTTCACAAGCAAGCTACAGCAAACCACAGGCAGGTCCACAGGCCGAGAACAAAGGAAAGGTACACTCTTCCAGAAAAACCTTGGGAGCTGGCAGGGCTGATATAAACAGAAAGCTCACTGGAGTAAACTGGGAGGTTGAAGTATAGTGGCTTTTCATTGGCTGAGCTGTGACAGTTTCTCATTGGCTGGACTGTTGCTGGGGGAGGAGGAAAGCCCTGCTTTCTCCTACTGAGGTGCTAAAGTAGTGTCCTCATGAAGGTCCCTGTTTTCCTTTTGGGTCTGCAATTGACAAGTAGTGGTAGAGCATGAGAGGACCGCAGCTGGCCTCCCAACTTCATTCTAAATGAGCTTTCCTTTCATTATTTTTTTTTCAGTTGCACACTGAAAAGTTAATAGGATCTGGAACCAAACCACCTGGATTGAAATCCTGGCTCCACCAATTCCTAGCTCTTTGGGCTCCGCCAAGTCTCTTGAACCTTATTGTGGCTATTTCTTCTCGTCTTCCAGTTAGATGATTTGAAGTTAAAGGAATTAATATATTTTCAACACATAGAATAGTATCTGGAATATAGAAAGTACTCAAAAAACACATTAGTTATTATTTTATTCACAAATAAAGGCTGTCTTAGGTTCATTTACTGGACACGGTTTTTTGATTTGGTGTAAGTGGTATGACTAAGATGAGAAAAATGACAATATAAGAAGAATAAATACTTGATTTTCTTTCTGAATCTGACACAAATAGGCTATTAAAAAAATCAACCTTCCCACCTACGATTGGGGATGGCAAATATCCACAAGAATTCTTCAGGAATACAATAGGGGTATAACATTGTAGGAAGAGAGCTGTTTGAGAGCCAGGAAACCAAAGTGTTGGTTCTTGCTTTCCTTTAGATAGCTGTGTGAATATTGTTCCTTTTCTGAAAATTAGGATGTGGGTCGTGTGTTATTCAAGTTTCCCTACAGTTCTCCTTGTCTATGGTGTAAGATTGTTAACAATAACAGAGGTATTGAACACTAGAAAAGAAAGGCACTACATTAATTTGTGGCCAAATACACATTTTGGAAAGGACTCCAAATCTTTGGTTAGGGTAGAATTTATACTTTAAAGTTATTAAAGAGTAACAACACAGAAGTCAATTGTCAATTGTCTTCAGAGACAGTTATTCTCTCTGAAAGATTCATCTAAAAATAAAACTAAAATAAAGAAAGAAAGCTTCCATAATTTTGAAAACAGTGGCTAAGTTACACAAAGTAAATGGTGCAGGTTCTTTATCATAACTCCGTTCTGTCTCACCACACATGAATCATTCCAGGAGGAAAATTCCCTGACAGATAGTAATTAGCAAACATGGCAGAGGCTAATTGGTGGCATGTAATCAAATAATTTTCCATCAGCTTACCTAAGGTATACTTTCCTTTGCCCTTGAAGACAGACTTGAAATTTCCATGGGGGACGTTGGTACTCAGTGTGGTTAGAGGACCAGCAGCTTTAGCAGTAGCTGAGAATCTAATAAAAATGCAGGATCAAGGCCCCACCTCAGACCTAGTGAGGCATAGTCTGCATTTTCTGAGCTCCCCAGGTGATTGACAGGTGCAGTAGGTCTGAGAAGCACAAGGGCACACTAACAATGCGCTCAGAGCTTGTGCTCTTTGATAATGGACTGACTTATGTTGAGCAGAAAGCCTTCTCTTCTCACTCTTCTTTAACACCTATGTAAGGCTTAGCACATTGATTTGGGAATGCAAATAAGCAAAGCTGAGACTAAAATGGTGAGATTTGTTGAATGTGGACTAGAGTTTTCTGTTTATATATATATATGGCCATTTGTAGCAAATATTCTTCAACGCTTCTAATTGAAGTTAATGTCACTACAGGGTTTGCTTTGGCTTTTGTTTGGTTTTTGCTTTTTTTTGTTTTGTTTTGTTTTGTTTTGTTTTGCTGGGGGGAAGCTAAGCAGAATGAGTCCCAACTGCAACTCCTACTTGTTCTCCGTAGTGGCTAAACAGATATGCCTCTTACCTGCCCACATGATCCTTTAAGGCAGGACTTGTTGACCTAGCTGCTGTGAGTGAAGTCAAAAGCCTTTGGCTATCAGTCCCTTCAAGGACCACTTCATCACCAGAATCACCAGCCAAAGACTTGATCTCTCAAGGGTGGCTGGCATCAATAACTGGTTGAGGTGGGCTGGCCGTTTTGGCCCAGTGCATTTCCATGCATGATAGCTCCGATGAGTCACCTCAGATCCGGTGTTCCTCGTGGCATCAGCCAAGGCTGCTGGTCCTACATCCAGCTCACTTCTCCCTCCATCTTATCTGCTTCCTTTCTTATCATTCCACGGGTATTGATCCTGAGGGTACTCCCTAATAAAGACCTCTGAACTGAACTGAGGGATCTCTTTTTGGAGATCCCAACTTGTGACATACCGTGAAGGAAATATGAGGTTGCCAGAATTTTGGGTGAAAATATGTCATAAGTCTCCCACTGGGCATCGAAAGATCTGGTCCAAGTTCCAGATGAGCCACAGAGAGTCGGTGTGATCCTGAATAAGATTTGTACTGTCTTTGAACCTCAAATATTTGTAAGACATGAATTATCCTTCCCTATCTTTCTCAGAGTAGTTATCATGAAAACTTAATGACAAGATAATATATGTCTGGGGAAAGCACTCTATAGAGTGCAAGACATTAAATGATTGATTATTATTCAATAGATTCTGGAGGCTTTTTTTTTTCTTTGCTTGTTCTATAAGTCCATCCTTCTCACCATTAAGCCATTCAGATCATTCTGGAATAATACTCTCCTGGATTATTCTCATACCTGGGTAGAACTAACCTTTTAAGACTCAAAAGAGATGTCAAAAATCAAAAACTCTGAGTGAATGTCAATGTACTCGACATAATCTATACACTATACACCCAGGACTCAGGCCACTTGAAAGCCTGTCATCTTGGGTATAAAGGAAGGACATGAGGGAGTTGAAGGTACACACTTAGGGATGGATACAAAGGAGATATATGGGTGCTAAGTCCTGTGAATGTGTACAAAGTCATAGTAAAATGGTTTTATGGGGTGGGGGACATTTTGCTAATGTTTCAGCCCATCTTGACCAGAGAACTTTGTAAGTAATCCTTGGTTCATTTTTTTTCTTCTTCTTGTGAAGTTCCTTCATAATCATTAGGAGACTAGCTTGAAAGATAGTAAGTAGTTCAACTGGAAATCAAAAGAGTGATCAACATTTAATTTGTGAGAGAGAGACTGATAATGGGGAAATTGGACATCCTGGGGATGACAGCTCTTTGCTGAAAAGTGTCAGTTATGCCTGGGAAGTTATGCCTACCGCCTCTGACCACTGAGTCCTCTGTTCAGTTGGTATGACAATGGTGTCCAGTGAAAAACATCCACTGCTGCAGACTGTCTCACCACAACCATTTCATCTCTCTCTCTCCCTTTCTCTCTCTCTCTCTCTTTTTCTGAGAAAGAAATAGTCTCAGATTAACGTAAAAATTCACTTACAAATGGTTGCCACAAAAGAAAAATTAGGAAATATAACGAAGGTCTTTTCTTTTTTCTTTTCTTTTTTATTGTGTTATGTTAGTCACCATACAATACATCATTAGTTTTTTATGTAGATTTCCAAGATTCATTGTTTACATATAACACCCAGTGCTCCGTGCAATATGTACTTTTGCCTCTCTATAACCCTCAGCAACCTTCAGTGATCTTTGAGTTCCTTATTTCGATTCACTGAAAAATACATTATTAATTAAAAATTAAAACACTTTCCCTTTGCTAAGGCAGAGATCTTTCTTTTAACTCTTTCCCAGCACAAGAACTGTTGGAAGTGAAGCTGCTCCAACAAATCCAGTGAACAGGAGTGAGTGAATTATTCTGATTTTCCCAGGAAATATTAATAAATAATTAATAGAGAAGGTGAACATCAGTTTGATAGTAAATAGGATAAGGCTTAGGCTGAACTGAAAGAAAAATGGAAAAAAGTAAAGTTGGTTTGAGTATCCCTTCTTTTCTTCTCTCTATCTCTGTTTTCTCTCTCCCCTAAGATCTACCAAGTTCTGTGAAGGTTTCCATCCTTCGCAATCCCTTGGCCTCCCAAACTCCTCCTTTTAACTTAGTCATCCTTGACTCACCATCTTTATGTTACCTTCATCACCCAACCCAAATGTATGTGGGTTTCCCCCACGTAGTCTGTCCCCCACTCATAACTCCAATAGTTGGTGGGTTCTCATGTCCTCAGAGTTTAAGGGCTAACTAGTAAATCCAGAGGCTACTTGAGTATAGTAGAAGGAGGATGGATGCATAGAACTGCTCCCACAGACTGTATGACATGTGCATGTTAATAATAACCCCCTAGAAACAAATGATCCGTGAGAACCATTTTCCTACTATGATGCTAATGGAGGAGATTTCTCATTTGACAGTTAAGGAGAGCCAGACTCCAGCTGGCTGGGGGAACAGAGATAACTACAACCAAATGACCACCTTCACCCCAATCTGAGAAGCTCTTCTCGGCCCTAATCTTTTGATGTAGAGGTCCTCTACCTGCTAGTTCCTTCCTTTAAAGTTCTGGGAATGTCGATAATATCTTGCCAAAAGCCTTTTTGATTCCCTTAATTCCCAGTAGTCTGGTAGTATACTTGGCTTTAGAACAGAGAGGATTTCAGTGTCTGTCAATGATGATATCCTCTGATCTGGCAGTTCTGAAGGATAAACGTGCCAAAATGAGAAAATTAAAGGAGCAGTGCCCTACACATGAGAACAATTATGTGCTAACCTACTGAGTACCACCCACAAAATAAGTAACAAGTGTAAGTACACACATACACTCACAATATCTTAACTTTCATGTTTTAAAAAAATCATAAAGATTTTAAATGCCCCCAGTTTATGCAACAGAATCATTCTGCATTTCCTGAGGTAGAACCCGTGTGCCAAGAGTACATTGCCAACAGTATTTGGGACACTGATCAGCAGTGACCTTGAGCAGTGGTGTCCTGTGAAAAGCACAGCTCCTATTTGGAAGTGGTGGGAAAGAACAGAAACTGGGCAAAGGAAATTCAAGAGAGGAGGAGATGGCCTGGGAAGTGAAAGGGGTCATATGGGGAAGCCACAACCCTTAGTGAGAAAGCACCAGTGAGGAGTTCAAACAAGTACCAGTATGAACCCTTGCTTCTTATGTCCTGTGGCATCTGCAAACCCAGAGCTCTGGATCTCAGGACACCCAAAGCATAAAAGCCAATGTGGACAAGCCCTTTGTTTTGTTCTTATGAATTGGCAGATATGAAGCCCATATCACTGATGTTCCCCAAAAGTCCCGACCATCCAAAATAACTAAAAGGAACATTCACGCATTTCGTGAAATGAATGAAATGGAAAATGGGAAGATAGGGACTGGGGAGACAGGTTTCATCAACTGACACATTCCAGAATATCCTTTAGGTCTGCCTCCTACCTGGATATAACAAACAAATGTGGTTCATAGAGATATATATTTTCCCTTGCTAACATGTGCACATAGTCGTGCTTCATATAATTAATGTATGTGTATGTTTTAAATCTGGCCAGTTTTTGTTTTGGGATTTTTTTTTTTTAATTATTTTCTTTAACTTTGTATTCTTTTACTGACTTCTCCCTATTTCCCCCACATCTCACCACCTGGCAATCACTTTTCTACTCTCTGTTTCTATGAGTTTGACTTCTTCTTCTACTGTTTTTTTTTTTTTTTTTTTAGATTCCATATATAAGTGATATTATACAATATTTGTTTTTTCTGGCTTATTTCAGTTAGCATTATGTGTTCAAGGTCCATCCATGTTGTTGCAAATGTAGGATTTCCTTCTTCCTCAAGGCTGAATAATATCCCATTGTATACTTACACTACATCTTCTTTATCCATTCATCTATTGATGGACACCTATATTGTTTCCATATCTTGGCTATTATGAATAATGCTATAGTGAACATGGAAGAGCAGATATCTCCTTGATATCTTGTTCTCATTTCCTTTGGATACATACCTAAAGTGGAATTACTGGATCATATGGTAGTTCTATTTTTAATTTTTTGAGGGCCCTCTAAAGTGTTTTCCATAGAAGCTGCACCAATTTGTAATTCCACTAACAGTGTACAAGCGTTCTCTTTTCTCCACATTCTTGCCAGTACTTGCTATCTCTTGTTTTCTTTTTCGTGACAGTCATTCCAACAGAAAAACTCCTTCTGGTTTTAATTTACATTTCCCTCATAATTAATAATGTTGAGCACCTTTTTGTGTACCTATTGGCCATTCATATGTCTTCTTTGGGAAAACATCTATTCAGTTCTGTCCAATTTTTAATTGGATTTTTTTGTTGTGGTTGTTTTTTTTTTTTACAGAGTTGTATGAGTCTTTATATATTCTGATTATTAGTCCCTTATCAGATATATGATTTTCAAATTTTTTCTCTGATTCCATAGGTTGCCTTTTCCTTTGCTGTGTGGAGCTTCTTCGTTTGATGTAGTACCACTTGTTTGTTTTTGCTCCTGTTACTTCTGGTTTTGGTATCAAATTAAAAAAATCATTACTGGGGCGACTGGGTGGCTCAGTCGTTAAGCGTCTGCCTTCGGCCCAGGTCAGATCCCAGGGACCTGGGATCGAGCCCCGCATCGGGCTCTCTGCTCAGGGGGGAGCCTGCTTCTCCCGCTACCAGTCCCTCTGCTTGTGTTCCCTCTCTCGCTGTGTTTCTCTCTGTCAAATAAATAAAAAATCTTTAAAAAAAAAAAAAATCACTACCAAAACCAGTGTCAAGGAGCTTTTTTCTTCTAAATTAATTTTGTCAAATCTGGTCAATTTTATTATCACGGAGTTCATCCCTAAAGGATTTGTTCATTGAATTGTCACTGCATAAAGAAAACAACATTAAGAAATAAGTCAGAGAAAGACAAATACCACATGATCTCATTCATTTGTGAAATTTAAAAACCAAGACAAATGAGCAAAATGAAAGAGAAAGAGAGAGAGAGAGAGAAACCAAACTCTCTTAACTTTAGAGAACAGAATGGTTACCAGAGGGAGGTTGGTGGGGTAATGGGTGACATGGGTGATGGCGATTAAGGAGTGCACTTGTCATCATGAGCACTGGGTGTTGTATGGAAGTATAGAATCACTGTATTGTACACCTGAACCTAATGTTACACTGTATGCTAACTGACTAGAATTAAAATGAAAAACAACATTAAAATACAGGACTTATAAGGGTGCCTGGGTGGTTTAGTGGCCTCTGCCTTCAGCTTAGGTCATGATCTCAGGGTCCTGGGATCAAGACCTGCATTGGACTCTCTGCTCAGCAGGGAGCCTGCTTCCCCCTCTCTCTGCCTGCCTCTCTGCTACTTGTGATCTCTCTGTCAAATAAATAAGTAAAATCCTAAAAAAAAAAAAAAAACATGAGCCTTATAAAAACAAAAGCAATGACTTGAATTTTTGCAAGATCAGAGTACTATTCACTTTTGCTTGATGTTAGATTCTCAAAATTAATAATAACAACTACAAGAAAGAAATAATTCAGTTTTTCATAGTCTTAAGATTCAATTTTTATAGGGCAGAAAATAAATTGTATTATTTTTAATAATCTTTTTTCCTTAGTATTTATTTTTATCTGAGTATTTCCCAATTTAGAAACAGCATTTTCAAGAAAAACTCAGTTGTGTCAATGCATCCAATGGGTATTATAAAATAAGACCAAATTGTTGATTTATTTTCTCTTTCCTAATAATGGATACAGAAAAGTTAAATTTGCTAGATTGTAAAGTAGGAATATTTCCACATAGTCGTCTATTAATCAAATAACTTTAACTCAAGTGTATATTGTGTGCATATCTAACATTAAATTTTTTTTAAAATGAAGTACATTATTTCTCTGATCCATCAGCTATTACTGAATACCACAGAGATGTCTGTTATTGTGTTTGTAAGCACAACTATCATTTTTCTGAAATATAATTTAAAAATCAATACTTGAAAGTACTTTAAATGCATACTTGGGCATTATTCATCCTACAGGCCTGTACATCTCATTTTCTAGAAAAATCAAAGGTGTGCTCTATCAAAATAAGATATATAATAATAATAATATATTTATTATATATAATAAAAACTATACCTTCAATTCTGTGTGTATAATTTGTGCAAGAATAATACTTAGATTTAATCAACTTAGAGGATGAACTAAATACTGAAAGTCTATTAACCCTGAGCAGTTTAGTCATAGATTTTCTATAGTTACAACTCTGTCTTAGTAACATGTTAACTATCAGCAATATTGATTACCAAAGAAATGAATAAAATAAAAGTCACTGTTTCTTTTAAATTTTCTAAAAAACTATAGAAAAAACGTAGTTATATTATTCATGAGTTCATTATTATTATCCCTTAATTATGTAATACTTAATTCATTTTCCTAAGGTATATTTGTAGAAACAAGATGAATGGTCTTTAATAGAGATTAAATCAATGAAAAATAATTACCAAATAACAAAGCAACAAAATTTATAACAAATATAATTTTTTGTTTGTTTTAAGGTCTTAGGAATATTCAGATATTAAAAGAGCAAACAGATATAAATGTATTGTTTTAGATGAGGTTTGCGATTTTTTCTTTCCATGCATATTTTTAGAAAAAGTAAGATCTTTTTGAAAAAAAATTACTCTGTAATTACATATTACTCAAAGATTTAAAAATTTGTGCTATGCTATGTAAATAGATTATAATAAAACAATTAATATATTAATCTAGTTCATACAAATCAGGCTATAATTGACTTCCCATTCATTATTTTATTTTTAGTTGAGTTTAAAATTGATTTTTTTTTCTGAGCAAAGAGGTTTTGAGAATTTCATTTTTATTCATAATAACTAATTGTTTAACATGTTCAAATTCATGAAAGCTATATTCTTTGGCACTTCAAAATCTATAATTTGAGTATATTTTTAAAAGGTATCTGAAAATTACAAGTTTGTAATTTTAGTGGGTATTTAATTGTGACCTCACATTGGAAGCTTTAACTATAAAATACTTAGAGCCTTCTTTCTAAAGAACTTGGTAGGTATTAGTTTAAAAACACAATTACAGAAATACACCTTCTAAAAATCCAACATCTAGAGAAAATAGTTAATGAAACACATATACACCCATACACACACGTATCTCACAAGAAAATGCACAAGGTTTCATATCTTTTGTATGCAAGAAAGAAGCTGAGAATAATTCTACCAAATGGCGCTAAAAAAAAAAAATATACCTACAGATTTTCAACACCTAAATCCCAACCCACATGGGAATTCTCCCTCTCCTTTTTCATTCCCATCCCTCAAGCTGCCCTTTATCTTCTGTCTTTAAGGTGGCTAGTGAGTTGAGTTTAACCTGATCACTTTTATGAATAGTTAAGGGAAAAGCAGACTGCTGTTGGATCTTTTCACACTGTGCACTCATATGGAGATAACACGCCCCCCCTTCCCCTATCCAGATCCTAGCTGCTGGTCAATCTCACATGAGTGCCTTAGGCTGCCTAGTCAACAAGTATATATCTTATTTATTAGCAGAGCTCCAGGGGTTGGTCTACCTATTTTTAACATTCCTGAGGATTAATTTCTGTCAGCTCTTGTAATTCAATGAGTCCTAGTTCTGAATCACACCGAATGAAGCCTGTGGGTGCAGAGCACAAGGCCTCGGGAACCTGCCTAGAGCTGAAAACACTGCAGTTGCTTTTTACAGTATGACATCTGCACGGTTCTTCTGGCAGTCACGTATCTTTTAACCTGATAAAAACAGAAAGGTGTTAGCTGGAAATGAGAACTGAATATGTAAAACTAGCTAAGATGATTCAAATCTGCCAGAAAACACTTCACCCTGACTCCAAACCCGAATTGGGATAGCAATTGCATTGATTGCATCTACTATTAATGTTGGAGCTCCTCTAGTTTTATTTCATCACTAGAATGGCATCCTTTGAAAGAAATAAGGAAATTGCTATCATCTTAAGTGGTCCAAGATAACCTGGTAAGAGTAGTTCTTTAAGGGGCACCTGGATGGCTCAATCGGTTGAATGTTTGACTCTTGATTTCAGCTCAGGTCATGATCTCAGGGTTGTGAGACTGAGCCTGACACCCAGTTCTGTGATGAGTGTGGAGTCTGCTTAAGATTCTCTCTCTGCCTCTCCCTCTGCCTCTCCACTGCTCAAGTGCTCCCTTCCCCTCACCCAAGTGCTCATTCTCTATCTAAAAAAAAGTACTTCTTTAAAGGAAAAATATGGCAGGAATTCTAGTCTTTAGCTTACCTACAAGATTTCCACTTTCCGGTCTCTCATCCTCATCAATTCTCATATTTTCTTTGGCTGACCCTCTATTTGCATGGCAAATGTACTTAACAGTTGTTCTGCAAACTCAAATTCGCACAAATGCATAATAAATCAGTAACAGAAAAAGGAAACCAATTTTTTTATCTTTTTAAATCACCCTTCTTGTCCTTATATCTTATAAAAGGAAGAAACATTTATTCATTCATATATTCACATATATTTTGAAAAGGGGAATAAAATGTACTCTTTTCAAAGACCTCATAATTTATGAAAGCAGTTTTAAAAATATGGGTCAGTGATCCCTTTAGATTTCAGTGAGAACTAGACTCTTCCTAGAAACATGAACACATCTACATAAAATTTTGAATATAAATTTTTTATGAAGTTGATAACCACCCATAACCCTTGTATAAAACACATGGGATGGACTGAATGTTTCCTCCTCAAAGTGAGGTTATTTGGAGATGAGGCCTTTGGGAGGTAATTAGGGTTACATTAGATCACAAGGGTGCGGGATTTAGTGACTTTATAAAGAAAGGAAGAAAGAAAGCTATCTCTCTTTCCTCTTCCACCCCCTTCACAAGCATACATGTAAAAAGGCCATGTGAGGATAGAACAAGAAAGGCGGCCATCTACAAGCCAGGAAGAGAACCCTTACCAGGAACCAAATTGGCCAGCACCATGACCTTGGACTCCTCAACCTCCAGAACTGTGAGAAATAAATTTCTGTAGTTCAAGCCACACGATGCAGTGTTTTGTTATGGCATCCTGCATAGGCTGATATAGCTCAGGCTAAGGATATCCACTAGGTTATTACTTCTCATTATCAATACTACAGATTCTACCAAAGAAGAACCTTAAGATTATTGCTAGATGATGGAAGTGTTATTGTCATATATTTTGAAACTTCCTGAAATTCCTTATAAAAACAGACTGAGCAAATGGTTAGCAAAACTGAAAATCCATTTATAATAAAACATCTGTGAAGCAAGAGGCAGAGGGGAATAATAGGATATCTGATGGACCCAAGAAAAGAAAATCCCAATATAGTCCAAAAGTACTCACCAGAAAGTGTGACGGACCAACCTGAGAACATACACTGAAACTGAGAGAGTTTCTGCCCACTTCAATAGCTACTGGGTGCAAGGGATGCACTGTAAAGAAGTCTGAAGGGGCTGGAACAGTCCCAAAATTGACCAGCCAAAGCTCCCAAGGAGACATTGCTGAGAGGAAAATCAGATAAGCAGAGCAACGGTAGATATGAAAAGAGAGTCAGTCCAGAGAAGTGAGAGAGAGAGAGAGAGAGGAACAGTGCCAGAAGATATTATAAACAAAGTTGTTAATTTACAACACTTCAAGGAAAGAATAAAAGAGGGAGTTTTGTAAAGTTAGAAAGGTTTCCTGAACTCTATTGCCTTCTAACAATTCAAGAAAAGTAATTTCACATAAAATTGAGCATCCAAGAAATATTAGGGTCAATTTCAATACAACGTTATTGTAAGAAAAAAAGAATAAGGAGAAAAATAATGTCTGTACAAACAATGAAAACATGCCAGATAGACATGCTTCTAGAACAAACACAAACTATAATCTATTATTTTTTTCAAAATTTTATTTATTTTTTTTAAAGATTTTATTTATTTATTTGACAGAGAGAGATCACAAGTAGGCAGAGAGGCAGGCAGAGAGAGAGGGGGAAGCAGGCTCCCTGCTGAGCAGAGAGCCCGATGCAGGGCTCCATCCCAGGACCCTGAGATCATGACCTGAGCTGAAGGCAGAGGCTCTAACCCACTAAGCCACCCAGGTGCCCCACAGACTATAGTCTTCAAATACTTTTTTCAAAAGAAACTAGATGAGCTCGGATCATGTTGTGATATTTAAAAATATTAAATCAAGGAACACATCCAACATCAATAAATCTTCTCATAAGGACTCAGGAACCAATTTAAGAGGCTCACCTTGGTCAAAGATGGCATGGTTTGGACTTCAATAATAAAAATTGCAATGGATTGAAAGCTAGTGTGTTGTAAAAAATTAACCCTATCCAAAAAGAGATTTGGTCTTTGCTCTCAGCTCCTGGATGGTGATATATTGGCCTTTGAAATGCCCTACCTGATAAACGTGTCTTTATTGATCTCGGAGCCTTGGGCCACACAAGAGAGTTTAATAATGTGATTTATGGCTGGGGCTTTGGGCCATGCAGTATCAGCTCTACCTCTGGAGGGGCTGGATGTTAAGGTCAGCTTTGCAGGTGTATGTGAACAAGCCCCAATAATAAATCCAGACACCAAACCTCTGGTAAGTTTCTCTGATTGGCAATACTCAGTGCATATTATCACAGACTGTTGTTGGGAGGAGTTAATATTGCCCAGGACTCCAGTTGCAGGTAGGGGGAACATATAGCAGATCTATTCATGGAACTCTCCTGGACTCTGACCCAGATCATCCCTTGTCTGATTTTAATCAGGATCCCTTTGTGGTAATACACTATAACTGTGAGTTCAATTTGAGTAAGGTTATTCCTCCAGCTACAAATACAAATATTTGTCTTACACACATTTCTTCTCTTTCTATAGAAGTAAATCACAAGAGACTAAGCAAATGTCTTCTTGAAGTTCACATATTTTATTAATTAGGCTATAATCTAAGCTTCCATAACATGGAGATTCAAAACTTCAGTGGCTGAAACAAAATGAATTTATTCTAATATATAGTATGGAGAGGAATAGGTGATTTTTCTTCATGAAGTTATTGAGGGAGTCAGGGATCCTCTGTGTTGTTGTTGCACCATCCTCTGAGTGTTCTCACTACTTGGGTGAAGTTTCTCACCACTACTGTCTACAGGAAAGGGAAGGAGAAAGTGAAGGGAAGTCACTGGGAGGTAGGACACATCGGTCCTCCTCACATCCCATTGGCCAGGAAAAAGCTAGTCACATGGCCACAGGCAGCTACACTGGAATCCTAACCAAGTTGGCCATATTTCCAACTAAAACACAGAGGCTTCTTCTAGTGAAAATAAGATGGGGCAAATAGATATTGGGGGACAACTAGCATTAGCCTAATAAATTTCTGATATATCAGTGTAACCTAGAGAAATCCAAAGGGTTAATCTGACATTATTTGTTCTTCAATAATCTCTGCTGGATTCTGGTGGTCCTTACTTTCTATTAGGTGCTCATATCTAGACTTTTAATAACCTGATCTAGACCTTGACTCAAAATCCTGATCAAGGTTACAGTCTTTCTTTGCACAAACTACACACCTCATTCTATTTAGGAAAATTTGTTTTAAATTCTATCTTTTCCCATCTTCCTGACATACTTTCACTCCTTAGGATTCTTCAAAAACTAACACCTTGGTAATTTCCTTCTAAGCTACTCCTGCTCCTACTGCCATGAAATATAATTCTTACATGTCAGGAGACAGAAAAAAAATAAATAAAGGAAAGAAATGGAACCACTTCAACTAGTCTAGTAAGTAAGCAAAAAGAGGTAAGAAATAAAGGATTATTATGATTCACTTCTAAGGGAAGTTTAGCTATGTTAACAAAATGCATCAAGTCATTTATTGAAAAGATAGAAATTATTTCAGTGTCAGTCTCCTTTATATATGGATCCATCAGGTTTTGTTTTATTTTATTTTATTATCATTTGAAGGTAATTAGAATTATAAACATCAGCTTCTCTGAATAATCACTACTAAGTCTTCCAAAAAAAAAAAAAAAGGAAGGGCTATAGTCCTGGTCTAAATTTTTGGATGTCTTCCAGTTAAATGTCAAAACAATAGCTTCCTTTGGAATAACTATTCTTCTTTATTTTACTGAAGAGCCCTTTTAGTGGTTTGTTTTGAATAATTATATATTATGTTCGACTTTCCTTTCACATAGTGCGAAAATTTTTATTTTCTTGTTCTCTATGGTAACAGCTAAGTTACTTCAAGCCCGTTTTTTTCCTCTCTCAAATATGTGCCTATTTTCCTAGAGGTGGAAGTAGAGAATCTGTAAATACACAAATGCAGAGAAACTATACACAGTTTAGATAAGCAGAAACTTCTATCCCTTCCACACTTCCTCCACAAGTCACCTTGCTCTTTGCTGAAACCACGTACATATGCACACTCTGGGGCTTTCCAGGTGCTCTTCACTCCACATAGAATGCTTCCTCCTCCCCTCATTCTGACTAGTGTTCCTCACATACCCCTCATTGTCAATTCAAAATCCACCCTCATCACGATGCTCTCCTTAATCAGACAGAATCAAGTGTTCTTATCTGACCTAGGGAATAGTTTCCCACTATTAATTGTTTAGAGTATGTGATTGTAGTGTTATGTTTGATTAAAAAAAATTCATTATTTTTCCATTTATACTACCTACAGAATTATTATTTTTCATCAGGTTACATACCTTTGTAATCACTATCTGCCGGTATCCTTCCTTTCCTGAAAATTTGCCACAAGTTAATTCTCCCAAAACAGCAAGGAACACCAGGGCTAGCTGATTTAAAAGCACCAGGAGCTGGCAGACTGCTGAGCAGGGAAGTATTATGGTTCCTCCCCTTCTCCTGTCTTTAGTTGGCTTTTCACCCATAAAACAGGTCCCATAAATATCCTAAGGGGCAGTAAACTGCTGTCCCAATAACTCTGCCATGTGACCTGGAGAGGAGGAGGGCTGCCCAAGAAGGCAGCAAAGCCATGGCTCTCGGGAAGGTTGACTGCTGATGGCTAGCCTGGCAGCCCATCCAACAATAGTTTCCATCCAACAACAGTTTCCACTTCCCAAGGACTGTCTCCCACACCCTATCATGTGTGGACCTATTATGTTGGTTCTTTTGCTCAAATTATTTTTTTCTGAATGTATTCAGAAAACCGTCACGTTCCTCTGCTTTTACTTTCATCAGTAAAGAATACTTATTTAGGGATCTATCTGGCTGGTGCTGATGATATTTGATAACATTCACAAAATAGCTTGTTTATTGTCATTATCTCATTTCTTCCAACCCATAATAACTCCTTAGGGAGGGACAACATCTGTTCTAGCAAGAGAAATAGCTACGGACTTCTTATTGGTTTTCTCCAGGCTTTAGACTCCTGGGAGATCAGCACCCTCCTTCCCCCCATTCTTTTGGATTCCCTAGATTTTTTACACAGAGATTTAACAGAAAATAATATTGTAATGCTGAAGTGTTAATTAGATAACAGAATACTGTGAAAGATTAAAATGAGACTAAAATGAGGAATTGAAAAAAGAAAAGAAACAAGGAAGACTCAGAAAAGATTTCAAAGACCTTTAAAACTACTAGTCAACAATCTCCTCAGAGATAAAATTTTATAATAAATATTAAAATTATTCTGCTCTCAAGTACTTAGCTTAGTTACTGTTAAAATATTAATATTGTGCTTTCTTAGACTGAAACTAACTTAAATTCCAGGCATTTAGACTTAGAATTCAATTGACAGCTTGTTCAGATGTAGAACGTATTAATTCTGCAATGTTCTTGCAACTATGTTCCAAAGCTCTAGAACTTACATGCTATGTGGGCCAATTAATATCCAAATTTCATAATGTATGTCAGCACTATAAACACTTAGGGCTGAAAAAAAAAAAGGATTCCCTTTTTGCTGATAAAACAACATTGAACACTGAACAAATATTCATTGAGGGGCTACTGGGTCCCAGGCTCTGAGGCTGAGAAGAGGATGGGGAAAGTCCGAGGGGGGGTGTGTAGGATAAATGAGGATGCAAATAAGGGGAAGGGAAGTGAGGAAATTAACAAAGCCAGGTATCTGCTTTCAAAAGGTATTCACAATCCCTTGCAGATGGAAGGAAAGTGCTGTTGGTGTGCTGACAGCTGCATATTTGACAATACAAATAGGTAGCCCCCAGTTTTCCAGTTGCAGAGTCACTCTTCTATAAATCCAGAATCCAGGATTTTCCCGCACAGACCTAACTGAGGAGTTAAGGAGATCAGTCAGCTCTGTTGTTTGTTTGTTGTTTCCCCTTAGGACCTATAATACTCTTACTTCCCAACCAAAAAGTAGATCAACTCCAAGTGTAAAAACGGGTTTCATTTGCTGTTGCTTAAAAAGCTTTTTTAGCTCAAGAGTTCTTTGCACTTCTCAGGAAGCTTCACAACTCGCAAGGCTGATAATATCAAGAATGTGGGACTCATAGCCTGGAAATGGAGTTCCATCCCAGTTCCATCACTTAGAAGCTGTAAAGTCTTGAGCCTATCCCCTCAACTTCTCCAGCTTCAGAGGAAAGAATGCACAAAGCTCTTTATGTACTGTAAAGGTAGAAATGAAGGTCACTTGCCAATATGATTGTTCCCTATGATAAGGCAATGAATCTAGGTTTATATCAAGACCATTCACCAAATCACACATTATACCAGGAATAGAAAAGACAAAAAGGAACTCAATTTTCATTTTTTAATTAGGCTGTCCCTCTTGAACGGAGATTCAATTCACAGTGAAACTTTGTCCTGTGAGTAATAGTTCAGCTTCACTTTCTGTCCCACTTCTCACACCCAGCACATCAGCCATTGCTAAAATACAACCTGTACTCCAGCCCCTCCATGATTGTGCAAAGGTCCTTCCTTTGGTTTTAGTACCCTAAATCTGGCACTTTGGTTACCTCCCTGGAGTAACATTTACTGTACCGTGCTATAATGACTACCCCCTCAATAGGATGGGAACTCCCTGAAGACAGAGAGCATGCATTATTAATCTTTGTACCCCTGGCAGTGTACCTAGTAAAGATGGACTTGGTTTATTGACTGGATGAATGAATGAATGGAGTGCATGTACATAAACTTCCGCCCACAAAGAACAGAATTGTGACTTATCCCAACTATGTGTACATGTGGGTTAACCCAAAGCACTATTACTCTCGTTATATTTTGTAACAGTCTTATTGAGATACAATTCAGATCCATATCTGAAAGTTGTACAAATCAGTGCTTTTTAGTATACTCAAAGTTATGCGATTTGATAGTGGCAACGGACATTTTCATAACCCTAAAAAAAAATCCTCCCTATTAGCTGTTACTCCCCATTCCCCCCAAACCCCACCTTCTAGCAACCTCCAATCCACTTTCCCGTCTCCACGGAATTTTAATCAATTTCTTGTTACACAATATACATAGCATCAAATATTAGAGGGCATCCCTTCGCATGACTGAAAAGAAATAAAACCCAAGGCAGTTTTGATTTGGTATACAGGTGGAGAATCAATCTCCTTGCTCTGTGACCTTGGACAAGTTGTTGAACTGGATTTCGTTTCTTCGTAAGATGAAGTTTAGACGGTGTGTGAGGGCGCCTTCAGGTTAAAAAATAAACCAGCTAAAACAAAAACCAAAAGAAACCCTCTGACTATGATCCAATACTCCACCCGAGGTAGCCTTTCCTGGGCTTCCTTAATAAATGTCTATCATTAAGATTTCACACCGGAACCGCTGCAGCCCGCCGCCCTCCCCGCGAAGGGCCCTACAGAAGATGTTTCCTCTTTTTCTTCTTGGCCGTCTAGTTATTTCTGGGCTGGCCGAGGAGAAAGAAACTGCAGAGCCCAGAAGCGGAGGCTCCGCGCGCGCCGTACGCGCAGGAAGCCTCGCCCAGCCCGGGACCCCACCCTCCCGCGGCGCCCCAGGAGAGAGCCGGCCGCCGCGCGCGCCACCGGGGCGGGAGGGGCGCGGCGCGCGGGGGCGGGGCCAGCGACTTCCGCAGCCAATCCCGGCGGCGGCGCGTCCCGGGGGTCCGCGGCTCGCCGGGCGCGCAGGGGGCGGTGCTCCGCTTGACAGTGGCGGTCGCCGGGCAGCAGAGCCGGGGAGCGGCGAGCGGAGCGCAGCTCGGGGAGCGCGAGCGGCGGCGGTGGCGCCCGGTCCCCGCCGGATCGGGCTCTCAGCGCAGCGAAGTAGCCCCCCGCGGCGGCGGCGTGCGGGCGATGCTGCGGGTCTCTTCGGGCGCCGGTGTCCTGGCCTCTTCCTAAAGGTACCCAGCCCCGCTCGCCCCCTCGTCCGGGGCACCGCAGCGACCGGCAAGTGGCTTTGTGAAGCTCTAGGCTACCGGGGACCGAGTGGTGGGCTGGGAGCGGGGTGGGTGGGGCTGGGCGGGGCTGCGCTGTCTGGGCCGCTTTCCCCGTGAGGAAGAGGGTGGGGGCAGAGGGAAGCGGGGTGGGGGGAGGAGGGCTGTCTCCGGGCAGCAGCTGGCTGCATCCCCATCCTCCATCCTCCTCCTGTCTCCATGTGGTTTGAAAGAGGTTTTGTTCCAGGAGAAAGTTTGATGCTGAGACTTGAGGAGCCAGACTCGGGGGTCCCCGAGGCCCGCACCTTGAAAGAGAGCTAGAGCACCCTGTTGAGGACGCCTGTGTTCTGAATATGGGCATGCAGGAGCCCATGCCACTTTCTGACCCAAGCAGCATTCCTGACACAGGCCCTTTCTTGAGGAAATTCCTCTGTGGGAATCCCCCTTAGGGACGGGCTTTCGGACACAGGGCACCCTGAGCCCCCACCTTATGGCTTTTGCTTGAAAACAGTGCAGCAGGTAGTCAGTATGCCCTATGTTCTCTCTCCCTAGAACGGGCGCTACCAATATCTATGCTCCAAGAGCTTCAAAAATTTAAGTCTGCCTTCTAATTAAAGATCCCCAAACACCAATGTGTCCAAGGTGCCAATGATTACTTCTGTCAAATCTTGAATAGTTTCTTATTACCCTATGCTTCCAATCAGCTCTCCTTGAGTGCTGGGCAGGTGCTGTGGAACACAGGAAAGGGAGGAGAAGTTATAGCCCCGCTTTTCGGATGGGAGATGGGAACAAAGAATACAGAACATGTGTACCCACTTGAAGATAGGAGAAAGTTTTAACCTTCAAAATAAGGTGGGTTAAGTGGGAATTATTTGCTTTACAAAATTTTCTCCAATGTAGAGAAATGATTAGAGGTAGAACTGAGTTTTACACAAGATTGCAGGAACAGGCCTGCAATAATCTTGGGAAAGATTGTTGCCCAGAGTAGAGGTGGTAACATGAAGATATCCCTTTGACTTGAAATTAGCAGATTTCAACAGATTTATGTGGATTCTGTTGAATTCTAATCAACCTTTCTGATCATACACTTGGATTATCAAGTTTACTTTATTCATTTCTAACCAAGACATATTCATACCGTAAGACAACTTTGTAATACCAATTTTTGTGCTCTGGAGATACCTTTAGCCAAGAACACAGACATCCTGTTTTGATCCACAAGGTTTACCCCCACAGCAGGTAACATAACTTCTCTAAAAACATTTACATCATAAAGAAAAGGAAACCTCCTTAGTGGTGACACAACAGTGTCCAAATATTGAGCACATACTATGTACCAGATATATCACTAAGTTTTTTGTTTTGTTTTGTTTTAAGATTTTATTTATTTGACAGAGAGAAACACAGAGAGAGGGAACACAAGCAGAGGGAATGGTAGCGGGAGAAGCAGGCTTCCTGCCGAGCAAGGAGCCCGATGTAGGGCTCGATCTCAGGACTCTGGAATCATGACCTGAGCCGAAGGCAGCCGCTTAACGACTGAGCCACCCAGGCATCCATATCACTAAGTTTTTACATAAATTGTGACTTTAAATCTCACAGTCAACCTGATGAGATATTACCCTGTTTCAGAGACAAAAGAATTTTGTAATTTTCCCAAGATTATATAGTGATAGAGGTGAGATTTGAACCTTGATCTGTTTGATTCACTGCCCATGCTCTTTGCCACTACCCTATGCTGTCTCCCAGCCTCTCTTGAGAAAGAGTTGCCTTATTATAATGTAGTGGGAAATCAAAATATGGCAAATACTATGTCTACTGGCCTCCTGGATTCAAACTCTTTTATAGACTATTTCTCCCTCTGGAAACCTAACACTGTATGCCTGTGCCCAATGAGTATTCCCTTCCCCAAAGGGTAACCTCAGGAACTCTCCAGATTCCCCCTAAGCCCCAGGCCCCAGCATGTAAATCAGATGGGAATCTCCAGACATATAAACTCCTTGTCCTTTCAGAGAAGTTGGTTCTGGAAGACAGGTAACCAAGTGTTTCCCTACTGCCACATAAGGAGCAATCTCTACCCTCTCAGTCATCCAAGTCTGTTTTAGCTCTGCACATATAAGTACACGCCACCAGTTGGCAGCAACACATCCCCTGCACTGTTCACACTGGCACACTCATCTTCCTGTACCAACTGTCAGAGAATTCCGGACACAGGCCTGCCTACTTAAAAGGAAAAACTGAAACAAGGTTGCTCGGGACAGTAGTATTAGTCCAGGGAATTCCTGTATTCTCCACTGCTGACCAGAAAGGAAATTAAGATAGGGCCCCAGGAGCAGGAAGCAGGACTTCCCCATGGTGTGAAATGCCACGTGTATGATGTAGCCCATTGTCAACACGACTGAAGTCATATGTTCACCCCATAGAAACCTGTTTACCTGTTATCTTGGTGATGGGTGTGGCCACACATCTCTCTCTGATTCCATTACTCACTTTTGCACTAACACAGTTGTCACTGGCTGAATGGTATCAAAAATTGATGTCACAGTTGTGAAACAGTAAGTTCTGAAACTGTACCTAAAAAATTATGTGTGTTATAATCGACAGCCATTGTTTTATCATTTCTCCTCCCTAAGGGTGTGCGCGAGCGCGTGTGTGAGTGTGTGTGCACACGTGTGTGAGTGTGTGTTTTCTCTCCCTTGGTATAGTTTTCAACTCTCTCTGGTTCCAAAATGATTTGAAGAACCAAGCCTAAAGAGAAATAGATGCATTTTTGAGCTGAGGCCATATGCTGCCTGGAAACATATCTGTGTAGTTGGCATTTTACTCATGTTACTCTAGTGCTAAGAACCTCAAAGTCCCGTATGCATGTTTTGGGATTATTTAACTCCTTCCCCTGCAGCAGTCAGAAGGTTTGAGTTTAGAATATAGCCCCAGCACCTCCCCTTTAAATTCTCTAAACTGCCCAAAACTGGAGCAGCACTAATTAAAGTTGGGAAAGTAGAACATGAGGTTTGCTCATTGTCACACTCTTGGAGGAGAATGGGAAACATACCAGAAACATTGTTGGGGGTACGGAGTGACGTAGACTTCTTTAAAATGACTAGTGATCTACAAATCTATACCAAATTGATACTGCACAGTTTGCCTAAAGTCGGGTTTGTGCAGATACCTCATTAACTTAAAGCTGTCCAGTATCAATAAACTTCTACTCTATTCTCTTCTATTTATAACACTTCTCATTAACTAGCTATCCATTTTTATTTCCATATTTCATCAAATCTAAAATATCATCAGTTATAAGAAATAACATATTTATGTTGCACAAGAAGAAAGACAAACACTGCCAACTATATTATACATGCCTTCTTAACAGTCATCTTCCGTGATACTGTGTGAATCAGTCACACTGCTCTCTCATTGCTTTCAAACTTCCATGTGTTCCGTAGGTTTTGGTACTTTTTCCTGCTCATTCCTTCATTAGTGTTGCTTCCCTAAGGGAAGTGTGATAGGCAATGGGTTTGCTATATCTCAGTAACACACTGTAACAGATTCCTCTTTTGCGTCTTTCCTTTTTCAATCTGGTAAAGCATTTGGATTTTGCTTTGCAAGGTAATGTGGAAATGCCAAACAAAGACAAATGTTTCCCTTAGTAATATAACATTTATGCCCCACTGCTCTGTTTCTGTGCCGTGGTGCATAGCAGGAACATCTTCTTTCAGTGCCAAATCATCACGAATCTTTTTGAAAACCATTTAATGGCAATTAAACAGAACACATGCAGTGCCAACAATGCCCATAATTTAGAAGTGATAACAAAATGAATAGCTGTGACCAAATTTATACATGTGCAGAGAAATGACAATGGTGCTGTAACTACTGCCAAGTTATCAGCAGTTTTAAGATACCATCAATTTTAAGATACATCCTGATTTCAGAGATGTTAAAATGCAAAAAAAAAAAAATCAGTGAAATATGCTAATCTGTGCCTCTTCATCTCATCAACCCTGTTGATTCATTCATTCCTACAGTCACTCATTTTGTTAGACCAAGCTCCGGAGGGGGGCGGGGGTGCGCAATGACTTTTCTGTCTTGTGCCCTACTATGTGCTGTCCCTTAAGGATAGTCCATGACACATAGTTAATCTGCTCAATAAATAAATATCTGTAGAATGAGTGAATGAATATCCTCACATGGAAGGCATGGAGACACAGCAAGTTGTTCACTACTCCCCTGCTGGTTAGATGTATTCTTAAAATTATGACATTGACAGAAATGCCTGACATTGAGAAAGAGTATAGGCCAGCATTAAGTCCTTGATTTTATTTACAGACCCCTATTCAAAATATGTCATGGCATTACAAAGACTAGTTCAGGATAGAAGAAATTCCACTGTAGCTTTCATTGATCTTTGACCACTGAAAGAATTTCTAACAACGCAATAGTTTGATTCTTTCACGTGATCCCAAATCATAAATTGCTTGAACTTTATGGTTAGTTCAGTTTCATGTACTTGTCCAATTGGGTATCTGAGAGTAACCAGAATTAATAGGCACATGCTTTTCCTTCAGTAGGCTCCTCTGACACAGGAATTCAGTGCTGGTGACCTTGTCTGGATGTGCGTCTCTGAGAGAACATCTGTATTTATATACACACACACACTTCAAGGCCTTGCCTTGCAGTTTACTTTTTAACCTCCCCAAAACGGCCATCTTGACATTTTGACAAAGAAAAAGATGAAAAGGAAAGAGGAAAGCCTTGATAGGCAATACAGACCTCCGTCTGTCAGTACGTCTTCCTTATTGCTTCCTAGTCAAGCAGAATGTCCTTCAAGGCCAAACAGGAAGCTCTATGAAGATGCAGTAGAAAGAACGGCAGGAAGACTTCGCTTAGCAGCAAACTCTGAAGCAGTCATGAGGATCCAAAGTGAACAATTAGCATTGCCCAGATAATACCTATGAATGTGATAGCCAGACCTGCAGAGCCAGACCTGATTCCAGTTCAGTGAAACGTGGGACCTCCGGAGCAATATGTAACCAACTCAGGTCGCTTGTGGGCTTCTAATATACATTCAGTCTGTTTGCTTAGGGAAGAGTAAATGGTATGTGTCTCTCCCCATGCACAGGACAAGCAGTGTGTGCTGTGAAAAGACCTGGCAGGTGGCTCAGAGCTGCCTCTTGCACATAATAAGAAAATAATTATTAATTCAGTCTTTTTGGATATACACTAAAGGAACTTATATATAATTACTTTTTTTTTTTTTTAAGATTTTATTTATTTATTTGACAGAGAGAGAGATCACAAGCAGGCAGAGGCAGGCAGAGAGGTGGGGAAGCAGGCTCCCTGCTGAGCAGAGAGCCCGATGCGGGGCTTGATCCCAGGACCCTGAGATAGTCCTGAGCCGAAGGCAGAGGCTTTAACCCACTGAGCCACCCAGGAACCCCTATAATTACTTTTATTAAGTATTGTTCACATGGGCCAAGCAGATGACAAATGACAAAAATAATTTAATGATTTTATTTATTTAGACAGCTTGCGCCCACTTTCACCTGAGTGGGGGAGGGGCAGAGGGCGAGAGAGAATCTCAAGCGGACTCCACCCTGAGCGTGGAGCCAACCCGGTGCTTGAACTCATGACCCTGAGATTATGTGAGTCAAAATTAAGAGCCAGTCAAAATTAAGAGCCAGATGCTTAAACCACCTGAGCCACCCAGGCTCCCCAAAGACAAAAATAATTTAAAACCCATTTTTACTGAACACACAGGGTGGGATGAAAGAAAAAGAGAATAATCTTAGCTGCCAATTCTATGATTATGTGGGAGGCTTTAATCATGTATGGTAGGACATGCAGACATGGAAATGACTATCATAAAGGAAGGAATTTTTTGTGCTCACAGATCCCCAGAAGTGGGAGGCACATAAGTCACACAGGGCCACATGGAAGTGGAGGGAGTAAGGAGTGAGTGTGGGCAAGAGAAGATAGCAGGAGATGCAGGGCAAGCCAGGTTTAGGATTAAATAATTTCAGAGAGCTTTGGGGCATAGAGACCACCCCTAGCTGTCTGGTACCTGGCCCTGGGGTGATTAGGGCAGGTGGATGGCAGTGCTGAGTGTGAGGGTGGGGAATACGGGCTCTGGATTGATTGGTTTGCCTGTGAAAGTCACCCTGGAGGGCAAATTATTTATCTCTAGGAATTAGCTCACCCTGTGAGGAGCAGTGCCTGTAGGGTCATCAAGAGCTCAAGATGTCAAAATATCAGAATACAGAAAATAAAAGACATGGTTAAGGGGGTGGGAGGAAAAAAAAAAAGACATGGTTAATATATGGAGCTTTTTAAAATAATCCAGTAATGAATTAGCCCCATGTACACATGGAGCATTCAGCCAAATGTGCAGAAATGCCTCGCTCCGGATCTGACACATGGTACTCGCCCAGTAAACATTAATTACATCTGAGTTGTGGTACCAGATGGTCCAGCCATGCTCACAGTCAGCCTTCGCTGCATATTGCAGTCAGGTGTGCAGTGTTCTTCTTGAGAAAAAGAAAAAAAGTGAGGAACCACACTACCTAAAGGATCCCCAGATGAAAGATGAACCACCCAGGACCAAGAGGAGACAAAACTGTTAAGTTGTTAAAAACATAAATGAACTCCTCAGCAAATACACCTTTAACTCTAAGATCTAAAAATCCAAAAGGTAATTACATGTTTGGGGTAATTCCTTGCTGTGGATTTGGAATATCAGTAGAAGTCAGGAAACCTGAAATTGCGGGCAACTTACAGAAAGGTTGTTTCTCAGTAAAACTGGAGTTGCAAAGTGAATTGTGTATTGTAAATGTGCTCAGGAGTACACTTGTCAATGTGAGTTTCTCAAAATAGTACCAAACATACTATTGGTGTAGTGATAGGTCTAGGCACAAATGGTTAAAATATACCTGTACTTTCCAGATGCTGATGGAGGGCAGTGATGAATGGGATGGATGTGGGGTTAGACTCAAAACATGACTTTTTAAAAAATGTTATTAAAGTATAAAAGTTGACACACAGTGTTACATTAATTTTAGGTGTACAGCCACCTTTATGTGGTTGGTTAATAATTGTAATGTACAACATAATGATTTGACAAGTCTGTACATTATGCCATGCTTACCACAATGTAGCCACCATCTGTCACCATATAACACAGTTACACTACATTATATTCACTATGCTGTACCTTTCATCCCTGTGACTTATTCCTCCCACAGTTGGAAGCCTGTACTTCCCCCTCCCCTTTACCCATTTTGCTCATTTTCCTGCCTCCCTGTCCTCTGGCAACCATTAGTTTGTTCTCTGTATTTATGGGTCTGTTTCTGCTTTTTTGTTTGATCCTTTTGTTTTTTTTAGATCTCACAAATAAGTGAAATCATATGGTATTTGTCTTTCTCTGACTTATTTCATTTAGCATAATGCCCTCTGGGTCCATCCATAGACCCAGTAGATGGCAAGATCTCATTGCTTCTTATGGCTGAATTGTACACACACACACATCAATCACATCTTCTTTATCCATTCATCTCAATGGATGCTTGAGTTGTTTCTATATTCAAGACATTGCTTTTTATGATGAATGGCAGCAGTGCAGGAGGGTAGAAGTGTTAGGGCTCAGAGCTAAGTAAATTAGATGAATTGTTGCCATGGTCAACCTCATGATTTATCTTTATGTGGTTGGTTAATAATTGTAATGTCTTTAATGTCCAGTGACTTTTCCTTAAAATCTTGACCATCCATGTTAAGAAATAATAATGAAAACGTAAGTGGGAGCTCCATCTAATAATATAAGAGGGGCAATTTTTTCAGTGAAAACTCTTGAGATTGCCTTCTGTTTACAATTCTTTCCATTTGTGGCTTTGCACATATCTCCTTAGCATCGTGTAAGAGCTTATCTATGTTGCTGGAAATTGTAGGGATGTTTTCACTGGAGCACAGCTGCTCCCCCATTGTGTTTCCAAACTGACATCATAACTCTTTAATTAAAGTAGCAGTATTAGCCTAAATTGGACAATGAATGATTTTCTGCCTGGTTTATGTTGCTGACCTAGATTGATATTGGTCAGGACACTCATTGGGTTTATCCATACCAGTGAAGAAATGTCTTTTAACATAATATATGTTTTGAAATCTAGGCTTTTATGTCCTTTTGAACTCTGATTTCATACACAATTTAGGCCCATGTGAAGATGGAGTATTCAGTCAAACGAGATAATGTATAAAAACATTTGAATCATCAAAAGAATTGTGATGAACAATTACATCTACACAAGTGCTGCATGTTGCTTCAACATCAGTGATACTCATGAGGCCTTTGCTTCCTGGAGCCCTTTCTTTGTATTGATGCATATAAGTGAGACCCCATAATGGGAGGGTGAGGTGAGAAAGGGAGCCTTCCTGGAGCTGTTCTAGGTGTTTGCATTCTATTTTAGCTTTAACCTTTATGGATTTAATTGCACTCTTTTGGGGGTAGAGTGGAAAGAGGCATATTCTCACTTATCTTGTCAGCCCTACACCCTAGAAAAGTAGCTATAAATGATAGGTGCTTAATAAATATTTGCTGATTTAAAGTATATTGTTTGGTTGACACAGGAATTCCTACCCTTCTTTGGCCTAAAGATTCTTATTAATTATGAAATAAAAGTTTCACAAAATACTTTATACTTTGATAGTTAAATCATTAATAATGAAGTATCAAAAAATCAAAACTGAAATTTTAACAAATAGAAGTCATAAAGATAAACTTGGCTTAATAAATTAAAAAATCTGTTACAAATGAGGGGTGCCTGGGCAGCTCATTGGGTTAAGCTCCCACTCTTAATTTCAGCTCAAGTTTTGATGTCAAGGTATTAAGATCAAGCCCCATGTCAGGCTCCACACCCAGATTTTCTCTCTCCCTCTCTCTCTGCCCCTCCCCACTCCCTCTCTAAAAAAGAAAAAAAAAAACAAACTTGCAAATGACCATTATTAAAATTATATGAGGGGTGCCTGGGTGGCTCAGTCATTAAGCATCTGCCTTTGGCTCAGGTCATGGTCCCAGGGTCCTGGGATCTAGCCCTGCATCAGGCTCTCTGCTCAGCAAGTGGAAGCCTGCTTCTCCCTCTCCTGCTCCCCCTGCTTGTGTTCCCTCTCTCACTGTGACCCTCTCTGTCAAATAAATAAAATCTTTTTAAAAAGTAAAAAATAAAAAAGTAAAAATCTATGATATTGGATTGAAAACTAGACAGACAAAAAATGTGTAGAAATTACAGACTTTGATTTAGATTACCTAGGGAACTTAATGTAAGACACAAATAAGCAATACCACTTTGAAGAAAAGGTCAATTACTTAATGGAGTTTGCTAGAACAATAGAATAATTAGTTTGAAGAAGAGAAAACAGTAAAAACAGAATTAACATATTTTGGTCATAACCAAATACAGGTTTCCCAGGCTATCGAAATTAGAGCATTCCTGTAAAACTTTTTGTAAGCCAAGAGAGTGTAAAGAGGAAAAAGCAATTACCAGTTTGTAAAAGTGAAAATCTTCCTCAGATTTCTTTCGGTTGGTGAAAACAAGTACTGATGTAGGCCTTTTGTAAAAGTTTAGTGAGGTAAAGCAAACCTTCGAATAGCGGAGGAAACCTGTGTTGTAATAAATTTCAGATAAGCCAGAGTGCTAACTGTTGTAGGAAAAAAAAATAAGAAATACCTTATGCATATGACGGATACTTGTCATTAAGTATTTGTCCAAACCCACAGGACATACAGCACCAAGAGTGAATCATAATGTAAACTGTAGACTTTGGCTGATTATGATGTGTCCATATTGGTTCATCAGTTGTAACAAATGCACCATTCTGATGGGGGGTGTCGATAATGGGGAGCCTGTATGTGTGTGGAGACAGGATTATATGCAAAATCTCTGTACATTTCCTTCAGTTTTACTGTGAACCTAAAACTACTCTAAAAGAATGAAGTCTTAATACAAAAGCAAAGGAAAGGAAAGGAGGGAAGGAAAGAAAGGAGAGAGGGAAGGAGGAAGGAAGGGAGGGAAAACAAGCAAAGTAATGTATTTATCCCAGGTCTGAAGGCTATGAAGATTTTTCTGAATGTTCATGTCATCTTAGATGACATGATGACAGATACTTTGGAGTATAGAAAACTGAAAAGCATTTAAATAAGGAAATATAATAAAAAAAATTCTAAAAGGTAAAATGACAGAATGAGAAAGAACACAGGTAATAAAAACTTACCTAAAATATATAAGTCTGGCTCAGCCAGAAGAGCGTGTGACTCTTGATCTCAAGATCAAGCCCCACGTTGGGGGTAGAGATTACTTAAATAAGTAAATAAACATAAATTTAAAAAATAAAATATATAACAAGTTGACATGAATATGGGCCATGTGGCATGACTACTCAGATTCTGGTGTATGGGGTGAGGGAGATGAGCAGACATTTTGGACATTGAAATACAAATGTCAGATCACCACATGATAACGTCCAGAGCATAAGACACACAGATTTCATTGCTATAGCTTAAAGGTGTAGTCTGTGCTTTGACAAAAATCAAAAGTGATTTGGAAAATTGGACGTCTGTGTCTACTGACTTCTTTTTCATTTGTTAAACTAGTAAAACAAAAATCATAATAATCCTTGAACCACCACTAAAGAAGTTAGATCATAGGGACTTTATGCAGAAACGACTTAAGACAGAATTACATATAAGGATTTTCTTCTTTTACTTAGATGTTTTTCTAAACAGTAGAAATAAATCCAACAGAAGACTTCAGTGTGAATACTCACAGACTCTAATAGCACATTGGACAGTGTCTTCAAACAGCACTTAAGATTTTGGAATTTGATCTTACTTTTCTTTAACAGTACTTAAAGTTTGGAAATTTGGTTTCAATCCTCACAAAATGTTCACTTCAGCAGTTTTTCTTATTTCTATAGCAACTACAGGTAGAAACTCTGTCTCTGTGAGTACTGCATGGAAATAGAAAATAATTTTCTTCACTATGAAAATGATCAGAATAAAGGTTGGAGGGCGCTTGAACAATGGCTTCATTATCTTGGGGATGTTTTTGGAGTGGAGAGAGCTTTGATTCAGACCGACCTGGACTTGCCACCCCCTCATCCACAGAAGGATAAGTGAATCAACCCCTGTTGAAGACTGTGTGGCTAGTGCCAAGCCAATGGCATTACAATGTCTTCTTACCTCATTTCACCCCCAGGAAAACCCCTCTCTGTGTAATAGACCCAGTTATTATCTCTATTTTACAGGTTAGGAAACTGAAGAACAAAGAGGCTAGATATTTCGCCTAATGTCACTCTGATAGCAAGTGAAGAAGTTGAGAGAAGAACTCAAGAGTGTCTGACCCCAGAATCATGAATTTAAGCACCTACGTAATACTCCCACGGTGTAGGCTTAACATCTATCAGTCTTGGCTTTCCTGTCTCTAAAATGAGGCCACTGATTTCTACTGGGCAACTTCGCTATGAGTTTGCATGAGAATATATATAAAATACCTAATGCACTAATGGCCTGGTACAGAGTAGTTGCCTATTGTTATTGCTGCTTCTGTTGCTTTTGGAAATGACTGTAATGTGACAGTCTAGTGAAAATCCTAGCTATTTTTGTCTCTCAAATTTAGCCCAGTAATGTCCATTGCTATGGCAACCATTCTATCAAGTTGTTCACCATCATACAGCTATCGGCACTTCCTTGCTGGCACCCATTGCCCAGTCGAGAACATCTCTTCTCCTCTGGGACCTATTTTTTTCTGCCTTCCATGGAATGTCTAGATGACTAGAAAGCAGCAGAAGTGGAAACAAACACTTTAAAGTGAGAGCACAGATTGGCATTATTCTTTGCAGGAATTCTCTGTACCCACTCTTCAAAACAGTGCAAGTAAATCCACCAAAAGTAGAACAAGTAGTGTGTTGAGATGCCACTCAACATGCTGATGCCAAGACTTGGGGAACTCTTAGCTTCATTTGCTATTTTTTTCTTTTTTAAAATTTTATTAACATACAATGTATTATTTGCTTCAGGGGTCCAGGTCTGTGAATCATCAG
Source organism: Procyon lotor (assembly GCA_028646535.1). Taxonomy (NCBI): domain Eukaryota; kingdom Metazoa; phylum Chordata; class Mammalia; order Carnivora; family Procyonidae; genus Procyon; species Procyon lotor. Next base: position 106,716,192 of record CM053605.1, read on the forward strand.
TCTTACACAATTAACAGCACTCACCATAGCACATACTGTTATCTTCTCAAGTAAGAAGAAAACCACTGGCAACCCTAAGTTTACTCTTGAAGCAGTGACTAAATACAATGCATTTAAATACAGATTGCATGAGTTCATAAGTAGTTAGCAGATCTTAAACATTCTTGTAAAGACATTGTAGGGAGTGAAATCTACATTGCATTCCTCCTGGCCTTTCCTTAAAGAGATCCTGGGGCATCTACTTGGGAATTTTTAGAAATCAGTTATGAAATTGCTTTTTTATTCCCATAGGTTCAACATCTTGGCTATGTGACCCCTGATTAATGCATTTTAAAAATATTTTAACGTACTTGGGGTACATTGAAATATATTTTAATATTAATGTTATTAAAATATTTTTATTATGCAACTAATGTGTTCAGTGTAGAAAAATTTAGAGATTTAGTTAAATAGAAGAAAATAAAAGCCACCCATAATCCCACCTTCCTTCCAAGTGTGATCACTGTTTGCATTTTGCATGTTCCCTCCCATAAGTTGTTTTTGTCAGCTAACACAATTGATCCCAAATGTCTTTCCATATAGTAAATCATTACATAGCTTTTTAGACAAGCTGAAAGTTACCAGACCTTGGTCCTTGTGTTTTGAAACACCAGAGAAGCTTCCACTTAGCCCCAAGGCTGAGCACTTGGTCTCTACACAAGACAAACCCTTATCTTGAGGAGTTTTAGAGTAGCCTAAGCTTGTTTTCACTTGCAAAGCAAAAACTCTCCATCTGCATTCCTACCTCTGCCTGGTATTAGTACTCTTGTTATCATGAGCTTCCCATATTTTCATCATCTAAGGAGGGGTCCCGGAGTCTTCCTGGTGATTCTAACATGGAAATGCAAATGAGCTTTTTCTGCTTTGCATCCTCTGACAGATGCATGTGAGGAGACACACAACCCTGCCAACTGGCCTCTAAAAACAAAGCCCATCTGCGGACCAAAAGCTGCCATTCAGAATATTGACACCCTCCCTATCTTAAGACTTTAATTTCTACAGCTGGCTCTCAATTACTGCTCCTCCTGGGAGCGGAGATGCCAACAATAATTGAAACCCACAAATAATAACCGAACCTTATGATAGTTTAAATCTCCTCCCCATCCATCTTTCAGCCAGAGCTGCTCACAAATGGACTGATTTGAGTTTCTCCTCCTTTTATTTTTCCTGATCAGCCCCTGATTCAGAGCCTAATGAGAAATGAGGTAGCCAAAACTTAGTTGCCGGAGAGACAAGCAGAACCCACCCTTTTTCTGCTCCTACAGTTTGTGTATGTCAGTCTTTGAAACCTTCAGCGTCTTCACTGTGAAGAACACTAAGCAAGGTGTTTTGTACTAGTAGAATCAGGCACTTAAACTGTCCCTTCATGGTTCTTTATCCAGATATTTTGCTCAAGAGCATATAGATTGCTTTTTTCTATCTCGGTTCTCCAAAAGCTCATCAAAGCTCTTCAAACAAGTTCCAACTAATTGATGTTCTTTTATTTTTATTTTTTAAATACTAACTCAAGCTCTTCTTTCCTCAGTCTGCCCTCTTACCTCCACTCTCCCGCAAAATACAAACATATATGTGTTTGTGTATACATATATGTAAAATACACACAAACACATTTAAAAAAAATGAATCAGAGCCACCATTCTGTAACCTTGTATATTTGTGTTCTTTCACCTTCTCCACCAAGGGCACCTGAGCCTTGAAATCACCAGCAGCTAAGCATGGTTCCGCGCATGCTGCCATCCTTTCTCCCTGACCAGCACGGGGTACTTTTTTAGCCCTCTCCCCTTCTTAAAGTCTTCTTTCAGCATTTCCATTTCTCTTTGGCCCTTTCTTCCCTTTTTGTACAATGTCTTTTTCTATTTCCCTGACATTGTTGTCCTCAACAAGGACATGTATCTAAAAGAACATGTATCTTTAAGACCATGGCATTTCCTGTGACCATCACAGCTGTTGAAGTCTCCTGAAACAGCACACTACCTATTTCCAAGGTTTTCTTTCTTAAAGGAAGTCATTGGGCATCTGGTTTTCAAGGCATTCTTACAGCCGGTTGGGTTGTGTAACTGGAAGAAAGGGTTACTGCCATCTGGTTACATCATAGATGCTGAGAAGGGCCATTTTGATTTAGACCTTGCAGGACACTTACTTCTGAGCATGTTCTCCCCATCTATGCTTTATAAGTGGCTTATTCCTTAGCAGTAGGAGTGATTCAGGCCCTGTGGGACCACTCCAGCCTATTTGAATAAGCTATCAATAACATTAAAAGCCTTCCCAGACACTGATGTTTGCCAGCACTTACAGGCTAGTGCAAATTGGATGAGTGCCTTTTGGGTGTTTTCACTTTCTCCTCAGTGTTTGTTAAACAGTTGAAGCGTTTGTCAGAAATGTCAATTGGACACAAACACATTATAGTATGTGCTTTTAATTGTATTTTTTTTTAATTGTATTTTTACTGAAACTTGATTCGGGAGAATCAAGTAGAACTTGATTTCTCATTGGATCGTGTCCTCAGCACCGGAAAGAAATACTGGAAGCGTTGAATAGGAATTGTATGTGAATTTTATCCCCATTAACTAGAAGATAGTGAAAGCTGGCACAGCCTCTGGACCGGGTGTGAGGACTTTTGATTAGGAGACAGACAAGAGGGGCCCAGGATCTGCAATCCCATCCTCTAATCTCCCGCCTGACACAGCACCCCAGGCCCACTGGCCGAGCCAAGGGCCAAAGCCAGCCGGACCCTGAATTAGGCAACAAGAAACATTTCAAAGTTAACAAGGGACCTGAGGAAGATGGCGGAGGTATTACTGACTTCATTTGTAACCTGGGTGGGATTCAGAACATCAGTGGTTTCTCCCTGGAAATTTGTGTGAAACATGGGCAACATGACGTATCTTCTCTTTCTTTTTCTTTCCTTTTTTTCCCCCCTTTTTTGGAAGAGAGTCTATAGCTTTGATGAAGTTCTTACAGGACTCCATGGCCAGAAAGTGGTTAAGAGTGGCAGTTCTAGTTTTTCTCTCCAGTGTGTAATAGCCTCCTCTTTACTGATTGTAAGTTTTATTCAGGTCGTCCTGAGAGAAGTTTGAGATGTTCTAAACCACCCAGTTTCATCATCTTTGGTTGGGGAAAGGGATGCTTCTAAATCCAAACCCTTACCTTCCTGAGCACCCAATGAATCCAAGAAATTACAAAATCCAGGGGGAGGCTGCTCTATGAGGCTGAACAGTATGAGGGATGATACCATCCACTGCCAGTGTGGTCTGACCGCTACGGAAGACACTGGATGGTGTAGCTGAGTGGGCAAATTGGGCTGCCATCTCAGTGAATGGGTTCTGTGAATGGACCGTTATGATTTGGGCTCAAGTGGGCATAAATGCCCACAGCTTTGTTTATGACCCTAAACAGCTGAAGGTGCAAATGTAACTTCAGAAATCTAAATTCTAAAATACAGCCTACTATTGACACAGTACTTTTAAAAACATAGGAGCTTTGGAATCATAAGTGTAGTAAGAATTAGTAATACTCATTTTGTTTTCCACTCAGAATAGAAGTTCCAAAAAAAAAAAAAAATAGAAGTTCCTCAGGAGTAATGATACAGGTCAGTGGAAAGAATGGGTGCTTGAATGACATACATAAATTAAACAGAACCTCCTTTTAAAAATGACTAGTGTAAATAAAATAACATGTGAAATAACATAAATATAAGTGAAATCAAGTCATAACCAAGTCCAGATTCAAATGCAGTTAGGTTTTTGAGAGCTTAAGGACTGTCCTGCATTGTGCTACACACTGTTAGTGATTAGTTGGCACTAAAATGTGATTTTTTTTTACTTTTGGAAGTTTTCTATTAATAGCTTAATATTGGTATTATCATCAATATTGTAGAGAATGCTCAACCTTATTTTAAAATGGATATTTATTTTGCACTAATTGGCTGAATTCCCTTCTGCTGACCCTTTGAACTATTAGGTCTGCTCATAAGTTTTATCTGTGAACTTGAGGGCAGTTTCTGGACTTTTGTGGATGGACTGACTTATTTGCCAAACTTTGCAAGGTGGTTTCTGTTTTACTTGAACATCCATTAGGTAAGGGGATTTGCTTCCCTAAAAGACCTTCACTGAGGATTAACCAACCAAAGCAGAAGTCCATGGCCGACTGACATTAATCTCATTATCCTATAGTTGATTCTGAAGTGTTACCCCTTAAGTGCCGAATAGATCCTTCTGTTGACAAATAGAATGCTTCCTTTGGCAGCAGCAGTAGCTTGGTGTATCTTTTTTGGAAGGCTTATGTAAAGTCTGTCACTTACTACTCCACAGTTACAATAAGCCTCATTCATCTACCACTATGGGGGAACATGTTATAAACCTTTTAGTTTTATCAGATAATTTAATCCTGCTTTGTTGAGAGTCTCTAAAGCAAGACTCTTCACTTCTGTCTTCTGATACAGAGTACTGGGGTTAACTTTCCCTTTTCTGGATGGCTTGGGCCATCTGTGTGAACATGGGGATGTAACTTCTGGGGCTGTAAACCTATGTATGTGGGACCATTTGTCCAGGAAGCTAAGTTACCCCAGATGTTTGTGCTTTCTGACAGTTTGCTCTGATTTTTATGGACCTTTTCCTCCACAGATCGTCGTGGTTACTTTCCATATTTGTCAGAGTTTTTAATATACATCTATTCCCTACAGTTACCTGGATGGCTCCATTCTTTTCTTATGTTACAAAGAGCACTTTAAAAATGCTCTTCTTTTAGAAGGAGTAAGAGAGTTGGACTGACGACACTTAATTCAGGACAATGATGTTTACTGGTTTTAATTATTCTCAAAATGGATGTAGGTTACAGAATAGCTTGTAGTTCATTATAATGATACAGGTAAAAATCTAAACTATGCCTTACAATTTTTAAATTTTGAGCCCTTTAGAAACTATAAGTGCAAAGTCTCTTATTCAGCTTCATCTGAAGTCAGTCTTCTTACTAATCACACCTTAACCAAAAATTTTGGCTTGATTTATATTGTATATAGTATTATAAATAACATGAATGATAAGGTAATGCAAATAAACAAGCCTAAAAGGGGAAAGCAGGAGAATATTTAAAGTGGCTAGAGCTGTGCCCAACATGTATTAGGCTCTTGTTATAAAAATAAAGTCAGAAACTCATAACTAATTTAGTTATGTCTTATTGCAGGCAATTCAGTCTCGCAGCCTCGGATGGTGATGGAAGACAGATAGGGAAGCCCTGGCATCAATATTTTTAAGTTGTCTCTGAACTGTAATGAATGCTTTTATGTTCCTTGGGGTCTGGGCATTTTTAAAGCAAATGTCATTTGGAAAAAATTGAAAGCAACAACATAGATTTCTATGTTGCAGATGGCCTGACAGCAAAACTCTGTCTACATAACACTCCCATATCCAGGGAAGTTCATTGAGACATCTGGTTGAAACCTCTCTAACATGTCAGAACCTGATTCACCTTATGGACCCATTGCCAGGCCACAGTCTTCCCTCTGGGGGCTCAGTGTAGAACCATGAGGCTCGAGGTTTGAAAATTAGAGCCTCATCCCAATTGTTATTTAGTTGGTCCAGGTGGGAGCCTAGGTGATGTAGCTAAGCCATTTAGATGAAGTGAAAAATCAAGAGATGAGAGCAAGAACATGAGTGATGTGGCCCCTGCAGTGTGATTAGTTGTTGGTCAGGGAAAGGCACCTAAGGGACGTAAGTTCGCTTACTCTGCTTTACTGGTGGAGGATGATAATTTCATCACGTATGATTTTCTATTATAATGTCTTGAGATGTACATTGAGGGAAGATGAATCTCAGGGAGTGATTTTTGGGGTGTGTGTGTGTGTGTGTGTGTGTTTAAGTAGCATCCTAATAATTCTGAAAATTACCTAAGGAGGATGTTGTAATCAGCCGGATCATGCTGGCTTATCAACATCAGGCCATGCTTCTGCATCTTTAATTCAATTACCTGGAAACTTATATCATTAAAATAAAAGGCATCCATGTTTTATGTCTTGCTAGGAAAAAAAAAAAAAGAGATTAATGTTACTTTAGAAAATGGTCTGGTTCTACCCAGGAAATGATCTCTTCTCACTCATTTTGCATTCTAGCCTAAAACAACCCTGTCCATAGCTCTATAATTAGAAATGTAATAGTCAGAGCCAGGCACTAGGAAAAATGTCAGATTCATTTTCTCCACCCCCACATGTACTATATTTGTTTGGTTTATTTTTTTCTTGCTCAATGAAGAAATTTTTTTTTTTAAATATGAGTGTTAGAAAATATAAAACTAAATAAGTCACCAAATTTATCATTTGGGGTATATTCTATTTTTATACTAGTTAGTCGTGTTTGGGAACGTAAGGCACAGGAAAGGCTTCCCTGTATTATTTATATAGTAACTTTTCAGCCCGTAGAAGTGTGTTGCATTTTGAACCCATATGACAAGAAAATACTTCTACCCTAAATGTCTGAAAGGAAGATACCCAGTGTGGTTACCTCTACACAAAAGTGTATCTCTAAAACTGACATAAGGGGGCACCTGGGTGGCTCAGTCATTAGGCGTCTGCCTTCAGCTCGGGTCATGATCCCAGAGTCCTGGGATCGAGCTCCGCATCGGGCTCCCTGCTCGGCAAGAAGCCTGCTTTTCTCGCTACCGTTCCCTCTGCTTGTGTTCCCTCTCTCGCTGTGTTTCTCTCTGTCAAATAAATAAAATCTTTAAAAAAAAAAAAAAAGCTGACATAAGGATTACAAATTGGCTTTCTGTTTAGATCTACATCAAATCCTAAGGTATTTAGAAGCTAACTGGTATAAAATAATATACTATTTACTAGAAATAATTTAAAAGATCCATAGCTTTATACTCTTTTACAGATAATTTTTATTAGGCACTTACCCACAAGCATATGTGGCCTTGTACATGAATTTGATATCACAATCTTGCAGACTTTTGCTTTCTAAGACTTTATAATGGCTCAAAGACAACTTTTATGATGATATGTAATTCTTGAAGTGTAGGGTTCCCTGGACCTTAAGGGCCACACTCTCAGAACCTGCTCCCATCCTAGACTCTACTCACATCTCCACTGGCACACACCAGATACGCTCAGAAATCAGCTGGTCAGACCACAAGTGTCAGGGGGCTACCATTGCCTAATGGAGGCAGGAGATGATACAGGAAAAATCCCAAACTCTGGCATTTGATTAACTCAAGGCCACTGAAGAGAAGAAATAAACATATGAGAAACAAGTAATGAACAAACCATCTGAAATTAAGTACTCAATTGTGTGAGGTTCAAAGTGGTTTTCCTGTTATTGCACAGCCAATCAGGAGGAAATGGACTTATGGAGAGCTAATTTTGTGGGACATAAGGAAGGTCGAGCTTACCTGTGGGTTAGATACATATGGATTTGACAGCAAGACTAGAGCTTGGTGCCTCTTAGTACTGATTTGTGGTTTCAATAGGGGCAGTGCATGACTGTAAGGTAGACAGACATTCATGAACTACCCTAAACTATGCACTCAATCCTGTGTTTAGAAAAGGCTGTTTGGCATCAGCTGAGAAGCTATACTTCATCTGACATGAATAACCTATTATATAATGAGTAACCTCTTTACAAAAAAAAAATTACATGATAAGCAAAATGTTTGGCCTAAAATCCTCCTGGGAGTGGGGTGGGGAAGAGATAGAGAGAAACTAGTTCATTTGCACGTCACCCTTCCCAGAAAAAAATTGTGTTGATTGTGGCTTGATTTATTTATTTAGCTGTGGTAAGAGCACTTAACATGCGATCTACCTTTTTTAACAAAAATTTAAGTGTACTATACAGTATTGTTGATTATAGGTACAATGTTGTATGGAAGGTCTCTGGAACTTATGTAACTTTCTTAATTGAAACTTTATCCCGGTTGATTAGTTGCTTCCCATTTCCTTCTCCCCCAGCCCCTGGCAACCACCACCCCAGTCTTTGATTCTATGAATTTAACTATTTTAGATAATGTCATATAAGTGGAATCATGCAGTATTTGTCATTCTGTGAGTGGCTTATGTCTTTTAGCATAATGTCCTCAAGGTTCATCCGTGTTGTCAACATAGTGCAGAATTTCCTTCTTTTTAAAAGATGAATAATATTCCATTGTATGTATACATCATATTTTCTTTATCCATTCGTCTGGCAGTAGACACTTAAGTTGTTTCCATATTTGACTTTTGTGAGTAGCTCTGCAATGAATATGGCAGTGCTAATATCTCTTCAGGATCTTGATTTCAATTCTTTTGGAAAATCTTACTCTAATTGTTTCCTTTGCTGTAAAAGAAGCTTTTTAGTTTGATGTGGTCCCACTTGTTTTTGTTCTTGTTGCCTGTGCTTTTGGTGTCATAGCCATAAAATCATTGCCAAGACCAGCTTTTCCTTTGTGTTATTTTAGGAGTTTTATAGTTTTAGGTCTTCTGTTTAAGTCTTTAATCCATTTTTAGTTGATTTTTATATATAGTGTAAGATAAGGGCACAATTCTTTTCTTTTGCACGTAGATAACCATTTTTTTCAACACCGTTGGTTGAAGTAACTATTCTTTCCTCATTGTGTATTCTTGACCCTCTTATTGAGCATCAGTCTACCATATGCATGGATTTATTTTTGAGCTCTCTATTCTGTTCCCTTGGTCTATGTATCTGTCTTTTTATCAGTACCATTCTGTTTTGATCACTGTAGCTTTGTAATATATTTTGAAATCGAGAAGTGTGATACCCTCACTTTGTTCTTTCTCAAGATTGATTTAGCTATTTTTATAACTTTGTAGTTCTATAGAATTGTAGATCTTTTTTCCTGTTTCTTTAAAAAAATGGCATTGGGATTTTGATAGGGATAACATTGAGTTTATAGATCACTTTGGATATAGTATGGACATTATAATGTTAATAAGTCTTTCAATCCATGAATGGGATGTTTTTCCATTTGTTGTGTCTTCTTTCATTTCTCTCATCAGTGTTTCATAGTTTTAAGGTATATTATTAAGTTTTTTATTCTTTTATGGTGATATTTTAAATGGGGTTGTTTCTCTAATTTTCTTTTTAGATAGTTCATTGAAGTATACAGAAATGCAACTGCTTTTTGTGCCTTGCAATTTTCCTAAATTTGTTTACGTGTTCTAAAGGCTTTTTTTATGGAGTCCCTATGGTTTTCTCTATATAAAATCATGTCACCTACAAACAGGAACAATTTTACTTCTTTTCCAGTTGGGATACCTTTTATTTCTTTTTCTTGTCTAATTGCTTGGGCTAGGAATCCAGTACCTTATTGATTAGAAGTGGCAAAAATAGATATCCCTTTCTTGTTCCTGATCTTAGAGGAGGAGCTTTTAATTTTCACCATTAAGTATGATGTTAGCTGTGGACTTTTCATATGTGGTTTTTATAGGTTGGAGTATCTTCCTTCCATTCCTAGTTTGTTGAGAATTTGTATCACAAGAAGATATTGAATTTTGTCAGATTCTTTTTTTGCATTTATTGAAATGATCATGTGATTTTATTTTTTATTCTGTTAATATGATGTATCACATTGATACATTGATTTTCATATGTTGAACAATCTTTCCATCATAGGGATAAATGTCACTTGGTTATGGTGTGATCCTTTTAATGTGCTGTTAGCTTCAGTTTGCTAGTGTTTCATTGAGGATTTTTGCATCTATATTCACCAGAGATATTGGATGTAGTTTTCTTTTTTTGCGGTGTCTTTAGCTTTGGTATCAGGATAATGTTGGCCTCATGAGTTTGGAAGCGTTCTCTCCTATTCTGTTTTTGGAAGAATTTGAGAAAGATTGGCATTAATTCTTTTTAAAATGTTTGGTGGAATTAGTCAGTGAAGCCATCCAATCCTGGGCTTTTCTTTATTGGAAGATTTTGATAACTGATTCAATCTATATACTAATTATAAGTCTGTTTGGACTTTTTATTTCTTCCTGATTAAGTCTTAGAAATTTATTTATTTCTCCTAGTTTATCCAGATGTTAGTATTTAATTATTCACAGTAGTCTCTTATGATCTTTTTCACTTCTGTGGCATCAGTTGTAATGACTCATTTTTCATTTCTGGATTTTATTTGAGATTTTTTAATCTTAGTCTAACAAAGAGTTTATCAATTTTGTTTATCTTTTCAAAAAACTAACTAGAAAACTCACTGATGTGTGAAAACTAAACACACTTTTGAACAACCATTGTGTGAAAGAAAAATCAAAAGGATATTAGAAAAATACCTCAAGATAAATGTAAAATACAGCAAAAACAGAACTAAGAGGGAAGTTTATTGCCATAAATGCGTATGTTAAAAAAGAAGAAAGATCTTGAATAAAACAACCTAAATTTAAACCTCAAGGAGCTAGAAAAAGTAGAACAAACAAAGCCCAAAATTAAAAAAGGGAAAGAAATAATGAAGATTAGGACAGAAATAGATAAAATTTGTATAGAAAAACAATGGAAAAAAGAAAATAGAAAAAAATCAACAAAACTAAAAGTTGTTGTTCTGACTGTGGTTTTTCTTCAAAATTAAGAAAATAAATTTGTCAATGGTAGTCAATTGAATTGAAGCAGGTATCTAGAATCACATGATTTGGGGCAGAAATATGTTTATGCAAGGAGAAAATGTGTATCATTGTACTCACAAGAATGCTTTACCGTACCTCTTAATTGAGGAATATAGAAAATGTTCATCCTGAAACCACTTTAAGAGATATTTCAAGTAACTAGTGACTGCCAGTGCCTGTCAGTGGCTGCCAGGAGAAAGCGGTGAAGACTAAACACACTATATTAAACTTTGTGGTCCATTTGCTGTAGAATTATTTTGTCAGCAGGCTGCTAGATTTCACCTACAGTCATTTAGTGTTCACTAATTGTTTACCAGAGTGTACCCTGGAATGATGCTAGGAATCTGGTTTCTTGCTTTGATTTACCTTTTTTCTTTGTCTAAAGTACTTTTCAGTAGGGACAATAACCTAACACACTGAGTTCAGTGTAAACAGGAAATCTGGCAGCAATAACTGGACCAAGGGCTAGCTTTGCAAAGCCAAGTTTTAATGAGTAATTTGCAAAGTAATTAATCAGGAGGCCACTATCCTGAGAAAATGGGGTAAGTATACCCCACATTGACCTGGTGCCTTTCTTGGCTACCCAAGGTGAGTTTTCATGGGCCCACCCTCCTTATGACCAGTAGCCACTCTAAGTAATCTGCCATTACCAGGATCTAATGGAGAAAGTTGTGAGCTCTAGAGTCTACTTCTTTAGTCTTAAAAAACTGCAGATCATGAATTATTAATGACCCATCAGTGGTTTGGAAAATCAATTTAGTAATTCAAAACCAGCTATTTTTGAAAAATTAAATAGGATAGACTAAAAATACCAAAAGTCATCATGTAAGGTTAAATATTTTGCAAAAGAGAATTTTCTTTTTTTTTTTTAAAGATTTTTTATTTATTTATTGACAAACAGAGAGATCACAAGTAGCAGAGAGGCAGGCAGAGAGAGGGGGGAAGCAGGTTCCCTGCTGAGCAGAGAGCCCTATGCGGGGCTTGATCCCAGGACTCTGACAAAAGAGAATTTCCATATACTTGTTAAATATGTGATACCTATGTTGGATCTAGATTGCAATAAAATGTGCATTTCTAACTAGATCTTGGCCAGAAATCTCAAAAGTCATTACTTTATGTAATTTTTTTTGAAATATGGAAATACTTTTTCAATAACATTTTAGATATAGTAATATGAGAGTTTATTTCTTTATGCTTAGGAAAATAACTTCTCTAGGGAAATAAATGATTTTTTGTCTATTTAGACAAAAGAAGTGAATATGCATATATGATCCTCTGAAAAACATGACATTAAGTGTAAATTGTTTGATATTTTACACTATTAAGTGTCTTAAAATATTTCAAAGATATATTTATAACTGTATTTGTCTTGTAGATACCATTACAGTGTATGGAGATCAATGATGTTAATGCAAATAATTTAAACATTTTAAATATCATTTCAAAATTTAGAGTCCTGACACCAAAAAAGTAAAATAAGATCTAATAAAAACAGAAACAGAACAAGTGTATGGGTTCTTCCAAGCAGTACAGAACTCAATTAGACTATTTCAAAACTATCACCAACATTTCTTTTTCATATATTGTCATAGAAATTCTATAAAGCCCTGTCACTTTTAGTATTTGAGTACTTTTCACCCTAAACATGTAAGCCCTGGACAGTTCTGATTTCTTCCATAACTTGCCATACTGTGTATTTACTAATAAACTCAACATTATAAAGTGGGTATTATGCATTGAGGTCCAGGATTGAGAGTGAAGGAGCCCTTTCAAAGAAGAAGTCTTATTTGTTAATCACTTAATAAGCCCCAACTGTGAGGATCCAAATATAATTCAGGCACTTAAAGAGTTCAGATTTGGATAGTGAAACAGATGTGGCTACAAGTATTAGGAAGACAACAACTGCAGACAGTTCAGTGGTGGCTCAAGGAAGCTAGCTGTCAGTTACGATGGGGTCGGGAGGTGCTATTAAAGGCCCCCACATCACCACAGTGAGCAGCAGAACATATTAATAAGGGCCTTCTTCATGTGGGACGCAGCACCCTGGTGGCTGGGTTACATATCAAGATGAGCGAGTGGGAAGGGAGACCAGGGAGCTGCCCACACAGCCACATCAACCCAGTCCTGGGCAACCACAGCCCCATCTGAGCTGAGGTCGTGTCTCAGCTATCAGCATACCTATATTCACACAATTTCTGTTCTTGTAGGGATGGCCTAGAAGTTCTGTCCCTGTCTACCGAGATTGAGAATATGTTTATTTTATATAAAATAGACAGCAGGTGCTGAAGTAAACAAGTGAAAGGTAAACTCCTAGCTAAATGGTCAGCATCACCAGTAAAACAGAAATTTGATCAATCAGATTAACAATGGAAGGGGATAGGGAGAGAAGCTTTGAGAAAGAATGTGACGTGGGTCAAATGACAGATGATTCATAAGTGAAGAATAAATGAAAGCTTTGAAACCAAAAATGAGAAAGTCAATTTGATGTAAAAGGGGGAACATTATGATAAAGAATTCAAGCGGGTTCGAGCGGGTGAAATGGAAAGTGATTTATTAGAGATGAAGATACGGCTGGAAGCTTAGCAGTCCCATCTGGGGAAAAGAAGGAGGAAGTTAACCTACTCTAAGTGACCCCTCTATGCCCAGTAATAATAATATCAAAGGGGAAGGGAAGGTGGCAACAAAGATCAAATAATGACAATAACAGAACCCCCTAATCTATGAAGTCCTCAACATAAGCATGGTTTAAAAATACACTAACGGGCAACAAGTTGCTCCTTTAAGACATACCATGTATCTGTGTATGCCCAGACACCTTTTTATGGGTAAGGAATAGGTATCAAATCTAAAAACCAACCAACCAACCAAACAAGAACCCCCCCCCCACACACACACACACATCTAGAGATTCAAAGGCAAAGGCTTGGATGATTCAAACGTAGAATGAAAAGAGAGAACAGCAATGTCATACTTTAGATAAGAAAAGGAGATGGTGATCAGAACATGGGCAGGTCTGGCAATAGAAGCAGACTGGCTGGTGAGGCAAGATCCCTGAATTCAGACCTTGCTGCTGCTCCTGTCCTAGCTCTCTGGTCCTAGAGAAACACACTGGGGCTGCCCAGTGTGTTTCCCTTTCCTTGCTATTAAAAGAAGAGGATTGGAATAAATGGGTTCTAAGATTCTTGCCATAAGTAAAGAATGTAAAGAATAGAGGAATATAAAGTGAATCCAGTTCTCGTAACAAATTCAAAGTGAATTCACCACTCAGGAAGTAAGAATCAGGTTCCCCCCCCAAAATACTTTTATTTTATTTTTATCAGTGTTACAAGATTAATTGTTCATGCACCACACCCAGGGCTCCATGCAATTCATGCCCTCCTCAATACCCACCACCGGTCTCACCCAACTCCCCACCCCCCCCAAAACCCTCAGAATCAGGTTTCTGTTAGTTGGTCATGTACTTATTTTCTTTTTTTAGATTATCAACCCATTCTTGATCTAGTTCACACACACACACACACACACACACACACACACACACACACACACAAAACCTGTTCCATTCCTTTCTAAAAAATCTTCCTGGAATGTCATATTTTTTTCATGAAACTTATCTTCCAATTTCAACAATAACATCCATATTTTGAATCGTTAAAGAGCATAGTGTCCAAAGTTGGTACATGTTCTGCCTATTTTATTCCTGTCTAGCTGCTGCTTGAGATGCTAAAGCCCTGGGTTTACTGAGCTCTGTGTTTGGAATATACGAGGCAAGTTGTTTGGAATGTATTAGGCAAGGGCTTTAAACACTGTCTGTTTAAAGTTGCATTGTGCTGGGTGGAGGAAATGGGCAAAGGTATCCAAAAGTTACAAAGTTCCAGTTATAAAATGCGTTAAGTCTTGGTGACTTAGTGTATGGCATGGTGACTCGAGTTAACAATAATGTATTATTATGTATTTGTAAGTTGTCGAGAGAATAGATCTTCAAAGTTCTCATGGGGGGGGATGTGTAACTATGTGAGGTGATAGATATTAACTAATTTTCCAATATATACATATGTCAAATCATTATGTTGTACACCTTAAAATTATATAATGTCATATGTCAATTATATCTCAATAAAACTGGAGGAGGGGACCCTGGGTGGCTTAATGGGTTAAAGTCTCCACCTTGGGCTCAGGTCATGATCTCAGGGTCCTGGGATCGAGCCCCACATCAGGCTCTCTGCTCAGCAGGGAGCCTGCTTCCCCCTCTCTCTCTGCCTGCCTCTCTGCCTACTTGTGACCTCTCTCTCTGTCAAATAAATAAATAAAATCTTTAAAAAATAAAAATAAAAAAACTGGGGGAAAGTCGAGTTGCATTGTGTAGCAGAATACAGCTTGATAGCTTCAGTTATACTTATAAATATCAAATGAAAATTGTGAAGCGCAAATTGCCTTGATTCTACCGCAGGATCAAGTGCTTTTTCCTCTTGTTTAGTGTAATTGGGCAGTAACACATGTCATAAACCGAAGAATAGAAAAATCATTTCAGCCTGCCAATTAAACATGGCATTGCACTTACTTTGTATCACAAAGGTGCTAGTGCAACCTTAAGGACTCAGAAAAATAGGACCCCTTTCTTTTATATAGGTTCCAAAAGAATAGCAAATTAATTAAGAATGTTGTTGAGACTTTCATGAAAATATACCTTCAATAAGATTGAACAAGAGACTCTGTGGCCAGAGGGGCAAATCAATGAGAGTGAAGTTAGAGAAAGATGCTAGAAGAGGAGAGTCAGATGACAAGACTGAGGTGCACCACAAGGAACATCCTGCTAAGTTTTAGACAACAATCTTGGTCAAGTTACATTTGAATTGCTGATTAGCTTCCACTTAGAAGATGCAGCAGAGATAGCAGACAGTTAAGATTCCACAGTATGAAGAGATGGGGGTGGACTGTCAGATCTGGGACCCACAAAGGAACTGGATGATAGCAGTTGAGTAGGGTTATCAATAAAAAGGGTGGGCAGGAGAATAGTGGTGGAATCTGTTTTTTAAAAGTTAACACATAGAAGAAAAAACCAAGTCTTTAGGGCTATGTCTACACTAAACTTGCAAGTGAAGTTGAAGGGTTCAGAACATCTAGTGTTCACTGCCATCCTACAACCTGGAGTTCCCCAAGAAGTTTTTGAAGCGGATGCTCCGTCTACATTCCAGGTAGGATATATTGTGGTGGGTCTTTTTATTTATTTTTCTTTAAGATTTTATTTATTTATTTGACAGAGATAGAGAGCACCAGAGAGAAAGCACAAGCAGAGGGAGTGGGAGAAGGAGAAGCAGGCTTCTTGAATAGCAGGGAGCCCGA
This sequence comes from Procyon lotor, assembly GCA_028646535.1. Classification (NCBI taxonomy): domain Eukaryota; kingdom Metazoa; phylum Chordata; class Mammalia; order Carnivora; family Procyonidae; genus Procyon; species Procyon lotor. Next base: position 106,732,153 of record CM053605.1, read on the forward strand.
TGCAGGGCTTGATTCCAGGACCTGAGATCATGACCTGAGCCAAAGGCAGAAGTTGAACGACTGAGACTTTTTTTTTTTTTAAAGATTTTATTTATTTATTTGACAGAGAGAAAGAGAGAGAGAGATCACAAGTAGGCAGAGAGGCAGGCAGAGAGAGAGGGGGGGAAGCAGGCTCCCCGCTGAGCAGAGAGCCCGATGTGGGGCTCGAGATCCCACGACCCTGAGATCATGACTGGAGCCAAAGGCAGAGGCTTTAACCACTGAGCCACCCAGGCACCCCACTCCATTTGATCTTTAGACCATTGAATTCTTTGGGGATCTGAAATATGAGTTTTCTAATGAGTTTAACCTTATACATGACCTATCATGAAACTGCAGTTGGAAAGATTATCAGGAAATCCTGGGAAGGGCAGTGTCATTAAGAAAATTCCAAGAGGGATTCAAGGATGAGGAAAGCCTCAGCTAGAAAAAAACCTATGCTGAGTTGAATGGGGGTAAAAGAAGGGAAAATAGAGTCAGTTGGCCTTGTTCATAAGAAGCCAAATACTGACTTTAATTAAGACAAAAAAAAAAAGAGAGAGAAAGAAAAAAATTTTTATTTAAAAATTCAGTAAAGCATCAGGGAAAAAAATTAATGATGATCACAGAGTACTTCAGAGGCTTCTGTTAAAGGGGAATTTTGAAAAAACATTAGAAGTAGCCATTTGGGTCAAAAGAGGCTTTTATGAAAATTAGCTTGAGAAAGTGACATTCATAATTGATGACATGAAAGATAGTAAAACATTTCCTGCACTTTGTTGTCCTTTTATTTAATTACTCTGTTTCCTCTGAGATACATCAGGGGATCAGTGATTTTTGCAATGTTTGTTGTCTGTACAATTCACAGAAAATTGTAGATGCACATCTATATGTGTGTGCGTTACCCAACAGAGCCAGGACGTAAATCTGTACTTTTAGTTCAGATTTGAGATTTTTAGCCTGGGTTACTTCTCATTAATAGAATTTAACGTGTATTACATGACAGCTAACTGATTATGTTCTACTCCTCAGTATTTGAATACAAGTGTTTTCTTTTTTCCTTTTTTCTCCACAAATTGTTTTGTCAGTTTAAAAAATTTCTGCTTTAATGGAATACTTGAAAAATTCAGGGTGTTGGCAGAATGAAAGCCCAGTTGAAATTTTAACTCTGAAATAGACTCGTTTTTCCTTCGCCAGTATAGGGAATCTACAGGGACCTTTTGTTGCCAGACAAATGGAAAATTCCTATTTTGGGAATCAACCCTGACTATTTTTAAATAGTTCTCAGTCATTACTTCATCTGAGGCGTAGCTTTTGATCCACTGCTCAAAGGATTAAACAAAATTCTGGATTTCAAGTGAAAGGTCAACAAATTGCACACACGCCGATGTGGAAAAGGCCAAGTCATGCGGTTAATTAATGCTGGTGCATCTGAGACACATTTGTGCGGGACTAGCCATTCATTTGAAGTTTCTTGGTAAATATTTTCTTAAACTCACTTTAACAGTTGTTTGATTTATTAGGATATTGTAAGGGGTATCCACATTCCATTCGATAACTTATTTGCACTGAGGTCTGTCTCTATGCTAAATAAAACATGGCTAAGACCCAGTTTTCAAAGTATAATGTGTCAAATCATGACCAGGATTGATGTTCGGACATATTTCCAAATGTACCCATACCCTTAGCTTAAGTGTAGTTTAACTGACAGCAGATTGAATAACAAATGGAATTGAGATGCGGTGGAAACTTGAAGCTAAGTCAGATAAAGAACACTATCATTACCCTCAAATGTGGATCAGAGTAGAAGAGGAATCTGGGATCCTTATGTGATGATAGCTACCCCTGAAACGTGATGCTCCCAGCCCATGAAGAGACCTATTCATCTTATATGCACAATATTTAAATATATCTTTTTAGAAAGGATTGTGATATGTATGTGCATATATACACACATATGGCCTAGATCATAAGTGTAGATATATATATACACACACACAAATATACATGTATGTTAGCTAGCGTTTCCAAATATATATATATGTATATATATATATACTCTATATAGAGAGAGCAAGTGCATGTGTGAGTGCATATGTGTGTATGTGTAGTCTATAGTTGATGTACACTTATATTTAAAGATACCTCCCAGATGGCTAAAAATCATTCTCAAGTTGTTTGCCTGATTTTCAAGTACATTTCTGAACAACATAGAAGTTGCCAATGCCCCTAGGCTCTTACAGCATATAGATGAGTGTCAATGCTGGATGAGTGTCAATTCTGGGTAGATAATGCCTGAGCTTTATTGATTAAAATATAGTTTTGCATTTTCTTTCATAGCTTTTCTTTTAGAAAAATGAAGGCAATGGGAAGCTTTTCTGGTGGGTTTTGTTTGGTTTGGCTTTTTTTTTTTTTTTTTTTGATATGTTAATCTAATCATTGGCCTCAGGTCTATGAGCCTTAGGATGTTAGACATCATCACATAACCCAGGACCAAGCTGCTGTCCTGAAACTAGGTCTAACTTCGAAATGTAATTTCTGTAGGAGCACATGGTTCAAGTTTGAGGTGTTCTAAACTAAATGTGGAACTTTCAGATTATCATGGAATTGAAATTTATTTGATGAGAAAAATCCCAAAGCCTAGGAGGAGCATATGCTCTGAAGCGCCAATATTCATGTACATCCATTCATCTTTGATATTGCAATGGCTATTTTCGAATCTACACCTGTTCACCAAGAAGGCCTAGAGATTTGCTTCCAAGTCACAGATATATATGGTATAATATGATAAGTGAGTAAAGATGCATAGTTTGTATACAGTAAGTTATTTCTAAATATTGCCTTACACATGATCTTAAATATTTTAGAAGAAAAAATATTAAGTGACTTAGATGATATAATTAACCTTTGGGCTATTACTGTTATTAATAATGCAGAGAAATTCCATTAATTCATGGGCAGTTTGGCACTGATTATTTAAGTGAAACCTTGGTATAAGTATTTAATTTCTGTATTTATAATAAAAGTAGAAATAAGTAGTATGGACAAGATGGACCTTGAGTGGAGCACCGTAACGAGCCTTTAAGTGCTCAGTGCTACATATAAACCTAACTTAATGTCACTAGTAGCCTCTGCGGTACATGATATCATCTATATTTTACCACTGAGGAATCCAAGGCTTAAGGTTTAGGTGACTAACCAAAGTTGTGTATCCAAGGAAGTAGATTGAGGATTTGAATTCAAGTCTTAACGCTTTTATGAGTACAAAGCCCCTTTCTAAGTTCCTTTCTTCTTTTAGTCAACAGATGTTTACTAAGCAGCAGTGTGGTCTTAACAATATGCTAAGCATTATTCTTGCAAGCAATATACTTATTATCCTATTTACCAATCCTGCTTGTCTGGGTCCTAGATCAATTTTCTAGGACTTCGGGGTGCTAACTGTCTCCTAGACTGGCAGAAGAAACTCAATGTATACCTTTGAAAAATTCATTTCCTGGTCATTTATACCAGGACCCCATGACCCCATGCATATCCTCAACTAGTCTATTGTGCTGTTTTGCTCTACTTAATTTTGTGTGTTCATGAACTTACTACTTAAAGTCGGGATTCCCTCTAGGACAGAATTTATAGAGTTCAACCACTTCCTGATAGTATTGTCAGCAATCCTTCCTACTGACCTAAACTCTGAAAATGTTCTCAAATGTTTTTTTTTTTTTAAGATTTTATTTATTTATTTGACAGAGAGAGATCACAAGTAGGCAGAGAGGCTGGCAGAGAGAGGGGGAAGCAGGCTCCCCGCTGAGCAGAGAGCCTGATGTAGGGCTCGATCCCAGGACCCTAGGATCATGACCTGAGCCGAAGGCAGAGGCTTTAACCCACTGAGCCACCCAGGCTCCCCATGAAAATGGTCTCAAATGTTGAGTTGATGCTGGTACAAATGAAAACCAGATGCAATTTTAAGGTGGAAATCCTTAGAATCTTTCCTGAGTGCCAGGTGGGAGGAAGCACTTATGCATGTATCTTATTTTAAAAACTAGGAACAAAGGTTTTCTTGTGTTTGTGCTGTCAGCCTCATGTTCAGAAAAGAATTGACTCTTCTCGTACAGAAATGCAGTGCTTCTTTCTCAGCATCAAATTCAATGGGCTTTGGGGTTCTTAGAGGTGTCTAAAATATTTTTCTTTCCCATTTAGCGAGACATGAACATTACTCTTATTGAAGTGCACAGGGAGATTTAACATAGTCCCTGCCTTGTGCAAGGCTGTCTTGCTATCTTCATTATGCTTATTGTGTTAATTGTGATCTCTTTAAAGCTTTTCTTTAACCTATAAGAGACACTGAAATCTGATTGCCCCTATAAAAGGGCAGAGAATGGAATAGACAGGTGATTAAGCAAGGACAGAAGCTACTTTGGCATAATTATGCTCTAGCATATATGTTTAAAAAACAAGCGAAGGGACACCTGAGTGGCTCAGTCAGTTAAACTCAGGTCATGATCTCAGTGTCCTGGGATGGAGCCCTGCATCCGGGCTCCTTGCTCAGCAGGGAGTCTGCTTCTTCTTCTCCCTCTGCCCCTCCACCCCCAAATAAATAAATAAATCTTAAAATAAAAAACAAAAAACAACTCAAGAGGTGGAAAGTTGAAGCATTTTTAAAGGTGTCGAGGGACTTGTTAGCAGTGTATGCCCTACCACACCATTTTCATTACACACTTTTATCTTGGAAGAATGGTGGAGTTTTATGATTACCAAGATTTCTCCAAGCCTGTGAAAGCTAATGAGTTGTATTTTCTCTCCCACTCCTGGGTGAGATTTCTGCTAATCTGGGACTTCATTGGTTCTGTCCCAGAATTTCATCTGTCTTCTTACCCATTTTATAAAGCCTGTCCTTTCGTGTCCCATGACCCAGACAGAAACAACTCCATTGAGAGCTTCACACATAGTGGAATGAAACACTCTGTCTACACTGGGAATTGACTATTTTGCCATGTGCTTGCTCGAAACTCGGGCCTGTATAGAGTATAGAGATCATTTATGAAAAGACAAGAGGAAGAACAAAAAGGGAGACCAAAAAAAGATAAACTTCTATAGTTCTCCTTTGAAGATTCCTGGGAATTTCTCTATGAGTTACATGGGTAAAGAAGAGTGGGAGATTGTTCACTTACCAGATGAATTATGGCCATGTAAATATGCAGGTTGGAAAGTACAGTCCAAAATACAGCCACACCTCAGAGTTGTGTTTTCCCTGTTGCTTGTACCTAAATTGATCCAAAATTTCCTCAATCCTTCTCTTTCCTTTGAGTGACCACATCAGAAAGCATATGTGTCAGCTTAATATCTATGTATTCCACACATCTAAAATTAGAATCTTACTTAATTTTAATACAGCTAATTTACTAAGAATAATTTAAGTTGTTGTCTCTCTCTCTATATATATATATATAATTCCATTGGCCTTGGCTGAGAGTCCTTTGTCCCACACCTGTTGAAAATTAATTTAAGTCACTCACTTATTTGAGTAAGTTAGAAGACTTTTAAAAAGTCATTTTTCTGGGCACCTGGGTGGCTCAATGGGTTAAAGCCTCTACCTTGGGCTCAGGTCATGATCTCATTGGGCTCTCTGCTCAGCAGGGAGCCTGCTTCCCCCTCTCTCTGCCTGCCTCTCTGCCTGCTTGTGATCGCTCTCTCTCTCTGTCAAATAAATAAATAAAATATTTTTTAAAAAAGTAATTTATCCAAATTTATCCAATAAGGTCATAGACCAATGGTCCTAATGAAATGCCAAGTATGCTAGTAGTCTTTAAGCTTTTTGCAAAAGGAGTTGTGGAAAGGGTTTATGTAAATAGATTAGATTTCATTTTAAAGTGCATTAAGTGACATAAATAAACAGGAACAATTTATTTTGTAACTTCCCAAATACCTTCAGTGAATGAAAATAGGAGTTAAATATTGGAGTAGTAATAAAGATTCAGAGCAGTGGTTAGGTATGTTATTTTAATATATCCACTGGAGAGAAATAAATCTGTTTTACAATGATATAAGGCCCATGATTTCAGGTGTTTTTACGTGAGCTACAGATTATATAAATCACCAATTATTTACCCCTTGGGATTGTTGTCTTGCTTAATCAATGGAATATGTAGTTCTGCATTATAAGAAAGAGTTAATATGACACAATTCAAGTGATAATTCCCTATGGGAAGAAAAGTTCCAGAGATATTCTAAGCTAGGAGGGGTTTTCGAGCAGCACCATCCAATAGAAATATATGAGCTATATATGCCAGTCTAAATTTCCAGTAGACACATTAAAACAAAAAAAAAGCAAGTGAATTAATCTTAACAATATGTCTTCTTTAACCCAATACATCCAAATGTTGTCATTTCAGCATGTAATTAATTTAAAAATTTATTAGGGGGATATTTTCCCATTTTTTTCCTACTGTTTTTGAGATCTGGCGTGTATTTTATATTTGCACCACATCTCAGTTCAGACTAGCCACATATCTCGGGCTCAGTAGCCTTAGGAGCTAGTGGCTCTGGTATCGGACAGCACAGATCTAGACCAAAGGCTTGCAGGGGCCCAACAGGTAAGAATGGAGAAGAGCCCAAATGGAGCCTGTGGCCAGATGCAACCCTTCTAACATGGCCAGAGCTGCTCTCAGCTCAGCTCAGCCGGTTCCCACCTGAGCCCTAGTACTGCCAGGTTTTCTGAGTTTTGGGGGGAGGCCAGAGATTCAGAGTCCGGCAGGCAATTTCTCAATTTTTAAATGCTGGCAACTAATTCAAAACTTTCAAAATATTATATGGGCCTCAAGCAGCCAGTTTGTGGCCTTTGTTCCCAGCCCTTCAAATTTCAGAGCCTGTGAGGTTCTCTGGCTCAGGCAACATGCTGTGTTAGGTTTGGATAAGGATAATAAAAGATGCTCGTTTCTTTCAAATACGAATGTGTTTGAACATGTTTCTAAATATAGAGACTGTATCCCATGTTAGAATCTACCCCGTGGTGGTTCTTGTCACCTGAGTTAGTGCCTTCCAGAAAGGAAGTGTCACATGTTCATAGAACCTAGCCTTCCCAGGGCTTGGGGATAAAGGATTTCATTGCTCTAGCTGACTGCACTTCCTGTTTTTTTAAGCATTTATCCTACTTGTAACTATGTGCTCAGTGTCCCTCTTCCATGGCCGATGACAGGCTTTCCGAGGGCAGGTAGAATCTGTCCTGTTCTTGCTGTGGCCCCAGCATCTGGCATATGAAATGCTTTGTGCAGCTATGTACTGAAGGAATGAGTAAGTAAATACATAATTGAAAACCCGAGGAGGAAGTATTGTGGAGGATACAGAAAAATTAGAACCCTCTAATTTTGGTGGTGCAGCCGCTATGGAAAACAGTGTGGCAGTTCCTCAGAAACCTAAAAATAGAACTTGTCATGCAATCCAGCACTTCCACTTCTGGGTATACAGCCCCCAAAATTGAAAGTAGGGATACGAAGAGATATTTGCATACCGGTGTTTGCAACAGTGTTATTCACGCTAACCAAAAGGTGAAAGCAACGTAATTGTCGGTTGACAGATGAATAGCTAAACAAAATGTGATATATACATACAATGGACTATTATTCAAACTCAGAAAGGAAGGAAATCCTGGCATATGCTACAACATGGAGGAACCTTGAAGACATTTTTCAAAGTGAAATAAGCCGGTCACAAAAGGGCAAATACTCTATGATTCCACTCATATGTGGGGCCTAGAGTAGTCAAACTCATTGAGATAGAGTAGTGGTTTCCAGGGGAACAGGAGGAGCAGGGAATGGGGAGTTAGCATTTAATGGGTATGGAGTTTTCAGTTTGAGGAGAGAGAAGAGTTGTATGGATAGACGGTGGTGATGGTTGCACAACAATGTGAATATACTTAATGTCACTGGACTACATACTTAAAAATGGTTAAAATGGTAAATTTTGTTGTGTATATTTTAACACAAATAAAAATGCATAATCCTTAAAAATTCAGGAAGGTCAAATGACTTATCCAAGGTCATGATATTCTTCCCTGGAGTTCTTTAAACTCTCCCAGACTATTGGTAGTATTTTTTGACCTAATATTTTTTGAAGGTCTTAAAGCTGGGAACCAGCAGACCTAGATCTTAATAAATCCCTTGATATCTCAGTACCTCACTTCCCACTCATTCATTGTCCTGTCTCTCTGAAAATAACCTACCAGTAAGTTTAAGATGGTGAAATGAAATATGTATGAGAAAAGTATATGCACTGCATTAATCTGGGCTGAATTCCTTATGCTCCGGGGAATTAATGTATTATTGAAATAGAAACTTCTGGTCATGTAGCAAATATTTAAGAACCTTGTTGAACTGATCATTGCCCCGTTCAGTTAAAATGGTAAATTTGCCTCAGTCACTGAGCGAGTTTTGCTTTATTGCCTTTGTACTGGTGATGGTTTTATTTCAAAGCAGTCTTCCGTGTGCTGAAATGCCCTTGGCATCAGAGTCTTCTCCTCTTGCTCTCACAGTCAAGTGAGGTGGGAAGAGAATCCCACGTGCAATAGGATATCTAGTCTCAGGATGCCGCGCCACACCCCAAAGTGCAGCATCTTCCAGTGACCTTTCCTGGCTCTGGAGCTCTGTGCATGTCTATTGTTCAGAGCAGCCTGATATCAGCAGTTAGAGAAAAAGGCATAAGCATTTTATATTTTCACTCTTTAGAGAGTTGCTTTATTAGGAAAGCAAGCTCTCGGTTTTCTGTCGCATGCTGTATCCTGTCTCATTTTCCAAGAAGACACTGTCCTGAAATTGAGAAAGTAAATAAGACTCTGTTCTAGGTCTAAATCATAGATGGCCCAGTTTATCCACCCTCATGTCTGAAAAATGAGCGTAGCTAATGCCCGTTTTGCTGCTCACACATAGATCCTTTCTATTGCCCTGCAATCACATCTTACGCTAAAATACATTCAAGATTGACAAAAAGACAAAACCATAAAACGAACAAAGAAAATAGAGATGAAAAGTAAATCTTAGTTTGGGAAACTTCCACCAAGATATAGAAGCAATGCAAAATAATTGCAAAAGGAAAGCTGATAAATTTAACTACAATTTCTACATATCAAAAATATAAAATGTAAACGACACATTGGGAAAATATTTGTAACAAATGTGATAGACAAAAGTTAATATGAAAATCAATGTCTCTAATCAATCATAAAAAAACTTTGCTATCCCAATACCATAATCCACAAGGGAAATGATTTTTCTCTACAGAAGAAGAAATATAAGTGGCTAATTAGTCCGAGAAAAGATATTCTCTTTAGTAATTAAAGAATGCATACTAAAATGAGATGAAAACTTTCTACTTATTGGCAATATTTTTTGCACGATAATCCTCAGTATTGGCACTCACGCACCACTGAGAGGAGTAGAGTGGATGTAGCTTTTCTGGAAAATTATTTAGCGATACATCCTAAGAGCTTTAAATGTGATTCATACACATTGATTCAGAATCTGTCCTAAGGACATAATTAGAAATACCAATAAAGATATATAAGGATGTTCACTGCAACATTGTTAGTATTTGTGAAGAATTGAATATAACCCAAATGAGCAATAACAGGGAATTATTTACATAAATTGTGTTTCATCAATGACATTAATGATGACATTAAAAATCAGGAGTCCAAAGAATATTGATTAAAATGCTCAGTGTGTATTGTGCACAATTATATAAAGTGTAATTATGTAAACGTGTACAATTAATAGTCTGTTGCATATACCAATATGGACTACGGCAAATCTGTATGTATGCATTGAAAAAGGATTAAATGAAAATCAGCAATATGTTAGAAACTGTTATCTCTGGATGGCCAGATTACAAATAATTTCAGTTTCAATTTTCTTTGCAACTCATCTCCCTGTTGTAACTTTTATATGATAAAAATATATCATTTCTATAAATGGGAAAAAAAAAAGTTTTTAAAAACAGAATTGCACCTGAGTGGATCAGTCAGTTAAGCGTCTGCCTTGGGCTTGGGTCATGATCCTGGGGTCCTGGGATGGAGCCCCGCATTGGGCTCTCTGCTCAGCAGGAACTCGGCTTCTCTCCTCTCCCTCTGCAGCTCCCCCCATCCCCAACCCTGTTTGTGCTCTCTCTCTCTCTCTCTCTAATAAAGAAATAAAAATCTTAAAAAAAAAAAAAAAAAAGGCAGAATTGCTACCAAAACAGATTTACTATGAAGAAAATGCTTCATCTTTCTTCATGAACTCTTTCCTGGTGTCATTATACCCTTCGCAGTTAAAGACTCCTGCTTATCTCTCATATTCATCAAATTACCAAGTCCTATAAAGTCTAAGATAAAATCCTGCATGTTTCTTAGACCTGGCCCTTCCTTTCCACTACCCCGATCAGCCTTCTAGTGTAGTTTGGGTCTTCATTACTTATTACCCCTTGACTCTCTGCTGCTCTGGGTTTTGAGTCCTGACGCCAGACCTGGCATCTACCGTTCTAAATGACGTGACTCTAACCTGGCTTTCTCATGTTAGTCCTCAGACACCCCTATGCATGTCAGACAGGCTGTCCCCTCATGCACCTCTGCTTTCGTAACTCTGTGATGTTCCTTCCACTATCAAAAGACTGTCTTCGGTCCTCTGTTCAGTAGACATCTACTGAATAATTTTCATGTGTCAGGCAGTTGGGAGCACCAAAACGAATCAATCAAAGACCTCTACCTTAGAGAGGCTCACAGTCAACTTGAGGAAACAAATACACAACTAGTTGTATTTTGTATAATAAATCCAGTGGTGGAAGTGGGATTTGAACCCAAGTTGACCTGCCTCCAAAGCCATTTTGCTTTAAGGTAAGGAGAGAGAAAGGCAATTGCAGGGGTCTGCTATGGCTGGCAGCTGGGGGTATGTTGGAGAGGAACGGGCCACGAGCCCAATGAGGCTGCAGAATGTCAGTGTATGGCATGTTGGGGACCTACAACCTAATCCTGTTGATAACTGAAATAATTAATAACTGATAACTCGGCTCCATGCCCTGTTCTCAGTGCTTCGCACATGCTAAGTTAATCCTCATAACGATTTTATGATATAAAACAACTATCTTTTTATAGGTAAACTGAGACCGAAAGATTAAGTGATTTGCACCATGTCACATAGTAGCTATCTGGGTCCAGAGTCTGAGAGCTTTACTACTGTGCTTTAATAATTTATGTGCTTAGTTGTCTTGTCTCTGCAAATCGATTGCAAACCATAAAAGGTCAGAGACTGTCACAGGCACTTTTGTATCCCTAGTAGAACTCCATGCACGGCCCCCAGTCGATATGAATGGAATCGAATTAAACAAAGACCTTCAAAGTCTCCTGTGAAGTACTCCTACTTGCTTTGAGGATTATCCAGACCTATGTGGTTGGGGGAAAGCAGAGAAAAAAAGACACGAGTGTTTATGCCACCAGCCCAACTCAACATTGTTTGTCCTTCCCCAGCAGATACCACATGGGTGTTGGATGAATTCACTCTGGGTAGTCTCTGCCTCGCAGGGTCAGGATCTCCTCAAGTTGGAAGCCGTTGCCCTGTCGAACCTCCCACTGGTTTCAAACTGTGACCTGACTGAAAGACGCTTAGAACATGATTCCAGAATGTGAGAGGTGCTAGCTTTTTAAACTCACTTGTTCTAAGCCTGTGGCTTTTTGGAGGGAGAGAGTGAGCCCTGCCGGTTCAAATTCCAGCATAATAGAGTCATAATGCGTAAGCTTCAAGGGGATGCTATGCAAATGAACACTTGTTTCCTGTTCGAGCCAAAGACAGAGCTGTATGCCCATCATGAGTCTTCTCTTTTACATTGCGGGAATGGGTTGGCTCACCTGCGCAGCCGCAACAGGAATGTCACTGAAGACTCGGCATGCCTGTGCACACAAAGGATGGAATATGTGAAGCCTTTCCTCTCCCTCCCCCACCCCCTCGCCCTCACTCACACATGCGGGAGGAGCAAGCTGCCATGAGGTCCTGTAAGGACACGCAGCACTCTCATTCCAACCATAGCATCGTGTTGGCTTGAAAGGAGCGAAGCAGGAGGGGGGAGGGGAGAAATGGGAAGAGCGGCATCACGTGCTCATCCTCTCATACCTTGGCTTTTTTCATGGCTTTCCCTGTCACAGCCCTACCCTATCCCCACAAATCAGAATCATCTTTGGCCTTGGACGGCAGGCTCAACAGGGCCTCTTTTGTAGCAGGAATGACAGCTAATATGAATCGAACACATTCACTAGGTGTAAGACTCTGTTCTACCAGGGAATCCGCGTGTGTACCTTTTGAGCAATGCATTCACTGTTCTGTCTGCATTTATCGACTGCAGAAACTAGGTTTAGAGAAGTTTAGTGAGTTGCCTGGGAAGAAAGAGCCAAGACTCAAATCCACACCGTGTTCCCCCGAAGCCCAGGCTTTTAGCCTTTCTTGGCCATAGAACTTTGGCCTCCAAATTCTCCCTGCTTCCACTTCCAACTAAAAAGCATTTATCCTTCTAGCAAATGCTCACAGTGCTTTATCCGTGTTTCCTTTATGGGACTTACCAGTATCAACATCTGAAGATATAATTTTATAAAACTTTCTTATTAAATGGAGGACATGCAGGCGGAGTGCATTTCTTATTCCTTGGCATATTTTCCACGGCACCCAGCATAATGTGGGGCACCCACGGACAAGAATAACAAAGGTCGTTTCTGATCAGATTTCACCTTTCTGAACACCTGCACCTTGACAGGGACTTGGGGATCTATAAAACTACCTTGAGTTTTCAGCTCAGATTTCCTAAAGAAAAGTAAAAAGTAAAGGTGTACCCAGGGAAGCTTGAATCATGGTTTTCCTCACAAAAATGTGGACATCACACTTAAGAATCCTCCAATTCTTATGAAATGAAAACCATGAAATGAAAACATTTCATTCTTAAAAAAAAAAATTCTCATCTTCCTGTTATTGGTAGTTCTGAACATTAGATTTTTTTTTTCCCCACAGGGTCAAAAGATACCTAAGTATAGGATTGCAAGTAGGAAAATAGGGGACAGAAATCAGGTATTGGCAGTTTTTCCATTTTCATTTGTGTGAATTTTTAATATAAATGCTGGGATATAATGCATTAATGCAAGTCACAATGTTTCAGTGAACACATTTCAGCAGTTCAACTTTATAACAATTATAAATAAATCTGTTAAATTTTTCTGGACAATGCCAGCATCGGGATTTTTTTTTTTTTTTTTTTTTTAAACAAGTAAATGTCAGGCACCTGGGTGGCTCTGTCACTTAAGCATCTGCCTTTGGCTCAGGTCATGATCCCAGGGTCCTGTGTTCGAGCCCCGCATCGGGCTCTCTACTCAACAAGGAGTTTGCTTCTCCCTCTCCCTCTGCCTGCTGCTCTGCCTACTTCTGTTCTCTCTTTGGTTTCTATGTCAAATAAATAAATAAATCTTTTAAAAAAAATATTTAGGGGCGCCTGGGTGGCTCAGTCGTTGAGCGTCTGCCTTCGGCTCGGGTCATGATCCCAGGGTCCTGGGATCGAGCCCCGCATCGGGCTCTTTGCTCAGTGGAGAGCCTGCTTCTCCCACTACCATTCCCTCTGCTTGTGTTCCCTCTCTAGCTGTGTTTCTCTCTGTCAAATAAATAAAAAAAAAAGAAAAGAAAAAATATTAAAAGAAAATAAAGCAAATATGTCTTTATTGATGACAAAACCAAAAACCAAAAAACAACAACAAAAACCAAAAACAGGCATATCGTACACCATAGTCCACCTTCCAGTGATTTTCCCTTAATGGACCCAGTTCCGTGCTGTGCTGGCCCTGTTCAGAAGTCGTTAGCATCCCAGTCTGCTCAGAACCTCTTTTTGTGCATGCCGATCCTTTTCTGTGCATCTCACTTGTTTAATGACAGAGTTGAAGCTTCCTTGGATCCCCCCGTGGCAGGCTGCAGAGACACCCCCATCTCACGATGCTTCAAATTTACACTTTAAAGGAACTAGTTGTCATTAGCTGTACTTTGAACTTCTTCCATCACATAAATTTATCCACATGGTTTCAGACATTCTGGGAAATACCTGCTGTACCTATGCCAGGAATGCTCACTCCTCCCTCCCTCCCTCCCCTTCTGCCTCTCATCCTCTCTCTCTCTCTCTCTCTCTCTCTGTCATCTTGCTTCTTGAGCTGTAACAAATAAAAGGGGTTTTCAGTTCATGCCCTGATCCAGTTTTTGGCAGAAGAGACCTGTCTTGAGGGTGAACCCGGCTCTATCACACCTCCCGTGTTCCACCCTTAAACATTTTTTGGATACATTATTAAAGATTTTTATGTTTTTCTCTTTTTTTTTTTTTAAGATTTTTTATTTATTTGACAGAGAGAAACACAGCGAGAGAGGGAACACAAGCAGAGGGAATGGTAGTGGGAGAAGCAGGCTTCCTGCCAATGTGGGGTTCGATCCCAGGACCCTGGGATCATGACCCGAGCCGAAGGCAGACGCCCAACGACTGAGCCACCCAGGCGCCCCTATGTTTTTCTTTTTAAACATTTCATAATCATCCGTTTCTAAGCTCTCCTAGCGCAGCATTTGGTTCATAATCATGCACAGATACTTATCGATAAATGAACCCGTGGGAGGAAATGAAGGGAAGAAAGAAACTAGTATGTCCAGGCTCACTTGTACAAGCAATGTTATCCCCTCTTTTCAAAGCACAGAGCCGCCACCGCCCCCCATCTTTGACGATCTGAATAAATCACAGAGGCACTTACGGTTGTCAGGTTTAATGTCTGTGCGGCCTGCTGTGGGGCAAAATGCACAGCTGGCCCAGATATTGCTGCCACCACCCCTGACTCCCTCCATCAGCATAGCAAGGGTTCCAGCAAAGCCATAATGTCGCACCTGCACCTGTGGCAGAGAGCCCCATCCTCTTCCATCAAAAGGAAACAGATACTGTTCCCTCTATGTCAGTCTTGTTCCAGAAGCTGGAGACAATGAAGTCTCCAAAGCCAGGCTGTTTGAACCTCTTGAGGGACAAATTCTTGCTCTTGCTGCCATGACCTAAGGGAACTGAATACCCCGGCTTTCCCAAGAAGATGAGTTTTTGGTAGAGCTGCTCAACCCTGTGGGTCCTGCTGCTCCACTCACTGCCTCCGCTGAGGACAGAGGTATGGTCTTGCCATTACCTGAAGCTCAGAGTCACAAAAAAGTGGTGCAGTGGAGCCAATGCTGACTCCCAATGGCAACTCCCTGGGGTGGCCACAGCCCAAGTCCTGCGGGTTCACCCAAGTGGTAGTGGTTCCTCAGGGGGTGAGAATAGATGCCCCTCCCCGCAGAGCTGCACTCTGTCCTGGAAGCTCCAGTGCCACAGTGAGCTTGTTTCCTCACACAACCCGGGAGCGTCGCCGTGGCGGAGCCAACTTCCGCCATCACCATCTGCCTTGGATCAGATTCCAGAGTAAGTCACTTCATGGACGTAGACCAATGTCCCGTCAATGTCCGGTGCTTGGTGGAGAGGCAGTGCTCCTTGATCCATCTCTTCCTACCTTTCAGAGGCTTCTCTCCTGCACCTCTGTTCCATTTTTCCATCTGGTCTCTGTCAAGGTACTGTCACCAGACAAATGTTAATAACTTTGAATCTGGAAGGGAAGTGGCTAAGGTTTGGCTCTCTTTACACCCAAAAGACTTCTCAGCTTCCAAGTAAACCAGTGGATACCATGAAAGATATAATAGAAAAACTCCACTGGAGCCCACCTAGGGACATGAAACTCTGGATGTTGGCAGGTGTCAGAAGGACTGAGCCTCTTCCACTCACCTGCGGCTTCTGAGCCGGGGCCTTGGTTTTACCCAGATGTACAGTCATATAAATAATCATCTTATTGCCTATAAATAGAAGAGGGATTCTTACAGTAATTAGTGCCAGAAGTTTCTCCCAAGTAGGTTAACTTATGCTTCTATTCATCTCTTCTAATTTATAAATTTGTTATTGATATAAATTTCACAAGTAAATACCTGCAGAAAAAATATTTTAATTTTCATATATATATATAAAGCTTATATCTACATAAGCTTTCATGTATAAAGCCTTTCGGAACAATGAGCAGTAGTATAATCGAGGATAGGTCTATGTGTATGAGCGTGTGGAGGCGTGTACAGGTCACCCACTCACGCACATCCTGTGTGTCCTGGGGCTCCACGTGGACAGCGTGTCTCATGGTGGGCTGCAGCCAAGTAAAGGCTGAGAGTTGCTGCTCAGGAGGACCCCCCAATACACACACCCCGGCTAAGCCACTACCCACACAGCAGCCCCGGCTGCTTTGAATTCTGCCACTTCCAAATGCTTTTTTCCTTTCCCCAAGGCCAAATCCTACATTCCTGACCGGTTGTGCCATGTGTGAACCTTGATTTTTCGTTCTGTTTTTTGTTTTTGTTTTTATTCTTACAAGATGACTGAGGAGGGAAATCAGGAAGTGACAAGCAGACAGCAGATAAATGGCATGTCATGGCTCCCACTCAAATAATACAATAATATGTTTCTGCTATTCAAAATACATGCCTTGGGCATCTAGGGGGCTCAGTTGGTTAAGCAAGTGCCTTCAGCTCAGGTCACGATTCTGGGGTCCTGGGATCGAGTCCTACATGGGGTTCCTCCTGTTCAGCAGAGAGTCTGCTTCTCCCTCTCTCTCTGCTGCTCCTCCTGCTTATGCTCGCTCTCTCTCTCTCTGTCAAATAAATAAATAAAATCTTAAAAACAAAAAACAAAACACATGCCTATACCAGTGTGTAATGTGTGCCTGTGCTTTGGTGCACTGGCCCTGCTTGAGTAAGATTGCAGGGCCAAATCGTTTGCAGATATCCATCTGCCTGCATATTAACGGAGGCAAGTCAACGTGGAGAGCCCTTTGAAATGCTTAGGAATGTTGCAGAGTGGCCATTTTAGCTACTGAATTCTTCTTGTGGGGGCTCAGTGGACACGGCTGTTCAGCGGCCCCAGTGAAGAACCATGGAATGTGCGTACAACGAGCAGTCAAGCCCCCACCAGGCGCCTGGCACTCAAGCCTCTGACTGTGCTGTCAGCTGCTGGTGGCGTGCACAAATGAAAGGCGACCCGGGCCTCTTCTTGGATGCCAACCCTCATTGCAGTGCCCAGAGCATTCGGAAAACATCACTATCAGATATGGCAGTTCATTTCCTTAGGACAGAGCTCGGAGCTGAAATACAGAGAAGTAAATGCAGAGGTAAATGCAGAGAAGCACAACAGTGTGGGTTTCCAGGCCTTTTTTATGTGCATAAATAGTAAGAGATACTTCACATAAAAGCCATATAGTTTTGTAATGTCTTGCGATCATGGCAGGACTTCGGGTGGAATGAGCGCTGTTAACTCTCCATTTGCTCGTCTTTGGATTTCTCAACGTATTTCTAGCCCCGGGATGATAGTGTGAGAAACCAGTGCAGTTTAACAGGTAGAAGCAGGTGAGGCTGAACCTCCCTGTGACCTGGATTTCTTGTCAGGTCTCCTGATCTGCTCAAAATATGAAAGGAAGGCACTACATTTTTAAAGACACTCTCCATACCTTTGCTCTTGGAATAAAACAGAACTCTACTTAACCGGGGGCAGGTTGCATGTTCTTGATGCATCAAAAGTATTGCTTATTTATCTAAAACTAAGAGTTGAGATGAAAACATCTCCAAAGCAGATGAAGGTGAGAGGGACTCGTGTTAGAGGGGAGACTGAGGCAGAAGGCGTGGGTCGTGTGCTCAGCCACTAACTTCTGCGACACGCCCTTTCTGCGTGGGTAACATGGCTTACAAAGCAGTCTGGAGTACCCATGAGATATACGGAACTGCTCTAAACCCAGAGCAGCACTTTCTAATTGCCTTTTTATTGCCTGATTAGCGGTCTCATATAAGCCACAGAAATTAACATAAAGGCATTCTGCTTCTCCACGCCGGTAAGATGCTTCTCTGTGATTAGGAGTAGGGAACATGGAACCTTGGCTGGTACATTGTCAGGTCCGTCACTGGCTCGTTGGAGACTTCGTAGGGTCTGTCACAGAGAAACAGCCTGGAAATGAGCTTTTCTAAACTTAGGCACATATCAATTATTCACCAGCCCAGCTTCTCTTGTACATTATCTTATAGACTTCACCTTGGCAACGTGGCTTATTTCTAAATCTTAGTCCGAAATGGATACCTTAATATTAGGTTTCTGTGGCTTTACATGATTCTGTATGTCAGCTGATTCTGAACGTGTCTTTTCTTTTTCTCTTCCTCCTTTATTTATGTGAAACTTTCTGTGAAGGTTAAGAAACCAAGGCTGTCACTTCCTACTTTTCAGTATCAGTGATGAGATCATACTTACGATGTATCATTTAGCTTTTGAGAGAAAATATAGAAGCAAGAATTTCTGCTTAGATCTTTTTTACATACTACCTTGTTTGCAGTGTTGAATGAAATAGTATAGAACGTGTTTACTGCTCTTTGCAAATAAGTGCTATTCAAAATTACCCATATTACGGTTATTACCTTTCGTTGCATAAGGAGAAAATTGCGTATATCAGGTTTCTACTATTTTTATTATGTAAAACATAATCTATAATATTAAGTCCATGATTGCCAGAAAAAATAACATAGAGAAAGTCATCCTTTTTATAACATTTTTATTTTCTCTGTTTACTCTGACTGCAAGCAAAGGACACAAAACCGTGTGGAGGCAGAAACCCCATAATGTCATTAATCGGCTCCCTTGACAGGATACCCAATTATCCTCTTGAGTGCGTCACATAAAAGAGCGGATGGTTCCTGGAGAGAGTCTAGCCAGCCCAGAAAAGAAACAGAGATTACAATTATAGTGTTAATAGTCTTAATAAGCATGTGTCCATTATCTTGGGGGTGGAGTAGTGCCCCTTGGTTCCTGCAGAGCTGTCAGTATAAACTGAATAACTTTCACTTTGTAATCAGGAAAATGAAAAGGGGGGGTGATACCTCACAAGAAAAATGACATTTTCAGAGAGATGTCAGGACAGCACAATCAGACACCCTTCCTATTCATCAGATGGGTCTGGGAGCGGTGCCCATCCATGATATTGCTAAGTCACTGGACAGGCACACAGGAACCCATGAAGCCCACATGGGGGGGACAGGAAATGAGCTATACCACGGAGCTTTTGCAGTCTGCACGATCAGGTGTCGCTATTAGTGACCTTTCAAAGAACAAGTTAAGGCTTAAGCAAATCAAGGATCCAGTGAAGGAAATTAATACCAAAGTTACATACCATGGAACATTTTGCCTATAGTCCATCAGTACGGCAAATATATTCTTTTTTTTTTTTTAAAGATTTTATTTATTTGACAGCAAGAAACACAGCGAGAGAGGGAACACAAGCAGAGGGAATGGTAGCGGGGGAAGCAGGCTTCCCGCCGAGCAAGGAGCCCGATGTGGGGCTCGATCCCAGGCCCCTGGGATCTGACCCGGGCCGAAGGCAGACGCTTAACGACTGAGCCATCCAGGCGCCCCCGGCAAATATATTCTAAAGCATCTTCAGTGCCTTATTACGGCATATTAGGACATTTTCACTTCTCCCTTGGAGAGATAAAGATTGAAGCAAAAGAGTTGGAAACATTTCCATTTACATTTTTTTAAGACTATATTTTTTTCAAGTTTTTATTTAAATGCTGGTTAGTTAACATACAGCATAATATTAGTTTCAGGTGTAGAATTTAGTGCTTCACCACCTACATACAACATCTGGTGCTCAACACAAGTGACTTTATTTTGTTTTATTTTATTTTTTTAAAAGATTTTATTTATTTATTTGACAGAGAGATCACAAGTAGGTAGAGAGACAGGCAGAGAGAGAGGGGGAAGCAGGCTTTCCGCTGAGCAGAGAGCCCGATGTGGGGCTCAATCCCAGGACCCTGAGATCATGACCTGAGCCGAAAGCAGAGGCTTTAACCCACTGAGCCACCCAGGCACCCCCGCAACTTTATTTTTTAAAGTAGTTTTAGGTTCACAGCAAAAGTGAGAAGGTCCAGAGATTTCCCGTATACCCACTGCCCTCACACGTGCTTAGCTTCCCCCGTTACCAAAATCCCCGTTTCTCCTTATTTTCATGAATGGGTGTTATTTTGGACAATATTTGCCTATCAAATCTTTCTAATTTTTGTCACATTTTTCATGTTAGGAAATACCCATATGTTTAATAAGCTTTTTTTTTGGCATCTGTTGTAACCTAGAACAAGGGATATTGATTCCAGCAGAGTGCTCATTACATAGAAGACTCTTAATATTTGGTGAATAAAAGGCATCTTTGAGACACTTGGGTGAGGATGGAGGCTAGAGACAAATGGATTTAAAAATCATGAAAAGGTGGAGTTTACAGTTACAACAGATATCAGAATGTCCTTGTAAAAGTGAGTGACAGATGAAAACATCTCCAGAAGACATTAAAGTCCAGACAGGCCACAGTTTATTGGTACTTACATCTTCAAAAGTTCACTCTCGGGGGCGCGCAAAGTTATAAGAAGTGATATTTGGAGGAAAAAAATTAAAATGCGGTATGTTAGGGGCACCTGGGTGACTCAGTGGGTTGGGGCCTCTGCCTTCAGCTCAGGTCATGATCTTGGGGTCCTGGGATCGAGCCCTACATCAGGCTCTCTGCTCAGCAGGGAGCCTGCTTCCCCCCCTCTCTCTGCCTGCCTCTCTGCCTACTTGTGATCTCTCTCTGTCAAATAAATAGGGAGAATCTTTAAAAAAAAAAAAATGCGGGGCGCCTGGGTGACTCAGTGGTTAAGCGTCTGCCTTCAGCTCAGGTCATGATCCCAGAGTCCTGGGATCGAGCCCCGCATCGGGCTCTGCTCGGCAGGGAGCCTGCTTCTCCCGCTACCATTCCCTCTGCTTGTGTTCCCTCTCTCACTGTGTTTCTCTCTGTCAAACAAATAAAATCTTAAAAAAAAAAATGTGGTATGTTAAATGTGATTTTTCACAGAAATGACAATAGAACAAGAATTTGCATCTTTAGGCAAGGTCTTATAAATACCCAATATTTTTCAAATCATAGACACAAGCACCGTGTCTAATCAACCAGTTAGCCCCGATAATTTATGTACCTTTTGCCCTACACAGTAAGCTTCCTACCATATGGAATTATACTTACAATGATATGGTTTTACACTTAGCTCCCACCTTCATCATTCTTGCTATATTTACTATAATTATTCAAAGCATTAAATAATTCATGGGGTAGTAGGATTGAGTTTAAGCAGGGTTTTAGAAATATTTAGGATTTCCTGATGGCTTGTTTGAGAAACTCACATAGAGTATACTGTACTTAATTTTTCCCATTCATTTTTGTTTTTAATTGCTCTAGAACAGATGTACAGATTAGGATTCTAATCTCAGTCTTTCAGTATTTGGAGACAAATCCTTTCTATTAGTAGGGGTGAAGGACATCTCATCTATAGCAACTTTTTTTTTTTAAGATTTTTTTATTTATATATTAGAGAGAGAGAATGAGAGAGAGAACACAAACAGGGGAGTGAGAGAGGGAGAAGCAGGCTCTCTGCCAAGCAGGGAGCCCAAGGCAGGGCTTGATCCCAAGACCTGAAGGCAGAAGTTTAATGACTGAGCCACCACCCAGGTGCCCCATAAGCAACTGTTGTACCTCGAACTCGAACAAAATATGTAACCCAACCCATATGACTTCTTATTCCAGTTTTATTATTTATGCTTTATTTGCAACAACGTTACTTCGTAGTGTTTTGCTGGTTGTGTTGCAAATATCTAATATATTAATTTAAACAGGCCTGGGTTTGAGTTGGATCCCAATTACTGACTACAACTTTGCATAGTTTACATCTCAAAACTCCAGTGTCCCTACCTATAAAATGCAAATAATAACATTTTGTGGGGGAGTAATTGAATGAACTCATCCTCCCCATATGCATAGCAGTGTCTTGCATGTGGTATGTGCTTCATAAATGTCAGCAACAGGCCTTGCACAGAGCAAGGCCCTGAAGGCATACAGTGCACTGCTGGCACCACCTTCCGTGGTGGCCCTGCTTGGTTGCAGTTGCTATAGTTCTATCTGCAGGGAAAAGTGTTCTGAGTTCAAACTACCAGATTCAGCTATAGACTTAGTTGGTAACCTTGTTTTAAGCTGCAATTTTAATAGAAAATTAGAAAGACAAATGTTAGGGACATTCAGGAGTGGAGGGGACCTCTCTGAGCTGGGGCTATCAGAAATATTTTCTGAAAGATTTGGTGTTTAAAAAATGGGCTGGAGGATGGCTGTTCAAGTTAGGGAGAATATTTTGTGCTCAAGTAAAAATTTAAATGGGGTTCAGTGCAATGCTTGAAGAAAAAGTGCCTACATGTCATTTCGACTGGAAGAAAATCAGAAGATGACCAACCTCTTAGAATTACAAGTGGCAGGCTTATTGTGAGGAGAGCCCGGGAACTTTGGTTCAGAAAGTCTCTTTCAGTCAGAGGACACACATCTGAAATGACACTGTCAACTGGAAGGGTCCCCTGACAGCCCTGGTCCATGACTGCAGCTCCCGCACCCCCCACGGGCTCTAGAAGCTTCCCTCTGCGACTCTTGACAGTTGTGGTAGGAAGAATGCCCACCAGCACAGGAGGAGGCGAGGCGTCTGGGCTCACTCAATAGCCCTGGGAGGAAAAACTTTTTTCCCACCCTCAAAGCGAGACTCCACCTTCTGAATAAAGCAGACTTCATAGCTGCCCAACCAAGTGGCCCCGTGGGGTTTCTGGGAGCTAAAAACCACAGCAGAGCTTTCTCCTGACTGTGCAAGTCTCTGGGACGAGAAAAAGAGATCAATTTAGACCACAAGCTTTGACCTTGTGAATTGAAGGAGAATGGTATAAAGAAACGTGACATGGAAGAAATTCAGGATGAGCAGAAAAATGACAGGCTTTAACCCATTGGAGCCTAAGAGAGAAGTTCCTTTTTAAAAATGCCCTCAAAACCAATACTGGAGAGTGGAAATCTCTACCTGGCTATCTTGACTTTTACTTATTTTATGGATAATGCGGATGATTAGGAGCTGGTCAGTATTGTACACTCTCTTGATGTCTATCGCCCATTTACAGGTTGCTTTGTATGGAAAGTACAGAATCCCTACATACCTACTCTGAAGGCATTAGCTTCCGAAGACTGATGTAACAAATCACCACAAATTCGCTGGCTCATAACAACACAGCTCTATTGTCTTCCTGAAGTCTGATCCTGAAGATCAGAAGTCTAAATGGTTCGGCATGGCCGCATTCCTTCTGGAGAATCTAGGAGAAAATCCTTTCTTTGCCTTTTCCAGCTGCTGGAGACTGAATTTCTTGGCTCATGGCCCTGAATACTGACCTCTACTTCATGGTCACATCTCCCTCTCTTGACTTTCATCTTCCTGTCTCTCTCTCGTAAGGACTCCTGTAATTGTACTTGGGGCCCACCCAGACGGTTCAGCATGTTCTCCTTGTCTCAAAACCCCTAACTTAATCCTATCTGCAGAATCCATTTTGCCGAGCAAGGTAACATATCCACTGGTTCGTGGCATCAGGAGGTGGGCATCTCTGAGGGGCCGTCATCCAGCCTAACGCCCTGAGGCCTTGAAGTGCGTTACACCAGCAACCTAGACCCAAATCAGTCCATGGAGGGAGTGGTGGAAGGTGGAGGTGGTCATGCAAGGCCATTTTGTTCCTGTACTGAACTGTAGACTTTAGTATATTTTATATGCGAAAGACGACAATGTATTCAAGTAGTATGTTCAGAAAGAGGCATTTCCTCCCTTCACATTCTGTAACTATTCTAGTGTGCGGTCTACAGCATCCTTATCATTGTTCTGCAGCATTTACTCAGCCCAATGGATGCCGCCATTAAACTCTAGGCAGACCGCGTTCCAGCCGGCTCGTCGCCTCTCTGTGTTGCAGGGTGTCTTTGCCTTGTACTGAGCATATAAATTGGTTGTCAGCCCTGTCCCAGTACAGGGACACAAACTCACATGTTAGCACAGCCTTTAAAGTACAGTAATGTTCCTCTGGCTTCCTGTGTGCCTTGTGGTGGCAAGATGGTGTAGAGAGCCGCAGGGAGAAAGTTTCTGGGAATCAGCTGCCCAGGAGTTGGGGCCGAGTTAGCAGGGGCACCCCTGATGCGGAGAAG
Source organism: Procyon lotor (assembly GCA_028646535.1). Taxonomy (NCBI): domain Eukaryota; kingdom Metazoa; phylum Chordata; class Mammalia; order Carnivora; family Procyonidae; genus Procyon; species Procyon lotor. Next base: position 106,756,337 of record CM053605.1, read on the forward strand.
GTCATCAGGGACAGTACCACATCCTGACAGTGCCTCAAGGAGCCACCTGTGGAGAGGAGGTTGGAAGTCAATGGCTGAGGCATATGGAAGGGCTCACTGCCGAAGCTTTGCATCCCCGAGTGTCAAGCCAAGGGCTTGGAAGCTGGAAGGCTGGGAATTGCTTAATGATCCTCAGGACAGATGCCCTCCACAGCTCCTTGGAGGCCGCCGGGGGCTCCCGTTCTCCTCACACTGGAAGCTGGAAGTGGGTATGCTGGGCCAGAACCCCAAGACTGACCGCTCATCATCTCTACACAACCACATGAGCATCCGAGAGAACAGAGCTGCCCGTGGCCTCCTCTCTCAGTGGGCGGAGAAGCAATATCTCACATGTCTGGCCACAGGCTCCATGAAGGGGCTTTTTGTTGGTGTCTAATTAAAATTCATATTTATTATTTACTGGTGTGCCAGACACAACCATTGGCCCTTTACATGACTTAGATTATTTAATCCTCAGAATTGTTTTTTGAAAGTGCTCCTATTATTATTTTTTAAGATTTTATTTATTTATTGACAGGAGAGAGATCACAAGTAGGCAGAGAGGCAGGCAGAGAGAGAGGGAAGCAGGCTCCCTGCTGAGCAGAGAGCCTGATGTGGGGCTCGATCCCGGGACCCCAAGATCATGACCTGAGCCGAAGGCAGAGGCTTTAACCCACTGAGCCACCCAAGCAGCCCCGAAAGTGCTGCTATTTTTATTTTATAGATAATGAGTCCAGAATGATGAAGTGACTTGCCCAAGGCCACACAGCGAGTGAGCGGGGAACTTCCTACTAAACACGGGCAGCCAGACAGCAAAGCCCACGTTCTGCCCTCTGCTGCTCCCCACCGAGATGGAGTGCCGAATGCTCTGGAGGAAAGATCTTTAAGATAAAGCAAACTCTTACGAGGGTTTCTATATATGAGTTCATTTAATCCTCAGAAAACCCAAGTTAGGTCCTGTTATTGTGAATGAAGAAACGCCAGCCTGCCAGGGGTTCAGTAGCTTGCTCAAACTCACCAGATAGCAAGTAGTACAACTGGGAGTCAAAGCCAGGCCGCCCGCCCCACCTCTGTTCCTCTGAAACAGAAAACATGTTGCCATTGAGATACAAAGATAACACCCAGTGTGTAGATGTTGGAACTAGATGATGGAACTTAGGAAGATTGTGGGAGGCACTATAACTGGTACAACCCGGAAATGAGTCCAAAAAAGATGACGTCTCCTTCCTTTCCCCAGGGAGTTTGCAGCCCCAGAGAGAGGGCTCGGATGCCTCCAATTATAAACTCTGATGACTTTGGGAACTCAGACAGCAGTATGACTAGAGTAAAAGGGGGTCTGGGTTCTGGCATGCCTTCTAAAAGGGATACTACCACACAACAGCGGACAGCCTCTCCTCTCCTCATTCCATGTTACCTGTGGATGTCAGTATCTCTGGGCTCAGTCTGCCTGGTTACACCACTTCCTGCAGGAGATCAAAGTCTCGGGAAATGCTGAAGGTCATGAGGGTGCCACTTATACTGTAAATGAAGCAAATAATGAGGAATGTGGAAAATAATGCAAATCTCACTTCCAGTGGTGTTTTAAAATCTCAACATTCTAGATTGGCAAATTAGTTGGCATAAGCAGGGAAGCACGCCCAGACACAGGGATCTGCAAATAACAGTGCAGGAAGGCAGACAGGGCCGTGACAAGACTGATCAGAGGGACTGGACAGTGGAATGAAGGAGGTGAAATAAATTTGGATGGATATAATAGCAAGTCCCTCAGAGCCCTTTAGCAAAAGGAATAAGAAATTATCATTAACTAAAGAAAATTAACTTAATACAGTAACGATTCTATGCATCCCTGACTATGGGGTTTACGTTTTTTGTAAGATATATTGCAGTCGGCAGTAAAAAGAACCAGAGACAGGAGGCCAGATAATAGGTCTGAGTAGGCTTTAATAGGAAGCATTCTCGGGCGAGGTTCCACAACTCACAAGGGAGTGAGGTCGGGGAAGTAGCGCCCAGGAACATGGCAGGCCGATATTTATGGGAGAGTATGAGGGGCTCAGGTAACCACCATACAAGGGTGGACTTTGGAGCTGGATAATGCCGTATAAGGGCAGGTTTTTATGGGTCTTCGTTCCTTTGTGCACCAAGGAAGGAAGGCCTCGTGGCGGGAAGGTTTCAGGGTGAAGATCTCAAGATGGAGGATCAGCAGACGTTTTATTGAGTATCCTGGGCTCCCCAGGACCGCCGGCCCAACATTTCTGTTTAGGAGAGTCTCATACTTAATGAAATTCTGTAACGAACAGGTATGATGAGGTTTGATTGTATTTTTAATTTATGATAATCAGACGCATGACTTACGACTTATGGTCCACAAAGGGCTGCATCTCAGGGAAGAGATGTATCTGTTTCCTACCACTGCCATAACAAAGAACCACACAAACTTTGTGGCTTAAAACAACACAAATTGATTTTCGTACAGTTCTGTAGATCAGAAGTCCAACCTGGATCTCATTGAGCTAAGATCAAGGATATAATCGCTTTCTGGAGAAACTAGGGCAGAACCTGTTTGCTGGCCTCTTCCACCTCGTAGTTGCTTCCAGCTTTCCTTGGCTTCTGGCCCCTTTCTTCATCTTCAAGGCCAACCTGAGTCCTTCGGATGGTGCCATCTCTTATTCTGTTTCATAATCACATCTCTCCCTTTCTCTTTCAGTCCCTGGATTTTGAGAGTCTTGGGATTATGGCTTTGTCTTCCAAAATCATGTTGCAGGTGGTGTGGCTGCATTTCAGCTGGAGAGCTGTGATGAGGATTGACTGGTAGATAAAGAGGCAGAGTTGGTAGCCAGTAGTCAGGAGAGAGAAGCAGAGGCAGGTGTGGGCAATATTGAAAGGAAAAGGAGAAACAGGATGGAGCACCAAAAACATGTCCTGGTGAGTCTGAATTTTTTATGTTAGCCAAGTTTGTGCTTGTCAAATAAATGACGTTTAAATGGTTCTAGAAAGCATACATTGTATTATTCAGAAGAAGTTATTCACGATACAAATCATAAAGAAGGGACACCTAGGTGGCTCAGTTGGTTAAGGGCCTGCCTTCGACTCAGTTAATGATGTCGGGGTCCTGGGATCGAGCCCCACATTGGGCTCCCCGCTCAGCAGGGAGTCTGCTTCTCTCTCTCCCTCTAAACCTCCTCCTACTCATGCTCTCTCCATATCTCTCTCATGCTCTCTCCATCTCTCTCTCTTTCAAATAAATAAATAAGATCCTTTAAAAAACCATAAAGAAGTTGAATAGATATTTATTAACCTAGATAATGTTGATACAGTAGTATTGCAAAGACTTTTCAGGAAAATATGAATTCCCTTTGACTTGTAGAAATTATCATTCCATGTTTATTTCCTATCTACCTATGGCGCTCACAACTCTGTGAGAATATAAAAAATTGACTTGTATCAAACTGAAACATGATTCTGGCAGCAAAACAGGTTTCCTTAAAAATCAAGTAAAGTGGACCAAAAAAAAAAAGGGCAGATTATATTACATTTATTTTTGTTCATTTCCTCAGTTCGTCCTGATTTATTTTAAAACCCTGGTCACATGGGGCCAGAATTTATATTTATTGTTAAGTAAACATATCCATTAGGCTTGAATCCATATAAGGAAAATAATGCTAATCTTGTTTTCAGGGATATTTTAAAATCTTAATATTCTGGATCGGTTTAGTGGCCTCTGGGTGTACTTTTTCAGGCTTTGCACTCAAATATGATTGCCAGCGCTTCACTTTTTTCACTTTCTGTCACCCTCAAACCTTGAAAGAGTGCCTTGCCTTGTAAAACATCATTCTCATCCGTCCTCTGTTCTTAACTCTATCATTGCCTTTGCACCTTAGCCATATGGTAGTCTAGTACTTCCTCAAATATATAACTCCTGTTGGCTCAATGGATAGAGAATCCAAGCAGAACTTCCCCTTTGCAGTAAATTCTTGGCCTAATTTTTATGTCAAGTCTCTTAAAATTCTATAACTGCCTTTTAATTGGGCACATAATTTAAATTCTAAATCTCAGCTGGCAGTATCAAAGGCCCATAGTAATACGCTTTTCAGTATTGCCATTGCCTTGCACATTTTGGTAAAGACCATTAATATTTCCTTTGTTTCTGCCTCCATCATCAACAGCTATAATGCTAAAAAGTCGCAGGAAGATGACTGGGATTTGGTTAGTAGTTAAAGAGGGCAAGTCTGCTAAGAACCTCAAAGACCTGAAGCAAACTGAGCTGTAGTTATTACAGACAAGTTTTAACTCATATGCCAGTGTGATGCGATTGAAGAACCATGTGGAGAATTCCAGGTCTGTGATCAATTAACAATGTCTGCATGGCACAGAATTTGGTCATAAAAATATATATGCCACATATTTTCCATCCTTGCTGAATTTAGATAAAATCAACATGGTTTTTTCCCGCTCCCTTTTTTCTTTTCCTTCTTTCCTTCCTCACTCCCTTCCTTCCTTCCTTTCTTTTTTCTTTTCACCTTTCCATCTTTCCCCTTCCTTCCTTCCTCCCTCCCTCCCTCCCTCCCTCCCTCCCTCCCTCCCTCCCTCTTTCCTTTCCTTTCCTTTCCTTTCCTTTCCTTTCCTTTCCTTTCTTTTCTTTTCTTTTCTTTTCTTTTCTTTTCTTTTCTTTTCTTTTCTTCAGAATATCCTAGCAGAATAAACCTGGGCTTTGGAATCAGGTCTATCTGGATCCAAATCTCACTCTAACTTCATCTAGTTGTACAGCCCTGGGAAAGCTAGTTAACACTTCTGCAATCTATGAAGTAGGTATAAAAATACCTGTACTACATAGTTGTTGGAGTAATTCATCAGAATAATACATGTAAGCATCTGGGTCTTCATAAATGATAGCTCTCATGGCTACTTCCTATTTCCTGCTTTATCTTCACTCACCCACTCTTCTTCCACGACTGTCTTCATCAGGCCATGGATTGAGAGAGAGAGAGAGAGAGAGAGAGAGAGAGAGAAAGAGAGATCTCAAGCTAAGCCAATCACATTGTACTCCTTCCAAGTCACAGCCATTGATTCAAGGATAAGTTTATGGCTCAAATTAGATCAAACCAAGTCCTTCCTAGGGAATTTGTGAACCTAAGCTGGGAAAAAAAGAGGTATTTTTTTCCTCTGTTGGCTTACGCTCCCAGAGCTACAGGTTTCTTTTCCATGTGACAAAGCCCATCTATACCGAGAGAAGGAAGTCATCTTGCAGCATCTGACTGTCTAGTTCCAGTGATTGGGGCCCCTGGAGGAGCCCTGGATCCTCTCCTCCCAAAGCCTGGGTTTTCGGTCATCTTGTCCTTTGATTCCTTTAGCTCTATCCTGCCACACCACCCCATACCTGACTGCAGGCCTTTTACCTTTAAACTAGACCCAGACTCAAAACAGTTCGGGCTAATATGTAATTATTACTATGCCCATTTTTTAAGGAGTTTGATTTCTGCAGATCCATCACTTAATTCTATCATTGTTTCTCTCACAACATTTTTCCCATTTTTGTAGTGCAAAGAAGCCTCAAAATCCAAATGAGGTGGTCTTCAAAGTCTTTGCTTATAAGCATGCCATATTTGGTAGCAGAGCTATAAATATTTGCTGATGATTACATATTGGGAAAATGTGTTTCTTGCAGGGGCATAAATAGATAAAATGTATTTCCTAAAATAGGCATTATTGAGTGGTCTGTTAGAAAAAGTTGGCACCATCTAGAGCAAATAAAGCCACAATCATTATTCTAGAACCTGTTTGGGCAGGTTAGCACTGCACAATGACGGCTTCCCTCCACCTCAATGGGCTGTGTCTATAGTGTGCTCATCACACATGGAGGGGGGCCTGGGAGCCAAAGGGGACTTCAGCCAACACATCCTCCTGGAGGAAACTGAGAAGAGAAGGTACACCATTCTGAACCCGCAATATTTGTTCTGTCACTTCACCCCTCGCCCTCTTGGGTCTGACCATGGTTGGTCTTCCAGAAACGTTTACTCAATGGATCAGAACCACAAACAGAAAACAGCCCATTCAGCTAATGCATCTTTTCCCTGAATCTCACCCAACAATCGTCCCTCCCTGTCTTCAGGCTTTTTCTGTCCAAAATCACCTTCCTTTCCACACTCAAAAATGTTCTCAGCTCTTTGAAGAAATTTCACTTCACCTTCGTTTTCATTCCAAATTAAGGAAAATGATTTTTCCATAAGTTATGCAGAAAAATGAGATTCGTTGCTTTCAACTTATAACTCTCACACATACAAAAATGACACTTGCCCTTAAGAAATTCCATGTATTATTTTAGAAACTCATGCCCATGAAATGGTTGGAAAGTCACACATGTGCAGACTCATAATTAGGGAGCCTGAAGAAGAGTTAGCCAAGGAGAGCCCTTTTTATTTTTTCATTTTTGCTCCTCATGATGCTAAACATGAATAGAGCAAACATTTTCTCATCAATTTGCACTTTAACTGAATGTCTATGTAATCCTTATAGTCTGTTACACCAAATTGGCTTTTTGTAGATTTTTAGATGTTTCATCTTGGTTGCCTTTTCCATCCTATTCTTTATAAATGCTTCATGAACCAAATTGGAGTTATGTTTGATTTTCTTATTGTCTCTTGGCTCCTAGATGTACATTAAATACTCAGTTGATACTTGATAACTGAATAGGGAATAACAGAGATAGTAATGTCTTTCAGACACTGATAGTCCGGTGGGAAACACAGGATAAACTCAAAGAGGTTTATAATTTTCCAAAGAGCATTCAGATGAATAATTGAACAACCCTGCACTTTAAAGCCAAACTAGACTGCATTAGGCAGTGTGACTGGAATTGATGTTCCCCAAAGCACATGGAGAAACGTAACGTGGAGTACTGGGCCAGTAGTCTAGACTGTTCCGGTCAGCCCTATGTCCTGGTTAATCCACAATCTCAGAATTTGGAGCTGTAAACCTTCTTTATCCAAGCCCTACCTTTCACGGCTGAGAAGACCAAATTTGGTACAGAGAGAAGTGACCTTCCCAGGATCATACAGTCAACTACTACAGAACTGTATCTCATATCTTCCAGCTCCTGATGACTATTTTTCGAATAAGCAGGATAAAAGTAAATCAATCTCTCAAGAATCTTTTTGCATAGTTTATCATCTTAATGCGGCAGAGCTCAACCATGGCAGAAAAAAATGGAGTCAGAGTCAGGGTTAAGTCTGAGAATCCAGGCACCCTCTCTTAATGATTGTATGACCCCCTCGGCCTCTCTGGGCCTCGGTTTTCTCATCTGGATTATGGATGGCGGTCACCACACCAAGTGGATTTGCGTATCAAATGAAACAATGTGTGGGGAAAATGCTTTGTAAATCATCAAGCTCCATGTAATTGGAAGGTATTATGATTTTTCTTGTTGGGATTGTGTCTTCCTTCAAGGTCTCTGTCATAAATACCACTTATGTGGAATTTCTAGTACTAGAGCATGCTACTAGAGGGAAGGAATGCAGAATACCCCTGATTTTATTCCACACTTGCTTACTCAGTGATACGACTTTAAAGTATCATAGAAAGTAAACTTTTAAGGTAAACTTTCCAAAGAAATGTGATTTAAAAAAAAAAAAAAGTTACCCTATCCGTAGCAATGAAGAAAAACTTTGGAAAATGTTCTGATTAATGTCTTAGCCAGGTGTCCCATTTTTTAAATTATTTCCTACAAGAACAGCTCTAGGAAGCCACTTTTATTTTTCCATCTCCAGCAGAATTTTCATCTCTTTCTAATGTTCCTGCTCAAATTTGGCAACCCTGCGGGTATCAGTTAAGATAAAGGAAGATTCTGGTGCCCCTCTCTCACCACTGAGAAATGGGGAAGAGACACATTAGTTGCTGTTTGCAAAATGCTAGATGAGGACCCCCGGGGGATGTAGGTACAGCAGGGAAATTTAAATCTTCCCTAGAACAATAGCTCAGGACTGCGCTATCCCAGAACAAGGTTGGGAAGGTTGGGAAGCCCACAAGTCTTTTTTTCCTCCTTGCCTAAATAAGTTTTTTTTAATTGAGGTATAATTGAAATATAACTTTATATTAGTTTCAAGTGTACATGATTCATAGTTACATGATCACCACAGTAAGTCTAGTTATCATCTATCACCACACATAAACACAGTTTTTTCTTGTAATGAGAATTTTTTAGGTTTACTGTCTTAGTTACTTCCAAATATACAATACAGTGTTGCTGACCATCATCACCATGCTGTGTATGACATTCCCTGGGGCTTATTTCATTTATAACTGGAAATTTGTGCCTTTTGACCCCCTTCACCCATTTCACCGTGCATGTCTCCTTGGGTCCAGAGGACAGGAAACGAGCTACCAGCAGCAACTCAAGTCAGTGGCTCCACAAGTGGAAATTTCCCTAGCTTTGAATGTGGAGATGGTCCAATACCTAAAGACAATCGCTAAGTAAAAATAGAAAGAATAACAGTTTTGGGGTGGGACACACAAGTCCCTTTTCCATCAGTGCGGTTCCCTTGCAAGTCAACACAAAGTTGACCCTGTTTTTCTATAGTAAAATGGAGACAATGTATCATTTGAGCCATTGAAACCCAGAGGTAATCACCAAACTTCAGTCAGTGATTTCAAGCTGCTTTTCAGAAGAATGTTTTCTACTAAGGGCAGACATTAATTGAGTTGAGGTTTCTTTCTTTTTCTGCATTGAATACCCTCAATTTGGAATAAAGTATGATAAGTAGGGAAGAATGAGATAAGTCGTGGATGTCGCTAAAGCCAGATTCCAATATCTCTATTGTAACGTGTTTATAAGTTTGGAAATACTTAGGTGCATGCTTCAGTGGTTTGGTTATGGAAATAAGATATGAGCTGCAAAGAGTGAAAAGATGCTTCATATAACTTGAAAGATATGCAGTCTATGAAGTACTGGAGGATGTTCACTGTGGTTGACTCAGTTGTTCTGTTTTTGTGCAGACGTCCTCCTCCATTCAACCTAGTGAGGTTGCTAACCCCCCAGTCACTCCTCTCTATGTATCTTACTAAGACACCCGGGAGTAGCTAACTACATTGACCTCCCCACTTTTTCTTGCTTGTTCTCTGGACGCCATACTCTCCTGATTTCCTTATACTTCCCTGGAGGCTTGTCCGTCTTCTTTGCTGGCTCCTCCTCCCTTGCCCAATCACTGATGTCAATGTCCCAAGACACTGGATCCCAAGCACCCTGTTCTTTATTATCTATATTCTCTGAGGTCATCTTCATTCCCATATTTCAGTAATAACCAAATTCTATCTCTGGTCTTCACTTCCCCCCAAAATATTTAACTCATATTCTAAATGCCTTCACTAGGGAGTTTGGGAGGCATTTCAGACTCAATATGGCCAAAATAAAAAGTGATTTTCTATCGCATGCTTGTTCTTCCCCCTTTTTTCCCATTTCAGTAGAAAATACCTTTATCCAACATCAAGACAAATCAAATATTCTAGGGCTTATCTAGGACTTATGATTATTTTCTTACCTTCACCTTCAGTCCATACTGCCAGTCTTGCCTCCTGAGCAGACCCTATCCACTGATATCCTTCTTGTTTCTGTTATCAACACCCTCTCCAGACCACCATCGTCTCTGACTCTCACCATGGTCTCTGACTCTCACTTGTCTCTGACAAGTCTGCTGGAGACTCTCTCTTCCTCTCCCTCTGCCCCTCCCCCCTTTCTCCTTCCCTCTCTCTCTCTCAAATAAATACATAAAATCTTTAAAATACTCACTGTCACATCCCTCTGCTTCAGCTTTCTCCTCTGTATTCATTTACTCTCTGACATCTTTATTAATTTTTACTCTTTAGTCAGTGTGTGGCCACGTACTGATGTATCGTAAGCTCTGAGAGCAGAGGCTTTGAGGGTCCCATTCGCCACAAGAACTTGAGTTCTTGGCTGGGGCGCCTGGGTGGCTCAGTGGGTTAAAGCCTCTGCCTTCGGCTCAGGTCATGATCTCAGGGTCCTGGGATCGAGCCCTGCATCGGGCTCTCTGCTCAGCAGGGAGCCTGCTTCCCCCCCCCCTCTGCCTGCCTCTCTGCCTACTTGTGATCTCTCTCTCTCTCTGTCAAATAAATAAATAAAATCTTAGAAAAAAAAAGAACTTGAGTACTTGGAAGAGTGCATCTAATAGGCGCTCAGAAAACATATTCTGAACAAATGAATGAACGAATTTAACCTTCAGGACAATCTGTTAAGTTGAAAATTGGTGACATTTTCTGTTTTATTTCATAGCACGGTCTTGGCTGATCTAACTACATTCCTAAGGACTCATCAAGAAAATAAAATAAAAACTCACTGTCATTCAGCCAGTTTGGTTCACTGGAACCTCTTCCTTCTGCATGTGTGACCAGGGCTGCCATAAAGAAGAAACATGATGGATTTCTGGTTAGATAGAGTTCTGGTTAGATGTATGGAGGTAGTTTTTGTGACTTGGAGATGGGATCCTTACGACCTATGACCTCTCTGGATTCTCATTCATTTGAGGAGACTGTGGCCATAAATGTCAGGCGGTTTGGCAGAAACGGAAAGCTCCTCATACTAGGAATATTAGGAACTTGTCTAGGGACGTCCCAGTGAGTTTAAGGATGAGATGAAGAGTACAGCAGGCATGATTCCAGAACATTCTCATTCAGAATTTACCACATCACATGCGCACATCACCGGTGTGGCTAGAGCTCCTGTCCCAACATAAGTTTGTCTGAGTCTCAGCTAAGCCAACCCTTTCGCTACAGAGATTTCCAAGGCAAAGCCCATTGACCCACTTGGAGAACCAAGGGTGAGGAACTTTGTATTTCTTTGTCATTAAGACACTATTTATGGCATTCTAATCACATAGCTCTCTTAAGACTGTAATTATAGAGTTTTTGTATGAAAAGAATATAGAGCACTTCTTGTCTGATTTATCCTTGTGGGATTTAGTATTGCAAGTATTGGAAATTGTTTTAATTCATATTAAAAATAGTTTTCTAGGCCCGTGGCTGGTTCCCCCTTCTTCCTTTCTCATTTCACAATCGCAGAATGCCACTGGTGTAGTTTCCCTCTGTTTTGAGCCCCACCCTCCTGTTGCTAAGCAGATGAACTGGATTGCATAAATTGTCAATTACTCAGCTGTGAGAATGAAAAAGACTGACAAGCAGTAGCCAGAAATGAGCACGGCTACTGCTAGCACTCGGAATAACAGATCAGGTAAGGAAGAGAGTCGAAAGGCAGTAGGTGAAGTGAGCATAAATACAAGTTTGATTTATGGTTGCCAACTGGGAGAGTTTGTAAACAGGGCAAATACCCCTCCCTGTGCCCTCATTTTCTTTACATTTATTTTCAGAAAGACCTAGGCAAGCACATTCTCCTTTAAGAACTTCTATTTATTGAAGTGAGTTTTTCCCCCATTATAAAAGTAATTTCCTATGATGACCAAAAAGAAAAAAAAGAAAATTATAGAAGGAAAAAAAAATGACATGATTTCACCACTTTCATACAAACCCTGTTAGCACTTGTGTATATTTCCTTCAGAAATTTATAGTCATTGTGTTAGAGTAGATGGGTTTGTTTGTGTGTTTGTTTGTATATGCCTCGTTAAAATTCACATACTTTATCCTTAGTTTTAGAATACTTATTGAGTAGCAGTTATTAATTTAACATGTCAGGTTAGGCTGGCTCCAAAATCTGAAATTATTTCTAAATCTGTACGTATTGCAGGAACATAGTTGCATTTCTGACCCACAAAAAAAAAAAAAAAAGCCTAACATTTCTTTTGCTGATAAATCTTCACTCATCTCATTTATGCAACTTTTTTTTTAATAAAGCAGATTTAATATGGTGGGTATCCACCAAACATTCAGTTCTCATCAGATCACCTAGTGATCTGTGACTTCCTGTGGAAATTTTCCACAAAACAAGCATTGAATAGGATTACAAAGATTTCCTTTTGGAGCACTTACGGACTCCACTCACCTGTATGATTCTACTAAGGGCAATGCCGGCTCTGGCTCCCCAAAGAGAGCTAAACCATGTGTCTGGGCATAATTAGCATACAGTCAGGTTGTAAGATCCAGGTATCTGGTTTGCTCAGACATTCCCCAGCAGACACATTAGCGGCTTCCTAAAGAGCTCCTTTGCCAATAGCTCCAGAAACAGCAAATAATGAACTCGAGAAGGCGTGCAGTGAATAGGACACCAGAGGGTGCTAGAGTGATGTTATAATGTGCTTCTGCTTTTCCCTGGGCTCTGCCGCTAAAAAATAAAGCTTTTTACATAACATACTACCTTGTCTCAAACACACATATTGGAAGTTACGCCACATAGCTTTATGATCTGAATCAGACATTTGTTATTATTTATCATTCTCATCAATGATTTTTCAAAAGCAGGTCTTTTCTTCCCATGCTGAATTTAAGAAGAGCATTTTAAGTCTCTTAGCTGTGTTGTTTTAAGGAAGGCACTTTCTTAATTTTTCAAGATTGCATCTTTGCCTTCTCCCAGGAGACAGTCCCATGTGTTGAAATGTTCAGCAGTTCTCATCTGCTAGATATTAAAGAAATGGATTATTTCCAAACCTATTTTTAGAATCACAGGATGTGCTTATTTGATCAGCGTGTGCCTCCTATCTAACTTAAAGCCTGTATGCGCAAGGATAAAGTAGCAGTGCTGAAAAAATAGAAGAATGGGTAACAAGAAAAATTATACTGGAGTTTATTCATAAACAAACATTTTAGTTTGACCAGAAGGTTTTCTTTTGTAATGTTAAGCTTTCAAAAATCTCATTTTTGTTCGACATAATTTATTTAAAAGTATGTATTTAGTGCCCAATATTTGTTTGTCTGTATGCCTAGAATTGTCTTTTAAATCACCCCTGCCCTCAATGACCTGGTGGTTTACTTGGAGAAATGAAGGATTTTCTCTTCAAGATGTTGTCACGTGACAAAAATAATCCACGCGTTAAGTAATACATACCAAACATACAAGTGTGTGTCAGATAAAATACCGTGGGTTTAAAGGCTGGTGATACTACAGGACTGGAGGGTTGGGGGAGCTCTGCAGACCCGGGGAACTGGCTAGGCTGGAAGATTAGGGAGGGTGTAGTTGGGCAGAGAACAGGCAGAGGAGAGGAACAGCGTGGCCAGCAGGGGGCGCCGGCAAGCGTGCGCGCACAGCCAGATCCCAGACGAGCCGGGCTCTCCCTTCTTCCCCAGGGGGGTCCCAATCCGAAATTAGAAATGTCCCTTATTTTTATGTTATTTTTTGTCTTTAATGTTATGGGTTAGAAGTTTTTTGTTGTGGTTTTTAGTTTGGGTTTTGTTTTAAAATGTATTCTGTTTATTGTCGTGGTGGTTCTTTTATCAGAAGAAACAAACAAACAAAAAAGCCCCGCTGTCATTGAAATGGCAAATCATTCTCCATCCCCACTGTTGCCGTTATCTTTGCTGGCCTTCCACAGCTCTGTTGCAACCAGATCAAGGGGCTGTGGTCATGTCCTGCACTACAGCTGGGCAGCCTCGGGAGGATCAGGTGCTCTGGTCCCGCTCAATGTTCTCACAGCCCCCAGGTGGACTCAAATGCTGTGTCCTAACGCACCTGGGAATTGTGTCATCTCCCGCTGGGGACTGAATTCCTTAAGGCAGAATCAGAGCCTGATTTCATCTTTGTAATCCTAATGCTCAATGTACATTAGGAACTCAAAAACTAGTTCTTTTATAAGTAAAAATATACTCTTATTAGTATAAAAGCAGCATAAATGCCCTATAGAAAATTAGATAATGCATAGAGCAAAAATATTTTCTGAGAAACACCATATTGCCACATAGTTTACTGGTAACACCCTAGTGTCTATCCTTCCAAGCTTTTTTCTGTACTTATTAGTCTATCTGTTCTCTTATCTATAGATCTAGCTAGTTAGCTAGGTATTTTTATGATATTATACTATAATACACATTATTTTGTAATGCACACGGTTATATAGCCTATGTTTTATTCATTTAATAATCTCCACATTTTCACATAAATAGATATTGATCTCTGTATGATGGTTCAATAAACTCAGTGCATAAAAAGCTTCCTTGGGAATACTTGTTAAAATTCAGATTCCTAGGCCCAAGCTTGGGTCTGCAGATTCCAAACCTCTAGCCTATGGCTCTAGAATTTCTATTTTATGAAATGTCTAAATGCCCATATCCTACTCACTGCTTTACAGCATCTTTATGCGAGGGGGGAAGGACAGGATAAATTTCTACTGTATAGACGCACTGCAGTGTATTTAATCAATCTCAAAGGTTCCGTTTTTCCTTATGAGCCAGGTGATAACACCATAAACATCAGTTAAGTCGTGAGCGTGACAAGTTGAGATGATACATATTCTAAATCTCTGTAAATGTCAACACAGCTTTAATTATTAAGGGCTAGTATAAAAAAATTTTTAAATCTGTGCTCAATATCAATAGAGGGAGATTTTTTTTTTTTTTAAGATTTTATTTATTTCACAAAGAGAAACACAGCCAGAGAGGGAACAGAAGCAGCGGGAATGGTAGCGGGAGAAGCAGGTTTCCTGCTGAGCAGGGAGCCCGATGCTGGGCTTGATGCGGGGCTCGATCCCAGGACCCTGGGATCATGACCCAAGCCGAAGCCAGATGCTTAATGACAGAGCCACCCAGGCACCCTTAGAGGGAGATCTTTAATGTGATTGCAAAGCCGTAGGACAGATCACCATGAAATGCACTGAACTGAAACTGTTATAGCAGCCTGCTTTTTCTTTTTTTTCCTCCCCTCTCCTCTCCTCTTTTCTTCCCTTCTTCCCTCTTCCTCCCTCCCTCCCTCCCTCTCTTGTCTTCCTCCCTTCCTTCTCTCATGCATGGGCATGAGAGTCTCTGTGTGTATGAGGAGGAGGCAGACAGATGACTCAGGCCCCCACACAGGGGGCTCTCGCCTCTATGTTATGTAGACACGTTGGCCAGCTTTGCCACTCTGAATCCTTTTGATGTCTGCTGACAGATTCTTTCTTGACACTACTTAACACCACTGGCTAAGTTGTGATTGGACAACTGTGCCCAGCCCGTATTATTCTAGCCTAATGGGTGTTGATAGGCAGTAGTTGGTCCAATTCTCCAAGTTCTTGGCTGCCCAAGGGGAAAAGTCTGCCCAGGATATTTTTCATATCTAGTTTTTTCCTTTCGTTATTTTTTGTAGTTCCCTTGGCTCCGTGATGTAGTGTCAGTGGAATTAAACTTGAGCATGAAGTAATTAATTACATGGAGTTTCAATTATAATTACTAATTGACCCCCACCAATCTGGGTGACCCCTGATGGCAATGAGCATCACAGTGCTATGAAGCATTATACTCATTACCACTTACAGTTGCTAAGGGTCCATTTGGCCTGTCATGTAGGAGATCCAGGTAATTAGATTTAAAAAAATGTTCTTCAGGAGCACCTGAGTGGCTCAGTTGGTTAAGTGTCTGACTCATGATCTCAGCTCAGGTCTTGATCTCAGGGTCATGATTTCAAGCCTTGCATTGAAAAATAAATAAATAGGGGTGCCTGGGTGGCTCAGTCGTTAAGCATCTGCCTTTGACTCAGGTCATGATCTCAGTGTCCTGGGATCGAGCCCTACATTGGTGCTGCCTGCTTGGTGGGAAGCCTGTTTCTTCCTCTCCCACTCCCCAGTTTGTGTTCCCTCTCTTGCTGTATCTCTATCTCAAATAATAAAATCTTTAAAAAAATAAAAAATAAATAAAAATAAATAAATAAGTAAATGTTTTTCATAAACCTCAGATGGGCCACATTTATCCAAAAAGCTGTATATGAACCCCAAGACACCAGTAGGTTGATATTTTTTAATCTCTTAAGTGTAATATTACTGATTTTGTTTCATCA
>CM053605.1:106772761-106784671 GCA_028646535.1 Procyon lotor
CAAAGCTTTCTGGCAACAACAACCAGACATTGAATGTTCAGTAATTGCGGGGTGAGGAGGAAGGAAGGAAGCTCCCGTTCACAATCATAACAGAAGCTAAAAGATACTTAGGAACAAATCTGAAAGACACCCTTATGGAGAAAATAAGAAAACTTTACCAGAGAATATTAAATAAGATGCAAATCAAAGGAGGGGCAGGACACATTCTTAGACGGTAAGATTCAGGAGCAAAGTCAGTTTTTGCCAAATTGATTTTAAAATTCAATCACACTGCAGTCAGACTCTCAGTAGGTTTTGCGTGGGTGAGTGGGAGTTGGAAATTTTACAAGCTGATCCGAAGATTCATATGAAAAGCACAAAAGAACAAAAATACTTAGGACATATCTGAAGAAGAACTGTCTGGAAAAACTTGCTCTATCAGATAGTAAAACTTATTTTATTTTTTATTTTATTTTTTTAGTAAAACTTATTGTAAAGCGGTATTGATTTAGTCAAAGTAGTATTGGTGTGGGGATCGAAAGACAGACCAAACGAAGTGGAGACCACATGTTTAGAAATGTCATGCATGTGTAGAAAATTAATGCCGTAGCACTAGATATTGGCATAGCAGATCAAGGAGGGGGGATTATGGATATTTGCCTCAAAACACATACAAAAATAAATTCCAGAGGGATCAAAGTTCCAAATGTGAATTTTAAAAAAGTAAGAAGAATATCTTTAGAATCTCTTATCCATGGAAGAATTTCTCAGTCAGGATACAGAAACCACAATCACAATTGGTAAGTCTGACTACATTAAAATTTAAGTCTGTCTGTCCAACAGAAAGTACTATAAACAAAACAAAATGATAAGCTACAGAGGCATCTGGGTGGCTCAGAGGGTTAAAGCCTCTGCCTTCAGCTCAGGTCATGGTCTCAGGGTCCTGGGATTGAGCCCCGCATCAGGCTCTCTGCTTAGCGGGGAGCCTGCTTCCCCTTCTCTCTCTGCCTGCTTCTCTGCCTACTTGTGATCTCTCCCTCTCTGTCAAATAAATAAATAAAATCTTTAAAAAATAAAAAAAAAATGATAAGCTACATTATGGGAGAAGATATTTACGTTGTATATAAGTAATAAAAATTAGTAACCAGAGTGTATTTTATTTTTTTAATTTTTTAAAAAAGATTTTATTTATTTATTTGACAGAGAGAGATCAGAAGCAGGCAGAGAGGCAGGCAGAGAGAGAGGGGAAAGCAGGCTCCCTGCCAAGCAGGAGGCCCGATGCGGGACTCGATCCCAGGACCCTGAGATCATGACCTGAGCCAAAGGCAGAGGCTTTAACCCACTGAGCCACCTAGGTGCCCCCAGAGTATATTTTAAAATTATGAATCAATAAGATATAGAAACATAGCCTAACATAAAGCTGGGTAAAGAAAATGAACACAAAATACACAGAAGACATTTAATTGAGTATGAAAGGAAGCTCAGCCTCTCTAGTTCTGAGGACATAATTTATAGACCTTACACACGGATACCCATGCAATTGCTCAAGCACTTTGTGACATTTGTGGTCAGACTCCCAGTCTTGAGGAGTTCACAGGATAATACTGTGATTTCGAGGTAGTTACCAAATTGGTGCCTACCTCTTTTAACTTTGCCAAAGCTTAGAAGGTCAACAGCCAAGATAATATGGGATTTAGGTCTTAAGCCAAACCACATAGGTTTTTGGAGAAAGCAGAATTCAGATGAAGACTTGTGAGACAGGAAGGCCCAAGGCTATCAGACATGAACAACCCAGGGAGCATTACAGCTGGTAGCGAGAATCAGAAGAAGCCAGATCGTGAGCTGAAATTTACGCCAAGGCAATCCTCATGTCCATTAAGCTTTGGGCAAGTGAAGGCTGGAGCACAAGGCAAGCTGAGCCCCATGGGGATGGCAGTGACTCAGAAAATGATCTTAGTACAAACTTCTGGCCACCTGGCCATTTGGCCACCTCCATCCTTGTTGCAGGCCTTTCTTAGTCTTAATGAGTCAGTGGTGTCTCTTGAGCAAAACTAATCACTCGGAGTCAGAATTGGCAAACTCATCCTCTTAGTGTGGGGGTTTTCGGGTAATGCCCACTCAACACATAATGATTGACTACCTCACACGTACCAGACGCTGGTTCTTGGGATACATCAATGAACAAAGTAAGCCAAGACCCCTGCCCTTCTAGAGTTACATTCTACTGTAGGGCATGTTATAAATAATCAAAATAAATTAGCAAATTTCTTACCTCAGGCCCCACCCCATACCAACTGAAAGAAGAATCCGTATTTTAACCAGTTCCTCTAGTGATTTATATCCACATTAAAGTTTGACAAGCACCACGAGTCTAGGAATCACTAGCTTCTCCATTTGTTATTCCACATCCCATTGATTATGGTTCATTTGGCTTTCTGCCAAATCGAAGCCTCAGTGTATTCTTGGTAACAGACAGTTATGACATTTCTTGGTGGTAGTGATAGGAAATAGTTCTTGTGAGCAGATATTATAGGCAACATTTACCAAGTCATTCTGAATTTGGGACTGCTTTCTTTGCTATAAATGTGCCTATTTCTTATACTGAGCAACTAGTGGCTATAATTAAGGCAACTTTAATGGCCGCAAGTGGTTTTGTTGTTTTATGCACTTTGCTATTCTGGACCAATTTATTTTAGTTCTGGTACGTTCAGTTAAACAAAAAAGATTGACTCCTTTGCTAAATAAAGACAGTCTCATATATATATATTTTTTCATTTTAACACAAAGAGGTAGACAGGCAGTGAGAGCAGAAGACGAGCAATCAGAATTCCCTGAACTGCTTTCTAATCCACACCTCAGCTTCCAACATTGCCACTTCCGGAAGGTTCTCTTCATGTTTCCTGGCCAATACAAAGCACCCCCTTCTTTGATATCCAGTTCCAAGTTGGTCTTTCCCATTACTATTTTTCTGCTTATCCCAAATGAAGTAATTATCTTTTACTTTCAACTCCTATAACATCTGCTGTGATTGTCTGTGACTTCTTTTGAAACTGACTTAAAATCGCTCTTCCACACTCGCTTTGAACTGTCCTTCACATCTTATAAACTGTCACTGAGGCCTTGGATTGTAGTTTACATTCTCATACCTTTACATTGTATTTTCCAGGATAGATTTTAGATTCCTTAAGAACAGAAACTGTACTGTATGTATTTTAATGCACTTAATGCATCACTTCACACAAAAATCATCCGTTCAATAAATTCCTGTTGATTTTAGTGTGTTTTGTTCTATGGATAAAGATTTTTCTTTTAGGTCGAGAATTAGTATATAAGTTATAAAATTTGGTGCTGACATCACGCAGACATTTCCATTTGCTATTGGAATCCAGCTTTAAACAGTATATTAAGGATCAGAGCTGAACCATATTTAACTTGGAAGAACATTTCCCAGGCTGCTAAGTAGAAATCTTTGATGATACGCTGGTTTGCTCCCATTGTGTGAGAGACAGACACTGGGTTACAGTTTGAAGAGCAAGATAAAGGACCTTCACCATTAGAAATAAGCAGGAAAGAAATTTAGAATCCAAATTGTATGCCTTTAATTTTTAATATGATGTTCCTTGTGTAATGTCATCACCAAATATTTGAAAGAAAGCTGTAACCCAAGTCTGAACAGCATTGCCATAAAAGCAGAGAGACTATGAAAGACATACAGCGGGTTTTTTTCCTATAGCAGAGTGGGAAAGCAGTTCCATACTGAATGTAACACAGTTCCCAAAGAAATGGTAAAAATCACTACACTACAGTGTTGAATCAGTTGATTCCTAACTATTCAGTTTACCCACGAAGAAGAGATTGTGTAAGAACTCAGAAATTGAGAAATTATATTAGAGCTAAGATAAAGGATTACCATCATCATGGGTTCTTTTTTTCTTCAAAAGATGCACATTCTTACCATATCCTTTGTACCCTTTCCAAAGATTTTCTCTTTATACTGATGGAAAAAAATGGGATATTCTGTTCTTCAATTTATTTTTAATAGTTTAGCACATCATTCTGTGCTACATTTGGGCCAACTGGAATCTTGCTGGAAACTGAACAGCTCTGAGGTGAGCTGAAGTTGTCTACAGAACTGAATTTTTAGAAGATGGGAAAAGAAAAAAAAAAAGACAATTCTAAACACTAAAAGCTTATTTCCGAAAACATACAGGCTCATTCTATTCTATGACTTTTTCAGGATTTTTTTTTTTTTTTATTTGACGAGAGAGAGAGAGAGAGAGAGATCGATCACAAGTAGGCAGAGAGGCAGGCAGAGAGAGAGGGAGAGGCAGGCTCCCCGCTGAGCAGAGAGCCCAATGTGGGGCTCGATCCCAGGACCCTGAGATCATGACCTGAGCTGAAGGCAGAGGCTTTAACCCACTGAGCCACCCAGGCACCCAGGATTGTTGATTAACAGTAAAGTTTCCTATTCTAGAAATATATCCCCTGTTCAGCTAAACCGGAGTAAACTGCAACCAGTATTTTTACGAATTTAAACTATAAAAGGAGAACGTCCATACTCAAATTCTCAGAAATCTGATTGACTCCATTTCCCAAACTCGAACCTACCTAGAGATAGAGAATGGACCTGGAGAAAATGGCAAGCATCCAAGAAGGATCCTGTCACACCTAAACCAATCTTTGTGATCATAGTTTTCCTTCTCAGAGTGAATTTGTTCTTCCTTTAATTTACCTATTAGGTTCTTCAAACTGAGGATGTATTTATTCACATATGAATACCAGATAAAAGGTGAAAAAGATGACTCTTGGTACCTTTTTGTAAGATGGTTACTATGACCTCAACATCTACGAGTAGAAAAATTAGTGATCATATTAAAGCTGGCTTCATACTTTTAGCATAAACTTTTAAATGGACCCAATTTTTAAAAATCTAAATCACTGATTATTTGACTAAGGTAGCATCAGCTATCTCTGAAATATCAAATCATGGCTCACATATTATTCGAAGGGGTTTTGCTGACTTTAAATACTTTTTTATTTAAAGAACATGAACAAGCAAGCATGAGTTGGGGGGAGGGGCGAGGGAAGAGCAGAGGAAGAGGGAGAATCTGGCTTCCCGCTGAGCAGGGAGCTCAGATGACAGTGGGGGCTCAATCCCAGGATCCTGGGATCAGGACCTGAGGCGAAGGCAGAATCAACCAACCACGTGAGCCACCCAGGCGTCCCTTGAACTGACTTTAGAGGAGATTATTATTCAACTACAAGATATTTAAACCGTTTGTTTATGGCACAAGTTTAAAAAAAAAACTGACAGATTTTATAGTCTGCTTAGAAGAGAGAAGAGGACACAGAAAGAATGAATTTTAAATACCTTTAGGGTTAGTATCTTTCTACATTAAATGCTTTTTAAATATTTTCATTGTCCTCTCTTCTCCTGGAATTTAAAGAATCAAATAATTTGACTTAATAATGCGAGCGAATGCTAATTTGGGTGCTTTGGTCATAGCCATTAGGGTGGAAGGACATCTTTCCTTTGAACATAAAGAAAGTAGGAAAATAGGGTTGAAGAAAGAAATTATTATTAGAAAGACCATTTATTAGAAAGACCATTTCAAACAGCAAGAATCAATCTTCTCTCCCCTACTATCTATTATTAAATACAGGGACCACAGAAGGGATTTTTTTAAAAAGATTTTATATATTTATTTGAGAGAAAAAGAGCAGGAGCATGAGTCGGGGGAAGGGCAGAGGAAAAGGGAAAAGCAGACTCCCCACTGAGCAGGGAACGCCCACGCAGGGCTTGATCCCAGGACCCTGAGATCATGACCTGAGCCAAAAGCAGATGCTTAACCAGCTTAGCCACCCAGCCCCCCCTGCTCCTGCCCCCCTCCAAGAAAGCAATTTTAGCTCAACCAACTGGCATGATTATGGTTTGGGTTCTGGTGTTAATCCAAGCCAGTTCACATGACTGCCTTTATTCACTGAATGTTTACTGGGCACTTTTTTAGACCAAGCACTGTTCTGTCCCATAGTGGGTAAGATAGACACAATCCCTGCCCTCATGCAGCTTAATTTAGTGGAATGTTCTTTTGGATACCCTCTTAGTTTAAAGGGCAGGATCAGGGGCACCTGAGTGGCTCAGTGGGTTAAAGCCTCTGCCTTCGGCTCAGGTCATGATCTCAGGGTCCGGGGATCGAGCCCCACATCGGGCTCTCTGCTCAGCGGGGAGCCTGCTCCCCACCCCCACCTGCCTCTCTGCTTACTCTCTCTCTCTGTCAAATAAATAAATAAAATCTTAAAAAAAATAAAAAAATAAAGAGCAGGATCACCCCAATGCCCAGTGATTCTACACAGCATTTTACTTTTTTGACTCCTTGAAATTCCCTCTTTAAAGCTATACTCTCTTGAATTCCGAGATATTACTGTCTTTAGGTGTTCTCTCATTTTTGTTACTGCTCTTTCACTTTCTTTTTCATTTACACATTGCTATCATTAAATCCACACCAGCCTTGCATACTATTCCAAATGCTCTTTCTTGGGCAATCCTCTGTTTTCTTTGGATTGAACTATTACCAAGATGCCATGCCATGATGGCTCTTAACCATTCCCAGTGCTGGCCCTCCTGAGCTCCAAAAGCCCCCTTAGTAGTTCCTGAATATTCCACACTCTATCTCTCAGGTACCTCAGACTCAACATAACCTAAGCTGGACTTAGCCTGTGGCTTCCCAAATTGTTGGCACTTCCTGTCTTAACAGTATTACCATCTCTCAAACCAGAAGTCTTGGGGTCATCCTTGACTCTTTCCTTTGCCCGTGTGGCTTCCCCCAAGTCTGCCGTTTAGTTCTCTGTATCTTGATTGTAAAATCTCTCTCTGTCTGTTCAGGTCTCTCCATCCATAATGTCCTTGTCCCAATCACAGCAACATCAGCTACACATTGCCTTGAAGCTGGTCCCCTGCACCCAGCCTTCCCCGAGGCCTCCTCACTTCTCTGTGGCACAATGCAAAGAGCACAAGTGCGGATGTGGGAGAGCTCTGAATTAGACTCCAACGGGGCTGGTGTAAGAATTCCATACTTGGCACCATGCCTGGAACATAAATAGTTTCTTTCCCTACTACCACTTAATTCTCCATGTTTTTATTAAAGTTCTCTTTCTAAAATAGTGATATAATCATTTCATTCTATTTTTGAAAATTCTTCATTTCCTTACATCTTATACATTAATATGTATTGCGTGCACACATAGGACACACATCTTTTTTTACTAAAGCAGGATCATTTAAAATGTAATGTTTTATAAGCTGCGTTTCATCGAACAGATAGTTATTGGATACCTACTTTGAGCTAGGATCCCTAAAAGATATCTGCAGCAACCTGTCTTCATGCCCCGCCTCAAACCCCCAATGGCTGGCCTCTGCAGATGGTCTGGGAAGACTGGACCTTCATATCTTAAGGATGCACCAGGAAATATCTCCACGTTTCCCCCCTTGCATTTTTCTGATGCCTCAGAAGCTCGCTTTGCTCACACAGAAGCACATCCCAGAAGCAACCCTTATTCGATGGTGATGTGGGTTGATGGATGAAGTAGATAAACGTCCCAGCCCCCTGTTTTTCATTAGGACCACTGGCAGGCACACCGACATGGTTCCTCATTAGGTTCCCAGCAGGATTGAGCAGTTGCCCCCACTTAACTGCCCAACAATCATCCTTTATTGGTTTTTCTTCCTTCTCTGTTCACTGTTCCCCACTAACTCCCTCTTGTATCCTTGGACCATCTCCCAAATAAAACTCCTGCACCCAAGTCTTTGTCTCACGCCCTTCTTTCAGAGGAACCCAAACTGGGACATCATCAAGCAGTTACAGATGTAATTAAATTGTGATGAGTGACAAGGATGAGTACAAGATACCGTGAAGGTATATGACCAGGAAAGGCAAGGGGGAACGTATATTTATGCTGAGAACTAATGAATAACTGTGAGTTGGCCAAGGGGAAGAAGGAAAAGTCTGTGAACATCTTTCTAGATCAATGGATGTGTATCTTTATCATTATTAATGTCTATGTAGTGTTCAGTTGTATGTGTCCCCATTTTGGGCAACCTCCCCAACAGTGCAAAATATCATTATTTTTATTTTTTGGTAACTCAATCAGTAAAAAATCTCGTTGTTAACTTATTTGCATTTCTTTGATCATTGGTAAGGTCGAACATTTTTTCCATATATTTATCGGCTTATTCATTCATCTCTGATGAATTACTTGTTCATGACCTTGGGTTACTTCTCTATGGGAGTTTATATATAACTTTTAAAATAGGTACACACTCAAGTCTACCTCTCTTATTTTTATAGTTCCTGTCCTTATTCCATACTTTGAAAATCTTCCTCTATCCCAATATTAACTTTCCTTACTAACTTGAGATTTCAATTTTATCATATTCTGAATTCTTGCTTCTGGCTTTCTATTTTGTTATATTATCCTTCCTGATTACTTATGCTACCACATTCTTTTAATTACTGTGGTTTTGAAACATATTTTCACATCCAAGAATATAAGTCACTTATTATGTACATAATATATATTTTACACACATATAGCATATATATGTACTTGTAACTTTTCATATTGATATGATTACAAATTTATAGAAGAGTTGCAAGGATGTTACAAGGAACTCTCCTATACCCTTTACCCAGAACTACCAATTATTTACCTTTTGTTCTATTTGCTTTACTAGTCATACTATCGTTATCTCTTTCCCTTCCTCCTTATTTTCCTCTATACATACACTACACACACACACGTGCGCATACACACACACACACACACACACTTTTTTCAAGCTATTTGAGAATTAATTGCAGATACAACTGCAGTGCAGATACCCTAAATATTTCCATGTATATTTTGTAAGGTCAAGTGTATTTTTTTATATTTCTACAGCACATTTATCTAATTAGGAAAACTTAACATTTTCTTGCCACAGTCCATATTCAAGTTTGGTCCATTGCCCTAATAATGTCCTTTCTAGGTATTTATACCACTACCAGCACCATCTTCCCCCTTCTCGCACCTGCCTGCCACTCCTCTGCCCCCAGAAGTTGTCTCTTTTTTTTTTTTTTTAAAGATTTTATTTATTTATTTGTCAGAGAGAGAGAGCACAAGCAGGCAAAGAGGCAGGCAGAGGCAGAGGCAGAAGCAGGCTCCCCACTGAGCAAGGAGCCTGATATGGGACTCCATCCCAGGACTCTGGGATCATGACCTGAGCCGAAGGCAACTGCTTAATCAACTGAGCCACCCAGGCGTCCCCAGAAGTTGTCTCTTTAGTGTCTTTTATTGTGGAGCAAGACATCCTCATTCTTTCTCTTTCTTGACCTTGGAGTTTTTTAGAGACTCCAGGCCAAGTGTGGAACGCTCCCAAATGAGGTTTGTCTGATATTTCTTCACGATTAAATTCAAGTTAGGCATTTTTTGGCAGTGATTTCATATTAACAATATTGTGTCCTCCTCATGTCATATCAAGCATGATGTCAGTTTGTACAAGGAATATTTTTTTTTTAAAGATTTTATTTATTTGACAGAGAGAAACACAGCTGGAGAGGGAACACAAGCAGAGGGAATGGTAGCGGGAGGAGCAGGCTCCCTGCCAAGCAAAGAGCCTGATGCGGGGCTCGATCCCAGGACCCCGGGATCATGACCCAAGCCGAAGGCAGATGCTTAACGACTGAGCCACCCAGGCGCCCCTGTACAAGGAATATTAAGGGATCATTAAGTTAGTGTCATCCAGATTTCTCTGATTAGTTTAGAATCATTTTGTCGTGTTCCCAGAAAAATCTTTTTCTTATTATAAATCCTGATTGATAGATTAATTTGGGAAAAAACAATGTTTTATTTTTTCTTAAAGTCTGCTTTTCTGTCCCTTGGCAACATTTTATAGTATTTCTTCTTTTTATGGGTTCCACAAATTTCTTGTTTAATCTTAGGTTTTTAATATTTCTGACTATAGGTGGAAGCCAAATTTCTTTTTTTTTTCCCTGCTATTAGATAGGAAATCAGTTGAACGTTGTATATTTGTGTGACTACTTTGACTATTTCTGATAGCTTTTATGGTTTTTCATGGTTCTCTTATATTTTATAGGTAAATAGTCCTATTACCTGCAAATAGTGATGTTTGTCTCCTGGGATTGAATTCAGAGTCTCTCAGTCTTTAGCTTGAGTATTAACACTCCATAGCCTCAGTTTCTTCATCTGTAAAATGTATATGGAAATACTCTATAGCACTCCTATGTAGAACAAGAGATCAAGCTCTCAATAGATATGTAAGCTAGTTGTAGAAATTATAATCAGCTAATTTTAGAAGTCATTGCATAGATCCTGTACTTATCTTTTTTAAATTTTTATTATGAATTGGGTCTTTGTGGAAAATTTGTATCTCAACCCATTGTTGCTAATAATACATAGGAAGCAATGATTTTTTATACTATTATTGTAATGGGCTTTCTTACTGAAATTATTAATTCTTTTTCAGTAATGGGTTTTGGAGGTGTAAATTCATATCATCTTTAAAAAAATGCAACTAGTTCTATCTTTTCTTATTTTATTACATTAGTCATAATTCATAGGTAAAATTATTAGATTTTATTAATTTCTGGTTTATTGAAAATATCTATAAGTGTTTCACCATTTTCTGTAAGGTGTTGGCTAGCTTTAGATTATAATTTTATCATATTAATCTTCTAATCTTACCAAACTATAATTTCTGTGATCACAAAGTGAATTTTAAATGAGCATGTGTTTTCCACTTGAGATAATGGATTGAAATAATTAATTGTTAACAAATTTTCTGAGCTTGAAATGTCTTTGCATTACTGAAATAAAGTCTATTTGGTTATAATCTTCTTTACACTCACTCAATTTCCTAATAAGTGATATCAGACTGTTGATTTTTACTTTGCTTTTTGTTTGTTTTGGGCACTATATTTTTCTTGCTCTTTGTACTAAAGATATGTGAATTTCATTAAATAAATTGGAAATGTTTCCATATTTCCATATTTCCTGTTCTCTGGAATGACTTGAGTAATATAGAAGTATGTGCTCCTTAACATTTGCTTATAAAATAATTTGGTAGTAGCAACTTTGGGAAAATTGGGTTTTATGTTTTATCATTGCTACAATTTCTTCCACGATTATCGGCACACTGGGATGTCCAGATTTTTCCTGGGTCACTTTGGTAATGGCTTCCAATTGAGATTGTCTATTTTTTGCAGATTTTAAAATTTGTTAATATAGACTGTCTACTTTGCTATTCCACATATATTTCCCTTTGTATTCCTAAAGTAGTGTGTTCATACTTTCTCCCAAGTTTAAGCTTTACCTTTGGCAGAAGTTTGGATCTTTTATTTATTTATTTTTACACACCAGTTTTTGGATTCATCAGTTCTACAGTGTTTTAATGAATTACTTTCTGGTTTTATATGTCTTTATTCTTTAGATTTGTGTTATTTCTCTGTCACCTTAAGTCATATATTTAATTCATTTATTTTAATCTGTTGCAACTTAGTTACAGCGAACTTAGTTCAAAATTTTTGCATTGTGTCCCATAGTCACAGATGTTTTGGAGCTGGTGAGGACAGTCAAAACCGTATCACTCAAACTCTTTGTTTTACATACTGGGAAAGCAAACAGAGTTACTGCCTTATTTCACAGCTAGCTAGTTGCTGAACCAAAGGAAGTACCAAACAATTTTGCTGACCATCTTTTTTTTCCATAGCACCACTTCACCCGGCTTCTTAACCAAAAAGACATGAGAATGAAGTAAAGTGAGATCATTTCTAGTGGGAATGTGCCCTGTTGGCCATTACAGCTGGGAAACCCCTCTCAAATGGCCAGAACTTAAAGTAGCCAGCTAAGTGCTGTTGGAGTACTCTTTTTTTTTTT
>CM053605.1:106784771-106799420 GCA_028646535.1 Procyon lotor
CCGACACCCCTCTTTTTTTTTTCTTTCTCTGGGATAGAGGTTAGTTTGTGTTGACACAAGCTCAATAAATAAACCTTCTGTTGACTTAGGCAGGGTGCAGGGCCTGTAGAGGGCAGCTGTGGATCGGAGTCTCAGACCTGAAGAAGCCAGAGCCGCACCTGTCCTGTCAGAAAGGAGCAACACGTTCCTTCCACAGCTGGGCTCTAAACCAGACCTCCTAAGTTAGAGAACTTCATTCTTCCCACTCATTGTCCCAGTCTGGACCCCGCCCCATGTACCACATGCACCAATGTTCCATCATGAGCTGATTACATTTTTATCCCAAAGCCATGTTGGAGAAGGATTGCCATCTCCTTAAATGAAAGTTCTCCTAGCAGAGCCACTAAGCTTAGCCATGGGGGGTGGGGGTGGGGAGAGGAAAGCAAATGTGATAAAAGCAGCTGAGGGAATGAGCACAGCAGCCTGCGTGGGGCAGTGCCCTTGCTCCCTTGTCCTCTCTTGCCCCCAACTTGTGTTAGTGAAAGTCGGATTGGGAGGGGGCAGAAAAAAGAAACAGTGTAGACATGGATTCAAAACTGAGTTTTTCTTCCCTTTTACTTATTGGTTAAATATTTGCATGCAACATATATTAATGATTTCTTGCAATATAAAAAGATGGAGTTGTGTATTTGTACGTGTCTGTGCGCAGAAAGATGAACGCACGCACGTGTATTTTCTACACGTGGTAGAAGAGTCTGAAAACCAGGGAATCTGATGGTGGAGTACTGATGTACAGTGACAAATGTCTTTGTCATGGAAATAATTTCCCTTTTCTTTAAGTATCTATTTTGCCTGGGTGTTTTACATTTTATACAAAATAATGCTCAGTGTGTGTTCTTATTTCTATTTTGTGCACTGCATAAGGGGAGTTGTACTCTTGTTACCTGGTATTACCTGTAAAAGTCAATGCAGCTCACGAAGATTCTGAGACAACCCATGTTTACTGTGGGCCAGCTCTGTACTCAGTCCTGTACCCAGGGGCTTTCGTGAGAATTGTCTTGTTGACTCTTCCACAGCCATGTCCTGCTTGCTTTAAAGATAAACACACAGAAGCTCAGAGATGTTAACGTACCCTAGGTCGCACAGCTAATACCTGCTGGAATCTAAATTCAGAACCCAGATTTTCTGATTTCAAGTTTAACTTTCTTTCATCTGCCTGCCAGACCAAAGCAATTTCATACTACAGGGTAAATTCCTTACGGTCTAGGAGAATGCCTTGTCTACCTTCATACAATGCGTTTTCGGCTGTGTCCCAGAAGATTATATGCTTTGTGGCTTTAATCTCTCATTGATTTTTATTTTTAGCAAAGCAATACATATGCATTCTTTGAAAAGGCTGATAACACCATTAAGACTTTTTAAAACTAGCCATCCCCTGACCCGCCCCACATAATATCATGAGTTTTTTGTTCTAGAAGTAGTCCATGCAACTTGATTTAGAATTAATGGCTCGGTTACTAGTAAGTCAAAAAGGAAACAATCAGCAATCAGCGCCAGCAATTTTTTTAAACCAAATCTAGATAATCATCCCTACGCTGTTCCTTCTGAAAACTGATAGACATCTCCGACTTTATTTGAATTTTTGTAGGTTTTCAGGAGCTACACAAGTCAGAAGTAGTATGTAATTTTAAGGAAATGTTCTTAGGTTGGCTTCTAAAATATTGCATCTTTCCCTGCCTGCAGACGATGCACAGATAATCCTATGAACTGGTGAACAGATAGTACGGTCTGCTGCATGTATAAAATAAAGTGCAAACACTGGATCGTTTGTTGACACTAATTATGTTTCCTACTGTTTTTTCTTATATTCATTTTTCTGTTTCAGTTGTTCATTAAATGCATCTGATGGAAATTTCATTTCTCCTCCTTTTCCCCCCGCTTCTCCTTATTCCAGGGATACTCTAGTGTTCTTTATAGGAAGCAGCCAGACAATTAATGTGGTCAGGTAGCCTTCTTCTCCTTGGTTCATTAAACTGTAAATTCCTTGCACTCAGGGACTCTGTCCAGTTCTTTTAATCCCACCTCCCACCGCAGACTTTAATTTCTGATACATGAAAGAGCTCAATAAATGAGTGTTGCATTCAGTGCAATGGAAGTATACCAGCTCTACGTGGTTGGCAGACATCCTCTTTACACCTCCATGAGCCCCATTGTATATTGGGGGGTCCAATGCTTCCGGAGGGAACTGAGGTTCACAGGGAGGCACAGTCACCGTGGCAGACAACAGAGCCCGTGGGCTCCACAATCCCACCCACCTGCCCCTTCCTCTTGCTACATAAAGCCTTGCATTTTTTTGTCCCACCCCTTCCCTGGCCATGGGGCTGTTGTCATTGCCCAAATTTATCATGTATCACTTAGAATCTAGAAATGTGAATTACATGGAACAGCGCTGGAATTCTCTCCCTCCTTCCTCTTTTAGTGTGTAACTAAATAATAAAAAGTGACTTTCTTGTGATTGCTTTTGGCCCTCACTCATTTTGAAAATGAACCAAAGCAGTTGTTAAGAGTCGTGTGTGAACCATTTGTGAAGCAAGAAAATCCACCCTATGAAGTTAGAGTAAGAGGCCTTCTCCTTCCATAGTAGTCTTTTACCTAAATAGTTTAGTTTGTCTTTAACTCTTATTAGTTTTTCTTTGTCTAACTTCCTTTCTTCTGCTTGTGTCAACTGGTTAGGTATTCGTGATTGTTTAAGTCTATAAAAATATAACTCCTCCAGCCCCAAATGGCTTTCAGAAGTTGCTGGGACTCAGAAGACATTGTTGTCTTGGTATCCACCAGCTGCCTGCCCTTAGCCCCAGGAGCCTCGCTTTCTATAGACATGCACATGCCAGGGGCAAGGCATTGGTGGCCCCAGTGAGTCAGAAGGATGAGCCTTCAGTTCCACAACCTAGCAAACATTTACTGAGCACTTACTGTATTCTAGGCACTGTGCTGGGCCCTGGGGATACAGAGGTGAGAAAGAAATGAGTTCTATTGCAGCAAGGGGGACTATATATAAACAGATAAGTATAAAATGGTATAGGAAAGGCCGCGGTCGATAGTTGTACAGAGTGAAGTAGGAGTGGCTGACTCAGCTGGCAAAAGCCAAGGAGGGGTATCCTGATGGAGCCTGGGAACTGGGGGCGGGGGATGAGGGTGGTGCAGGGAGCAGGGAAGGGAATTAAGGAGTGAGGGGAAGGTAAGGAGGAGGTGGCATCATGAACTCAGGCACTTAACTGAGAAATGGCTGTGCGTGGGGAGTGTTTAGGGTACTAACCATATGCCGCTGTTAATCAAGATGCAAGTGCAAAGGAAGGCACTCTTGTAGAAGAGTTAAAGAAACACACTGGCTCGGGTCAAGGAGGGCATCCTTTCTCTTATCAAGGTATTGAAAT
The DNA here is from genome assembly GCA_028646535.1 of Procyon lotor. Classification (NCBI taxonomy): domain Eukaryota; kingdom Metazoa; phylum Chordata; class Mammalia; order Carnivora; family Procyonidae; genus Procyon; species Procyon lotor. The sequence continues at coordinate 106,788,185 of CM053605.1, forward strand.
GGATCTACCATTGCCGTCTGCCTGCAGCTATCAGGAGGCCTTAAAACAATGTAAGCAGAAGAATGACCTCACCATTTGCCTTTTATATGGAGCCATTGGCCCCAACATTTAGGATATGTTTGAGCAGCAGAGCACCAAAGTCCGAGAGAAAGCTATTGCAGAATCTAAGCAGGAATTAGTGGAGGCGTGCATCAGGGCAAGGGTGACAGGAATAGAAGACGCAATGGTTTCAAGGCAGTCAAAATTGGCAGCTCCCAGTTAGCAGCCCATGCAGTGGTGGTGAGAGGAGGGAATTTAGAATGAGTCCCAAGTTAGAAACTTAAGTGGTCAGGAAAATGCAGGAGGGGTAGCAATTTAGAGATGATGCTGATTTCAGTTCCAGACGTGTCACCTTTTGAGTGATCCCGAATATCCAGATGGAAATACCTAGCAGGTGGTCAGGCACGTGAGCCCAAATCTGGGGAGCTAGCAGAGATTGGAGAATTATAAGGATCTGGAGAGCTCACAGCCAATATTTGAGAACACAGAGTTGATCACATCTTCTCCCTTGATTAATAATGCCTGTCTAAAAATCCAGTCTGTTAGACATAGAAAGATGTAGCTGTCTGCACACACACATACGTTTATGTGTGCTTACACACTCTTCCCCTCACCCACTACGGATTAGAAAAGTAATGACTGTTCATGAAGTATTGCATGGGAAAAGGCATTTTCAAGGAATGCAGACAAAACAACATAAACCAAAAACCACACACCTATTCCAAAAAAAGAGCAGCGCATGTAGAAAATTACAGCTTTGAATCCATGTCAAGGAAGAATGTTTGACAGCTCCAGGATATGAGAAGATTCAAATGACTAACTTGTTTGGTTTGAGGGAAAAGAATGTTCACAAGAAGTCACAAGAGAACTTGTTCTAGCCTCAGGATCAAATAAAGTCACCATTAATATATCCCCGCCCCACTCACCCTAACAATATGTGCTTAGTGTCTTTAGCAAGCCTTTCTTTTCCCCCTAGTAAGTATGAAATTACAAAATACTGCTTAGAGATCTGGCATTCACTACTTTCATTTTGATGTTTCAAAGTGGAGGTTACATTGTAGGCATTTGCTAGAGAAAAGAAACTTTAGTCTGAATCTGTGTAGTATGATATGTATTACTCTCCAGAATGACAACTGGAAAAATATTGGGAACTCGTGTATTAAGAGATTTAAAGAATTATATTTCTTATGGTTCCTTTCCTGGAATGGCAGAAGAAGAAACACTTTTAACTGTTAGTAAATATTATATTTTCGAGCCTGAATCACATTGAAAATTCCATGCTGGTTTTCCTGAACTCTAAAGAATTTTCAGAATTCTCAAATGTTTCATTAATCTCCCAATGTAGAAAAAGGGAATTAGAAAAACCACAATTATATGCCTGGCCTTTCAGATCAATAGTAAGTAAAAATAAAGACCGGAAAAAATTAAAGACGTATAAAATCTTGGTAGTGGCTTATCTCTGAAAATTTCAGATTTATTGTGGGAAAACGAGAACCTGCAAAATAACTTTTGTTCAGTTCCTAGTCAAACTTCTACATCTGTGTAAAGACAAAACTAAAACCACACGCAATCCTAGATGGAAAAAAACTGACCTCCCTAATAGATAGCATTTCATGAAGGTGGTGTGATAGCTGATCCTTTGTGGAAGAACTTGTTCTACAACAAGAAAAATACAGGTTTGTGTATAACAGAGTAATTACCTATTTAGTGAAAACATTGTCGACTCTCAGTTATTTTCTATGTTGAGGACCCTCTGTAGAAAAATATGAATTATATTTGGATGTTGCTTGCTCCTCTTCAGTGGCTGGTGTGTGCTGGAAAAGAAAAAAGTCCTATCTTTCGTTGTGTGTATAAATTATTACGATTGTTTATTTGGCTTGTATTGGATTCTTGAGCCTAATGCAAATTATTTGGAGTTGCTTTTCCCTGGTCCACCTTCTTTAGTGCAGGTAAAAGGAATTGATTTTGCATCGGTCACAGAAGCCTGGGGCCCTTCCTCCTTGTAGGGGAGGAGGTGTCTGGAAGAAGATGTGGAGGAATTTAACACGTGTCATAAAGTTGTTCCTGGTTTTTCCCACCCTGGCCTGCTACAGTACCCAAAGGGGCCCCAAACCTTTGTAGGGCATCGGGGCTGAAGGATACCAGCAGTTTTCACATAGGAGAAAGGGGAAAGACAGTCTGTATTCAAGTAAGTTTGGAAAGTGCCAGTCAAACAAATTAAGTAGAATTGGTTGTTTGCTGCCAGATTTCAAGGGCCTTCAGCATGGTCCCTTGTGTCATGAAGCTCCAAGAGAAGGTGACTGCAGAATTTCCTAGAGGTTACATCAGAAGCCTCAACTGGTACACAATTTTGATTTCTTTATCCTTTAGAGTGTTTTTAAAATCCTCAGGCCAACATTGACAACTCAGAATATTTCAACATAAAAATTAGGGTTTCAAAGTGTTATGCCCAGATTTTGAGATCCTCAAAGACCACCAGGGAGCCGAGTCCGATGCAAAAGGAAAGAGCCTTTATTCGAGCTAGCTCAAGCTCAGTCTCCCACACTCACCGATGCAGCGGCGTGATGTAGAGAAAGAGAGTGAGTTTCAAAAAGCGCAGCAGTTTTATAGGGGGCTTGGTAACAGTCGGTGGGGGAAATGCTCATGGCTTGTGCCGGTTGGCCACAGGTCAGTTGCACAGGTGGCGAGATGCCCTTTCCCTTTTTTTTTTTTTTTTGACTAACTCAAACTAACTCAAGGACGGGCTAGGCAATATTCTAACATTCTAACATTCTGTGGTTTTTTTCTCAGGAGCCTGTCACGTGGGGGTTATACACAAGATAGCAGGTCTAGCACAGAACAGAGTTGGCCTTGGGTTCTACACAAGATAGTGGGTGTAGCACAAAACAGAGTTGGCCTTGCTCTGCTCTTTCAAAAGCTCTCTTGAAAAATCGGAGAATGAGTTAAATCTGGGCCTCTGGTCCTCCTCAAGCACAATCCACTGAGTCTTGAGTCACCCCTGCCCTTTGAGAGAGAGATCCACCCTGGATTTTCACAGTGTGTCCCGGCAGCCTGTTTTCTCCCTCCGGGACAGTGTCCCTCATCCACCTTACTGGCCTGGCTCTGGAAATACTCCGCTGGCCCCTCCCAGCCACATGGTGCCAGTCACTGGATGGACTCCCCCAGTTCGCTGAGAACAGGCCCTGAGGTTGAACCTAGGTGAGGGGTAGATGGCAGGCCAAAGCCTGGGATCTGGAACCGAACGTGCCAGACTGTCCACAGTGGTTATCTAGACGGGTGAGGCTAGAACATTTTTTTCTGCTTCCTTTTATTACTTTTTTGGTGCTTTCCAAATATTCTGCAACAAACATGTATTTCCTTTGTAATAAAAAAAGAAAATTAAAGAAAAAAGAAATAGCTAAAAAGAATCCAAAATAGGATATATTTTTTTTGAGATTCAGCTACAGTGAAAATATCTGAGGTCCTTTAAATGGTAATTATTAATCGGATTAATAAAATGAAGAAGAAATATGAATACAGTGCAGTAAACCAAAAATGGATCTGCTTCAAGAGTTGTCTTAAGATCCTGTCTCTTAGCTTTTTATCATAAATTAATAACAGTATGAAGGAGTAGAAAGATATTGATTTGACTTCTATGAGTTTGGTTTCTGGTACTTGGACCTTTCCTAGCTTCTAGAATATGATATAAAATAAATCACTTTTCAATCTAGAATTGATAATTATTTTTATCAGTTTATTTATAGATGAACAGTAGGTCTTTCTGAGATGATAGAGGAGCTTGGGAGAATTGAAGTGGAAAATTGAGACCTACCTTACTGGTGAAGATAGTTTCAAGTTTTGATAAAGTTTCCTTGAAGCTGGCTAGGACTCAACAGTGAGTAAACAAACATGGCGCATTCTAAAATTTTGTCTAAAACAGGCGTTTGGAATGCTGAGTTGGAATTTAATTCTTAGGCAGAGGAAAGAAAATGGTGCTTTCTTCCAACCTGAGAGTGACAGTACTTATTAGGATACCTTTTGAATTCCTCATTTGATCCAATTGCTTTTTCCTGGTCATGGAAAATGGCCCAGAAAAGAAGACGGGGTAAAGGAGAGGCTTTGTGGGTAAAGGTAAGGAACAGGGAGAAAAGCCAAGAATAAAAAAGGAAATAGCTCGGAGGCAGTTGAGAAACAAAGAATCAAAGGGGGAATTTATATTTTATAGATTTTGGTAATAAAGGAAGAATAGGCTTGCTTATAATTAGTCACTCAATCCTGTTTCTTACTGTGCTTTCTCCTCTAAAAAATGAAAATGATGATAGTACCACACTTGTGAGGGTACAGGAAATGCTGCATGAGAAATACTTAGCACAGGACATGACTGGGGAATGCACAATAAATTACTATTATAAGCACTGGATTAAGAGAAAGTGGCTTTTGCTAATTTTTATATTGATTCCCAGTTTTATAGGTAATAAAAACAGAATGTCTCATCTAGTATGACAACATGAAACAAACTGGTATTTTGAGATTTATTTTATGGACTACTATGTGGTCCATTTTTTTAGATGCTCCATATGAATTTGAGAAAATATTAGGGGTACAGAGCTCTCTTCCCATTAGATTAGGCTTCTCAATTGTGATACTTAAATCTGTATCCTTACAAACTTTTTGCTTAATATCAGTTTCTGGGAAACTTTTTTTTTTTGTTCTGTATATAACAAGCAAGATGTTAGATATTAAAAAACTGCTGATCATATAAGGCTAAACTGGCATTTAAAGATTCCATTTATCTGACAGAGAGAAACACAGCGAGAGAGGGAACACAAGCAGAGGGAATGGTAGTGGGAGAAGCAGGCTTCCCGCAGAGCAGAGAGCCTGGTGTGGGGCTCGATCCCAGGCCCCTGGGATCTGACCTGGGCTGAAGGCAGACGCTTGACAACTGAGCCACCCAGGCGCCCCTAAACTGGCATTTAAATGGCCATGAGTTATAAAGTTTTTCCATTGACTACACCTGAATTTGCACACAATGGAGCCAGTTCTGGGTATGAAATGGCTAGGATGCTTCAAAAGCTTTTCTTTAAACGCGTGGTGTCACCCCAACAATCAGGGCATCATTAGATTCAGCTTCAAAGCCATTGAAGGCTTCATGCTGCCACTTACATCTGGAAAGTTCAGGTAGGATAGTCTGAAGAACATCAGTGGCATCAGAAACTGAGGAAGAAGCTTCAGACTGGCTCCTTTTGTCTAGTCCTGTGGTGTCTAGGAAGGCTGCACCTACTAGCTAACATAATTGATGGTTACCCTAAACATGAAGTTCTTTGACCTATAAGTTTTCACAGGTTTTCTTGGTAGCTTGTGAGGAAAATTCCTCTTAAGAAATGCCTTCTCTTTTCATTTGCTTATTTACTCATTCCTTTATTCCGTAACATCTGTTGTGTATCTTTTCTGCACAACTCACTGTACTAGTGAATGTGTTACCTGGAGGTGTCAATGTGGAGAATCTTTCAGGCGTTCTAGAAGTTTTACCATATATAGAATTAAAAGCTAAAGACATAATTCAGGAGGAGAAAATTCTTCAGTGAAAAAGACTCACATAACTCTTGGGTGCACCTATATCTTCCCCTCACTCTTGGTGCTGATGATGGAATCAGAAGAATTAGTTTTGGTTTCAACTTAATTACCTGAAGTCGAGAACATTTCTGAATCCTTGTTAAATGCATGGTGGAAGGCATAACATTGCCTTTTAAAAAATAAGTTTTATTGAATTTTAATTAACATATAAATTGCTTGTTTTTAAGGATCCCATTTGATTTGCTTTGATGTATACAAGCACCTGTGAACCCACCCCCCCAATATTTTGTTGTGCCCCTTAGTCATCTCTTCCCCCATGCCTCCAAACCTATCACCGGGTAACCAGCAATCTGCTCTATATACTGTAGACTAGCTTACATTTTTTAGAATTTCATATAAATGGAACCATACAGTATGTGTGATTTTGGGTCTGGCTTCTTTCACTTGGCATGATTATTTTGAGATTCGTCGTGTTGCAACATGAATCCATAATCTTCTTATTGATAAATAGCATTCTATTGTGTAGATATACCATGGTTTATCCATTCACTTGTTGATGGACATCTGTTTCCAGTACTTAGCTATTATCAGTAAAACTACTGTGAATATCAGGGTACAAGTCCTTGTATGAATACATGCCTTTATTCCTCTTGGGTAAGCACCTAGGAGCAGAATGGCTAGATCGTATGGTATGTATATGTTTAGATTTTTAGAAGCTGCCAATTTTTTTCTAAAATGATTTCACCATTTGACTTTCCCACCAACAGTGTATGCAAACTCCAGTTTCTCCAAATTCTCCCCAATGCTGGATATGGCCAATCTTTTTAAATTTTAGCCATTCCAATAGGTTGGCAGTGGAATGTCACTGCATTCTTTAATTTGCATTTCTTTAATGATGATGATGCAGAACACACTTTCATGTACTTATTTGCCATCTGTATTTGGGGGAATTATTTATTGATATATTTTGCCCATTTTTAAATGAGTTGTTTGTTCTCTTTTTCTTCCCTTCTTTTTTTTTTAAGAATTATTTGTTTGAGAGAGAGTGAGTGCATGAGTGGGGGAGGGGCAGAAAGAGAGGGAGAGAGAGAATCCCAAGCACACTCCCTGCTGAGCAGGAAGCAGGATGTGGGACTCTATCTCATGACCCTGAGATCATGACCTGAACCAAAATTAAGAGTCAGATGCTTAACTGACTGAACTCTGTTGTTCGTTTTCTTATTAATTTTCCTCACATGTTCTAGATACAGGTTCTTTATCAAATAAATGTCTTTCAAATATTTTCTCCTGGCCTGTGACTTATGTCTTCATTCTTTCCACAGTCTCTTTCAAAGAACAGAACATTTTACTTCGATAAAGTCTGATTTATTAATTTACTTTTTTATGGATCGGAGGTTTTCTCTTATGTTTTTTTCTAGAAAATTTATGGTTTTAGAGTGTATATTTAGATCTACATTTTTTTTTTTTTTAAGATTTTATTCATTTATTTGACAAAGAGAGATCACCAGTAGGCAGAGAGGCAGGCAGAGAGAGAGGGGGAAGCAGGCTCCCCGCTGAGCAGGGGGCCGGTGTGGGGCTCGATCCCAGGACCCTGAGATCATGACCTGAGCTGAAGGCAGAGGCTTTAACCCACTGAGCCACCCAGGCACCCCATGGTCCATTTTTAATTAGTTTTTGCATGTGGTATGAGATAAAATCAAAGTTTATTTATTTTGGCATAGGGACATACAATTGCTGTATCACTATTTGTTGAAAAAACTATCATTTCTACCCTGAAGTACCTTTGCATCTTTGTCAAGAAAACATTTGTTGTCCATTTATATGTGGTCCCACATCTAGACTCTTTGTTCTGTTCCACTGATATTTCTATCTTCATGTCATACTCTTTTGATTATTCTAGCTTTATATTGTTTTGAAATTGGTAGTATTAATCCTCTTTTTTTCTTTTTCAAAGTTGTTTTGACTATTTTTGATTCTTTGCATTCTCATATGAATCTTTACTATTAATTTGTCAATTTCTTTTTTCAGTTTGTCAATTTCTACAAAAAAAAAAAGCCTGCTAAGATTTTGATTGTGATTATACTGAATTTATAGATTAATCTGGAAAGAAATGATATCTTAACAATATTGAGTCTTCCAAGAATATGATTCATCTCTCCACTTATATAGGTTTTTTTAAATAGTTTCTCTTGGTAATATATTTTATTTTATTTTATTTTCTTAGTAATATATTTTAAATGTATATGTCTGTCACATCTTTGTCAGATTTTCCCTAAATATTTAATATTTTTATGGTATTGTCTATTTAAATATTTTTTGCCACTTTTTCATTACTAACCTAGAAATACAATTGTTTTTTATACTTTATCTTATATCCTGCAATCTGATGAATTTACTTAATAGTTCTGGTAACTTCTTTGTAGATTCTGTCTGATTTTCTACAAAGATGCTCATTTATCTGCAAATACATTTTTACATCTTCCTTTTCAATTTAGATGTATTTTATTTCTTTTCCTTACCCAATTTCACTAGATAAGACCTCCAGTATAATGTTAAATCAAGAGTGGACATTCAGTCTTTTCTCATTGACTATGAGTTATGTGTAAATTTTTCATAGATATCCTCTATTAGGTTGATAAAGTCTCCTTCTGTCTTACTTTGCTGAGTGTCTTCATCAAGAATACCACCCTCTAATCAGATAAATTTTATGAAAGTGCATTATAGTGATAACTGTACCATTTAATTTGCAAGAATAGTAATGACACTTATGTGACTACATGTAATTCTTCAACTTGCTGTTATTTATTATCCATTTTGTATATAATATGTTTCACCTAAGGGTATGAATCATTAGTTAATTCACACAAGGCAATGGTGAAATAAACAAAAATTACTTTCTTTCTTTTTTTTTTTTTTTTAGTTTACAAAATCAAGGCATCAGGCAGTACATTAAATAACTTAGTCCTGATGAACAATGATTTGTCTGAAGCCAAAATTTACAAATTCAGATTTCTAGGTCAAGAAATCTTATTTGAATAAAAATTAAAGAAATTTCTGGGGCGCCTGGGTGGCTCAGTGGGTTAAAGCCTCTGCCTTTGGCTCAGGTCATGATCTCATGGTCCTGGGACTGAGCCCCACATTGGGCTCTCGGCTCAGCAGGGAGCCTGCTTCTCCCTCTCTCTGCCTGCCTCTCTGCCTACTTGTGATCTCTTTCTCTGTCAAATAAATAAATAAAGTCTTTTAAAAAAATTAAAGAAATTTCTGAATATTATCCTTTCTGCTCTCCCTCCAATCCAAAACAGAACCCCAAACACGTGAGAGAAAGCAAAGGCTGGATGGAAGAAGAAACCAGCAAAAGGAAATCTTGTGGAGGCAACATAAAAGACCTCTGATGCATTTCAGGAAGTTAGTAGACCAAGTCCAGGATTGGTGAGACCTCTTTCACAGCAAGGCATGTGTTGAAATTCAGGGATTTGGGTTGGTCAGACCATCAGACAGTAAGGAAATATGGCTACTATAAAATCTCAAGTTATCTTGTATTGTTTTACAAGATGCATGGAGTTTGTATTGAGGTTAAAATTAGTCTAATGATTCACCGTACTGGTTAGCCCATCAGAGGCTTTCTGTCCAATTCTTAACAGCATTTTTAACAGGAAAATAGGCTAAGAAGTAATTTGCCAAGATGTGAAGGGTCAAGAGGCTTTATCAAAGGTGGAATGCTTGAGAAACTAAGACTAGAAGTGACCAAGCCGGTTGGGACTCTGAAGCAATAACTCAGGAAAGAGATAATGAATCCTACCATTGCGTAACCCAGTGACAGCAAAGGTACAAAAGAGGACACAGATGAAAAGGTGTTGAAGAGATAACATGACATCATTCAGGCTGAGTAATTCCAGGGTTTATACCTTGAGTCCCTGAGTAAATGGTGATGCCATTTTAGTGAGATCAGAAACAGGAGCTGTGGGATTGGAGGGGCCAGTTTTGTACAGGCTGAGTTCCCACCAAGAAATGTTTGGTATGCAGTTGAATATACAGATCTAGAACACTATGGAGAAGTTTGGGATGGGTGTGCATTTAGACATCATGGTCCAGAGATGAAAGTTGCAAATGGACGTGAGAATGATGAGCGCCGCCAAAGCTCCTGCCATCTCACTTACACGGTCACCTGCCAACTTTGTTGGAGCAACCACGCTTCTGAGATCACACTGCCTGGTATTGGGACAAAAATGTTCAAAAGCTTTATTCTTCTATGAAGGCAAATTTCAGTTCGATCCCATAAACAGAAGAATAAAAATAAGGACCACCAGTCCTTCCTCTCGTAGACCACGTGGATGTGTCAGGACGAAGCATAGAGAGGGAGATGTGTCTATGTTGTGCCTTCTCACCAGGGAGCTCCACAACAAGCCCAGGAAAATGTGCCCTTAAGCCCTACCTTAATTTGAGAAAAGGCCAAGCAGTCACACTGGCATTTTGCTGAGACTTGCAAAATTGAACAAGGAGGAATGCGAGTGTAAATGAAGCTGGATTTCAAGCCAGTAAGAACTGGTTCTAGAGCTTATTTATAAAGGTTCAGTCTACATGACATTCAAAACTTGTGTAAGAGTCTGCTTCAGCAAATCCCTGCATCACAGGTTCCGGGATACATAAAGATGATTCAGGGGAAGGGTTACTTACCGGAGCCAGCACTTTTTCAAAAGTCTTTTCACATTTTATTCGGGACTACTTAAATTGTTTGAAAAAGCACCAGTTTTTTAATACAGATTTTTTAAAGTAGGTGTCTTCCATATGTCTAATTGGTCACGGTGTTTGAAAAATGCGTAATAATATGATCTTTGGGGTTTTCCTCCAGTCTCCTATGGTCTAGGAATCTCCGATCTTGCTTTTCTAATGCCTGTGCTTTTGTATGATGTAATGCACTGGTGTGGGTAAGGGACTGCTGTACTTGCTGCTTTATGGACAGTGGGTGTTACATCACATCGTAGTGCCTTTGTACAGCTCCCCCTCACCTGCTTTGTGAGCTCACTCCTCTTCTGAAAACACTTCCCTCCCCACCCCCCTCACCATTGGGAAGAGTTGACTGAGTAGCTTTTTTGTGTGTGTCACCTCTGCACAGAGTGCCCACTCTGTTGAACCAGTTTGTTATAGTTTTGCTTCCTTCCTAGATTGAGAGGTTCTTGAGAGCAGACATTGGACTGAGCATGGTGCCAGACACATGAGAGATGCTTAATAAATGGGCTTGCCAAAGAGAAGGATCCAGAGAAGAAGGGACAAAAATAGACTTTTAAGGAGTCCCTGAAAAATCTGAGTGGAAAAGACCTGAGACATAGGAGGAAAAATAAGAGATAATGCAAGGGAAACCAAGGGAGCAATTTGGGGGGGGAGGGGCAAAGGGAGAGGAAGAGAGAGACTCTCAAGTAGGCTGCATGCCTAGTGCAGTGTCTGAAGCAGGGCTGGATCCCACAACCCTGAGATCATGACCTGAGCTGGAATCAGGAGTCAGATACCCAGGGAAGCCTGGGTAGCTCAGTCTGTTAACTGTCTGCCTTTGGCTCAGGCTGTGATCCCAGGGTCTTGGGATAGAATCCTCATCAGGCTCCCTGCTATGCGGTGAGCTTGCTTTTCCCTCTGCTTCTGCCATGCCCCA
>CM053605.1:106799920-106832569 GCA_028646535.1 Procyon lotor
GCTGAGCAGAGAGCCTGATGCGGGGCTTGGACCCAGAGTTCAGGACCTGAGCCGAAGACAGAGGCTTTAACCCACTGAGCCACCCAGGCGCCCCAACCCCCAAAACTTTTTTTAAAAATTCTGTAATAGGAGTTTGAGAAGTAATGAGAAAAAATAAGACTCGCAGTTTGCATGGGTATTTCTTCTTAAGTAGTAAGTCGTGTTTACTTCCTGGCCCCGCCCCAAAAGAAACGCCACGCAAACCCCCACACTTCGTAGGACCATCTGCAGGAGCACGCACCTGGGTGCCCGCGTCTGCTCAAATTCCCCGCTCGCCTGCACCTAATGATTTTTTTTGGATCTCTCCTCCCCTGTGCTATTAACTGTTGAAAGGAGGGGCCACTTAGTAATTCTACACCTGTTCAAGTCCACGCCCATCAACTTGCTAAGCTTCCCAAACAAGTGCGGGGTAAAGCAGGAGAGCCTCTGATTCTGGGGCTGAGGCAGCCAAGGCTGCTGCCGGGTTGGGGTTGGGCTTTTAGGTTTTTGTTCAGAGTCTCGAATGTATCTCCTACGATGGCAGTTGATGACAGCAATTTATATTCCAGAACGAAGAACAAACTAAATTCGTCTCAAAATGATTATAAGTCATCAAGACGGAGCAGCCTGCCGCCTGAACTACTCATAGGAAATGACATTAGAGGGAGACTTCAAAGAAACTTGAAAAACTTGGAACCCATTCACCTGAGGCGCCCGAAAAAGAGACCGTCCATATTTCCAGGTAGGAATTGTTTAAGTTTATGCCTGCCAGTAGAAAAAAAAAGGAGGCTGTATGTCATTTATTACGATCAGCTGTGTTACCTTTAAAACTAACTTGGAACATTGGAGAGCTTAAAGTCGCTGGATAAATAAGTTTGAATGTGAAAAATAAAATGATTCCTCGATCTGAAAGCACACCCATCTTCTTCCTTTTCTTTTCTATGTTTATTGTAATATCTTTAGGGATCTGTAAATAGGCAGCTATTTTATTACTTGTCAGTTGCGGCCGGATCAAGGAACTGCTTTGCTTGCAATCTGGAAGAATTCCATGCTGCATTTCATTCTCTGGCGTATTTTCTTTATTTTGCAAGATTATTGGATTGTTGAGTGAAGCTGACGTTTGTGTGCACCAGAAATTAACACCATTAAATACTCGAATGCATGCTTCAAATTCCTGTCTTGCATCAGAGCCTAAAAACCATTTGTAGTAAAGGGCTCAATTAAACAATGTGGACGGTGAACTGCCTTACAGCATAGAAAACCCACGGGTTTCGATCTGGATGAAGGGACTCTGACGTTGGCTTCAGGTGTCCATGCTGGGATATTACAGATGTGTAGATCATTTGATGCCAATGACAGTGACCCCTAACTGAGGTATCACTGGACAGTGATCACTGGAGAGTCTGAATTATTTAGTCAATTTCATTTCAGTGCTATTTGCATTAGAATTTCCTGAAGAAACTACAAGTGGCCTTTTTTGTGGTAGTCTATTGGGAGTCTAGATTATAGATTAATCTATATTGGGAGTCGAGATTAATTAGGAGTCCAGATTAATCTATTGAGAGTCTAGATTATCCTCCCAATAGTCTTCCCTATTGGGAGGATAGATTAGACCCAACTGCCAAGGACCAACTCCGTGATGCTAGAAAACAAAAAACAAAAACAAACAAAAAATTCAATCAGGTTTTACTTCATAAAAATGGAATTGACTTCCCCTGACAGCTGAGTCATTATCCTGCTTTAGGAAGTAGTGAGGAGATGATTTAGAAGCATGGGGACTCAAGGCCACAAGCTGAAAATTACATTTCTGAAGGAAGCTGTTGTTTTCATGAATTTCTTCTTGGTTCAGTGATGCGGCTCTGGTGTCAAACTCTGCTGCAGAGAAAAGCGAAGCCCAGACTAGAATGGGCCGAGGGGTGAGTCTTGTGCGAAGGAAGGGACAGTGTGAAAAATGCTGTAAGGACAAGCACAGGGGTGTCTGATGTGTTTGCCCATTCTCTTTGATCTGAAGGCCCCAAGGTGCCCAGGATGGCCTCGTATTCTGAAGTCGCCTGGGAAGCAGTTCCTGTTGAGTTGGTTTGCTAGCACTTTTTCAGGAACATTCTCCCAGACCTTTTCTTCCCCTTCTGCCTTGGCTCTCTTTCATTTAACATCACCCGTGTTCATTTATGTTATGATGCACAGTGCCTTCCTCTACCACCACCTGCACTTACTTCATGAAGGCTTCTCCTTCTTTCCCCAAATAGCCAGACCCCAGAGCCCCTCACCTCCTTCCACCATGATTCCCATTTGTCTTCCCTTTCTATAAGATCATCTCACTCTGGGCTGTCAGCTACGGCTGCAAAACTGTGAGACGGCTCTTAGCTTGGACCTCACACAAGCTGTCCTTTCTGAGATCTTGAATCCTCATGATTAACAACAGGGTAGTGTTGCGTTGTAAAAAGCACAGTGCCCTTTGGCCTTCAAGTACATCATTGGCGTCTGCCCCCCTTTCTCTCCTTGCGGACCGTGGCAGGAGATAGGCTCTTCTCTTCCTTCCCACATTTCACTCAGGGTCTTCAAATGACAGGTGAGGGAGTCACCTGGCCAAAGTCTGGACAATACTGGCTACTTGATTTCTACATTCCTCTTTAATTAATCCATGACTGCATTGTCCCATAGGTTGTCCTAACTTCTTTTTGCAATAGATAACTGCACATCCCACCAATGCTCCTACTAAGTGTCACCGGAAACAGAAACGTACATGGATTGTGATGACTATTCCCACTTTCTACTGCTATGTAGCTGCACATAATGAGCCGATAGTATGTATGTGGGACCCTAGAGTCAGAGAAACTCAGCTGCATCTCGGAATTAGCAACTGGCAAAACTAGGGCTCAGACCTGGGTATTTTGACTCCAGCGTTGAAGTTGTTTGGCCTCAATTACACTGCACTCCATTGTCAACTGTTGTTGCCATTTGTCTGATGAGATTCAAGACCAGAAGACATGTCAGCATCCACTTATGTTCTCTCTGACCCTTATGAATGCACAGACGTGCATAGCCTCCATCTCATGGCTCAGGTGCTCAGTCCTGCACTATAATGGTTCCCTGATTGGTTGATCAACTCATCCATTCGTTCATGAATTATCTGTTTAGTTCTTGCACTGTCTTGGGAATAGAATCCCAAGCAAATTCTAATGCAAATAGCTTCAAGAATCTCTCTGCATATCACCTTTCTCTTCTGTCGCCCATTTCTTCTCTAAGGGCCATCTCACACTGCAATCATCCTCCTAGGATATGAGTCTGGTGTTTCATTCCCTTGAATAGAATTCTTCAGTAGTTATCTCCATTCTTAGAATGAAGTCCAAACTCCTTAGTGTGCAGTAAGTATAAGATACTGCATGATCTGACCACAGCTTCCCTCTTTGACTTCTTTCTTGGCATACCTTCCCCTTGCATCTCAACCAACTTAGTCAACTTCTAACCCCCATGGCCCATCATGTTTCTTCTTCTTCTTGAATACCCTCCCTGCATAGTGTCACCTAAGTCCCACATTAGCTTTAGGTGTCAGCTTTACATCCCTTCTTCTAGGATTCCTTCCCCCCGTCTGGGTTGGGTCCACTCTGTGTCCTTCTCCTCTTCATAACACCTGGACTTTTCCCAAGCACAGCACTTATCACATCGTATTGTAATTGTCTGTTTGCTTGTCTGTATCTCCTACTGGCCAGTGAGCCATGGGTCATATCACTCTCATTCACCATTGTATCCCTAGTACCTATCACAATACCTGGCACATACTATGATTCAATAAATATTTATTCAATTGATTCAAAATGCACTGCTCTGAATTAACTCTTGGCATACCTTGTTTTCTCTTTCTTCTTCCAGACTCTCTTCATGCCATTCTCCCTTACTTCCCAACACACACACATACACACACATGTGCTCACCCACTTTAACATTCCTATTATACCCTGTGTTTCATTCTCCACCTGGGTTTCAAGGTCCAGTTTAAATTTTCTATCTTCTGCAATGACCTGCCTTTCTTCCTCTGACTTCTTTGAGTTCTCCTTAATGCTTATCACTTGGCCTCAGTACTGCATAACACTGTGAAAAAAAAAAAAAAGAATACTTCCTGGCATTTTGTTCAGTTGTCTTAGGTTGTGAATGGGTTTCAGTGGTCACTTTGTCACTTTGTGGCAACGGTTAAATTTTTGTCTGGTTAGAAACTCTTGGAAAACAGAGATGGTATTTTATATGCCCTTGCATGGCCTACTTGTCCAGGAGAGGGGATTGCACATAGTAGGTGCTCAGTCAACATCTGGTGGTTAATTAACTACTTAGCCATGAAGCTGGGTCCATTCTGGAGGGCCTGCATCTAGCTCCAGGAAGACGCTAGTTGGCAGCTAGAGATTGTCACCGGGGAAGATCTTTATACTGACTTTCATCATTTTAAGAACTCCTAGTGGGGGAAAAATGGAGGTGTCCCTTGACACAGTGTGTAATTCCTTCATTCAAACATGTGTGAGGATTCTGTTCTACACTGGGAACTCTTCTAGACCTTGAGGAGATAGCAGAAAATACTGGCTTCTGGCCTAGGCAGACAGGAAAGGATTTTCCTGGCTGGGTGCCTTGTATGTTGCACAGCTCAGTAAATGCCTCTTGAATAAAAGGACTCAGAGCACAATCTTTAGAAGGAAAACGATACGCTTAAAAATCATATTTACACACAAACATTAAATACTAACCATTTTTTTCCCCCTTAAAACCCCTCAACAATAGAATGCTAGTTTGAGCTGAAGTTTTGCAGTTTCGCCTGGGTCTTCCCAGGCGCAGTGTTGACAGAGTGTATGTCTCTAGCAAGCCCCAGCCTGGTCTCCCCCTTCTCCTGAAAGAACTCTAGGGACTCCACAGCAGTAGGCTTCTGCTCAGTGAAAGAAAGGGGAGTAGGTTGTTTTTGTTTTTTTTTTTAAAGATTTTATTTATTTACTTGACAGAGAGAGATGGGGAAGCAGGCTCCCTGATGAGCTGAGAGCCCAATTCGGGGCTCTATCCCAGGACCCTGAGATCATGACCAGAGCTGAAGGCAGAGGCTTTAACCCACTGAGCCACCCAGGTGCCCCAAGAGAAGTGGTCTTAACATAGACCGTAGCCATCGACATGTCAGATTGAATGAGCATCTGTGTCTGCACCTGGAAGCCAGTGGGGCTCGGGTGCCAGGGCTAATGGGCCATTCCCTCAGCCCTCCTAAGCAAACAAGCTGGCCCGTATAATCAGCTAGTTCTTAAAATATCTTACTGATTTTTACAATCCTCTGCTCTGGAAAGCAAGCACTCATCTGCTTGGAGGAAACAAGCAGTTCCATGTAAGTCCTCGTTGCTTGGTCAGAGGACAAGTGTGGTGGGGACTGCTCAGGGCCAAAGGAGTAGGGGACTCTGGCCAGCACTCACAAGGCAGGTACAAACCTTGGTTCTCATTTTTAGCGCAACTCCATTCAAGACACATTTTTTTTTTCAAATCCACAATCTAAAAAAAAATGTCATTCAAAATCATAGTAGTTTTATAATCAAAGAGATTGTGGACATTTCTAAAGGAAAACTGCTTTTCTCATTTTCTTGCCAGGTGTAGGTTTCTGTTGGAAACACAAGGTAGCCATCAGAACGATGGCATGGGGATGTGTTCCGGCTTCCCTTAGGGTGGCCTGAAGGCGACTGTGAAGATGGGCAGTTCGATTCAGTAGAAAACAGTCAGTAAGCATGCTTCCTCAAGTACTGTGTTCTCTGTTAGGGTTCTGTCACTTGGGAACACAGCCAAGTAGTGCTTTTGGTGATGTTTCAGCAGGGCCTTCCAGGGAGGGGGGCTCCTTAGAGATGTGCTATAAAAAACTGCATCTGGGGATCCTGCTCTGTTGTCATCGCCCGTGAATAGGTTCAGTGGCTCCACATGGTAATGACGGGAAGCACACTCCATATACCCCGGTATTCCCCACGACACCCACCAACTCGCTTTGCATATGGTAAGTGCCTAAGAAGTGGTGAAATAGTCTGGTGAGGTGGCCGATGTGCAAGAAGAAATGTGTAATGACCCCCTCTGTGGGCCATGCCCCTGCCCACCTGGTCCTGTAACTTCCTCCAGCAGCTCCTTCCAGAACAGGTCGTGCTCAGGAGCCAAAGCAGAGGGAGCCTCAAAAGCAAGAGTTTGGGGGCCCCTGGGTGGCTCTGTCAGCTGAGTGAGTGAGTTTGGCTTGGATTATGATCTCAGGATCCTGGGATGGAGTCTCACCTCAGTTCCCCGCCCCGCGGGGAGTCTGCTTCTCCATCTGCTCCTCTCCCTCTGATACCCTCCTCACTCCCTCTGATGCCCTCTGTCTCTTTAATGGATGAATAAAATAATTTTTTTTAAAAGCAAGAGTTTGAACTTCTATTTTATTGTTTGTTTATTTGTTTGTTTATTTTTAAAAGATTTTATTTATTTGACAGAGAGAGAGAGATCACAAGTAGGCAGAGAGGCAGGCAGAGAGAGTGGGGGAAGCAGGCTTCCCGCTGAGCAGAGAGCCCAGTGTTGGGCTAGATCCCAGGACCCTGAGATCATGACCTGCGCCGAAGGCAGAGGCTTTAACCCACTGAGCCACCCAGGCACCCCTGAACTTCTTTTTTAGTCAAAGAATTTCACAAAGTAATTATCTGCCTCCCGGCTGGGTTCAAGTTCAGATCCTCCCTCTTACTAAAGGAGTGAAGTCACTTGATCTCTCAGAACTTATTTCTGTCTCTGAAATGGGAATGAAAACATCAGTTTCACAGGTTGCTTTGAACTCCAATGAGATAACGCATGACTATAAAATGATACACAACTGCAGTTAGCAGTGGGCTCTTATTCTTTGGTGGTAGTAAAAGTATGGTTCTTCATAATTAGTGCTTTTCTGATTACTAAGTGGGTAGTAGGTATGATTGTAACACTTTTGCAAATCTTCCTGGTTGGCAAGTCCTCTGAAGTTGTTAATTGGACCCTCTCCTAAGGTAAAGCCTATATAATGAGACACTAGTAAAAGACCCATTAATTTTAAATTTCTCATAAAAGAGAAGGATATGGAAACTCTTCTTTGTGATTCAATATCCATGTATTTTCTCACCAGGAATTATTAAACTTGAATGTACTATCGTCTAAAGCCTCTGAAAATTGTTTGCGATTGGAAACATCAGTGTCTGGGTTTTACAAACTTACGTGTAGCCCTGTGGTGTTTCATATTTCTTTGTAATTTTGCTGGTGTAAGGCATTGCTTTTGGAAACTCAGCCCTTAACTCCTTTTTGAACTAAAATTTGGAATAGGAAGGTAATTGGTGTGTGCTTGTAATTTTAAAAAATTGTTTCTGTGTAAGATTGTAGATGAACTCATGACTTGAAATTAATCTTAAATATTAGTGTTTAGACTTCAAAAGCTTTTGAATGTCAGCATTTAACATTTGACTTTATCTGACAATATTTATGGAATTTCTTATTAAAAACTACTGGTGCAACAAAAGCAGGTAGCTTGTTTACTTAAATAACCAAATTTATTTATTGGATAAGTTTATTCAAGGGGATGAAATTTTGTTCTTATTTTGCTTTATTGTGTTTTCCAAAAAGAAACAAAATAAAAACCTCTAATAAGATTATGAGTGGTAAACCAGTTTTAAGGAAAACAAAAATGCTGATCCTGTAATATTTATATGCATGATATATAAGCAAGGGGAAATATGTTTTACCTTTATACAGGGACCGATAGTGCACTTGGCCTAAGGAGAAGGCATTAGATTTATACTTCCACGTCAGGCTTTTCTCCCTGTCCTAAAAAAGAATAAAAAATAAAAATACAGGTTTCTGAATTCAGAATTTACTCTGTAA
Organism: Procyon lotor; assembly: GCA_028646535.1. Lineage (NCBI taxonomy): Eukaryota > Metazoa > Chordata > Mammalia > Carnivora > Procyonidae > Procyon > Procyon lotor. The sequence continues at coordinate 106,807,802 of CM053605.1, forward strand.
ATATAAGGAAAAATGGCTTAAACACTTCTGTTCCAAAAGCAGGTCCTTTCCATTTGTTGACCTACAGCAAATGTGTAACTTTACAGATTTAAGAGTTCCCACACACTTTTTTCCCCATTTTCAAATAATGCTTGAAATATCCACATCTAGACTAATGAAAAGATTACTTATGCTTACATCCATGTAAGTTGGTGTTTATTATACTTCAGTGGTGATTTTTAAGCATTTTTATCTGTTAGTATAAATAATGTCTTTTTTTCCCGTTAATGACATTTTAATTTTTTTTATTACGTTCAGTTAGCCACTTTATAGTACATCATTAGTTTTTGATATTGTGTTCAGTGATTCATTAGTTGCATGTAACACCCAGCATTCATCACAACACGTGCCCTCCTTAATACCCATCAGTCTGTGTTGATGAGCACTGGGTGTTATATGCAACTGATGAATTGTTGAACACTTCATCTGAAACTGATGATGTACTATTTGTTGGCTAATTGAATTTAACTTATTAAAAAATTGAATAAATAAATAAAGTACTTTCAACAACTTATTTAGGGTAGAAATGACCCTCCAGGTGGTCAGTTACCTGAGAAACCACCATACCCCCACATGCTTTTGCTCCCAATACTTTGGGACTATCTAACTATCAAAAAGAATGTTTGCCTCCAAAATTTAATTAGGATACCTCTGGGTTTTCTTTAAGATCTAGAAGGATATAGATTTTGGAGTAGAGGGTTACAAAATGAGATGAACTACGTAGTTGGTTCCTGCAGGTGTGCTCATACAAACTCTCATGACAAGATGGCCAAGGTATTTTTCAGTCACAATTTTAAGAGCTTTATATTCCAGTAGGTCATGAATTTAACTTTTTTTTTTTTTTTGAGTTTAACTTTTTTTTGTGCTGAGCCGCTGGTTGTCCAATGTACCTCTGAACCTCCTGGAAACATAAGAGATCCATCCAGATGGACCTCTGAACATCCCAGCATCGAGAGCTAGGAGATGGGGGCCGCGAGGATGGTCATTAGATCAGATTCACTGATGGCGCTGCTCAGCTGTCGAATGTCACCCTTCTCTCCCCACTGTGACATGTAAGAAAGATTAAAGTCACCTTAATGGGTCATCAATGCTAGATGGCATTTTAGAGTAATCATGGGCAAGAAAGACACAATTTCAAGAAAAATTCCTTACTTTTAAGTACTGAAGTAGGTGCTTAAGGGTAACGGGAAGGTGTACATGAGAAAGACTACAACATCTGTTCAGTAGAAATCTAAACTCTTTTGCTAAGGGAATGTCTACGAGGTGGAGAACACTGTGCAAGGAGTGGGCGATGGGTAAGACATTGATACACGGTAATTTGTTCTCATATTTAATTTTTTGCTAGGAGAGCAGAGCACATTAATTTAGGCACTCCGTCTTCTCTGGCAAACAATACTTAAGCCTCTCTGTTGCCCCAGCTGATGGCCATAGTGACATCATGTCTTCTGGCACAGAAGCCCTAATTGGCAATGAAGCATCTCCCTATAGGGAAGTCCCAGGAACCTTAATTCTCCTCTTCCTCTTCCTCTTCAGTTTCTTTGCTGGGGCTTTGTTCTTTTTTGTACTTTGCTTTTCTGAGCCCTCTAAAAAACAGCCAGGAGGGAGAGTCCTAAGGTGAATGTCCCCCCATGAGGTTCAACTCAGCAAGGATTCCAGTCCTTTGAGATATTTGGACTCCTGTATAACTCGAGGAATATGAACTTACCAGTTGGGGGCAGAGTGTGGAGGGCCAGGCTGCCCATCTCCAGGTCCTCTTCTCTGCTCAGAATGATAGGATAAACACTCTGCCCCTTCTTGACTATTTTTTAAAATAGTAGCAATGTGTAACAGACTGAACGTTTGTGTCCCCACCTCCCGCAAATTCATATGTTGAAGCCATAATCCCCGGTTGATGGTATTTGGAGATGAGGCTTTGGGAGGCAGTTAGGCCAAGAGAGTGGAACCTTTATGGATGTGCTTAGTGCCTTTATAAGAAGGGCACAAAAGATGGCAAGAGAGATGATCACTCTCTGCCGTGCAAGGACACAGCAAAAGCAGTCACCTACAAGCCTGGAAGAAGGCCTCGCCAGACATCAGATCAGCCAGCACCTTGACCTTAGACTTCCAAGTCTCCAGAACTGTGAGAAATGAATGTTTGTTGTCTAAGCTACTCAGTCTATAGTAATTTGTTATAGCAGCCTAAACTGGCTAAGCTCAATGCTTCTTAGAGGCAGCCAGTTGGATGAATGAGGAACATTTAATCCCTTAAGAATAAAAGCTTGCAAACAACACAAGTAATATTATAAAATATACAGTAACATCTGATGAATAAAAGGTAATGAATATCATATATTATACTTAAGGCTGCACAGCAATTGCGTTATTCAGAAAGAGGGTCAACTACACCTACTGTACTTATTTTCTTTCATTATGGAATCACATGCATCTTCTCAAAAGAAATGTGGTCAAACATAATTAATATTAACAAAGATATCACTAACTATTACCTAATTTTTTAAATAGAAGGCAATGCATTTTTGGAAAATTATCAACATCCCAAAGTTATGGCCTTGCGCTTTGTCTTAATTTCTCCTAAATTAGGGTTTTGATGTTTCAGATAGAGCCATACTGTTCAGTCAGTCCTTCTTCAAGGAAAAAAAGTAGGGGGCTAAAATCTATATGCTTCACCAAGCTTAAAATATCTATAATGATAGAAGCCATTTTATTGGCAATAAATCAGCTTCTGATTCCTACACCAAATACTCCCACACACAAACATGGATTGGCAGGAAGAAAGGAAATGGTTCAGGATGATATTCTTCATAGACAACCTAAAATGAAAACACAAAATCTGTATCAAGGATGGGGGGTGGTGGCAGGGAAGGGGAATGCAGAAGAAATCCATCAGGAATTTGTCTAACGTGTTCAGCAGAGGGCACTTAAAAAGAGAAAAAGGCAAAAAGAAAATAATATGACATCCACATGTGCAGTCACTTCCCACAGCAGGGAATATGTGAGGTGGTCTTTATTTTGAAAATATCACTGCTGTGGACAGGGCAAGATGACGTGTGTGAAACCAGGTTTGGTGTTGCCTTTGAGAAGTGGGGAAGCTCCCTAAGTGTTACCGTATGGTTACAAAGAAGAGCAACACAAGTGTCATCATTGTTTATTTAGTAAGTAGTGGTTCCCTCTTTAGAAGAGTTTTCTTAAAGTTTGCAAACATTGAAAATTGTGATGGATTAACATGGGATTGAATCAGGTGAGCTAGGGAGAATAAACTTTTCTGTTTCATCCTTTCCCCCAAATGGCAACAAAGGATTATAAGCCAACAACCCAACCATTGCCTCTGGGGGATTTATGGGACAGTGGATTGAGTGCAGGGAGAAGGTAGAGGAGGAAGAGAAAGAAAGAAACCCCCCAAAAGTTGACTGGCTTCTCCTTATTGTCTTTCTCTTCCTTGAAAGTCTCCCTAGCTCAGTCTGTACGTTATAGCTTCAAAAAAACAATATTAGGATCTAGCTTAATTGTATTTGGACAGCAGGGTTACAAATTACCAATATATGAAATTTCAGATAGAAGTACGGCATTGGATGTTTCTTTCATTACATTTGAAAATACAATACGTACTTCAATCAAAAAAGGGAAATACATTCTGTTGGAGTAGGTGAAAAATCTACTCAAATATCCACTATATTTTTTAGAAGCTAGAGTAGAGTGGTATAGTTTGGGTTTTGCTTCTTTAGAGTGTGGACATTTAAGATGAACAAACACTATAAAATAGATTAGTATGTAAGAGCTGTGCACAAAGTACAGATTAATCAGCCAACTGGGTTTCTGCTCTTGCCCAAGAATTTCTGTAAGTCCTTAATTTCTCATACTCTGTAGTTATAATCTTAAGATACCATACTGCATGCTACTCATTCCTGAATAAGTGATGGGCAACTTCTGTTTAAATGTAGCATAATAAGCTTTTGCATATTTAGGAATTAAAATAAAAGTTATAAAATTTCTGGGCATCTGGGTGGTTCCCAGATTTCAGCTCTGGTCATGATCTCAAGATGATGAGACCGATCCCCACGTCAGGCTTGCACTGGGTGTGGAGCCTGCTCGAGGTTCTCTCTCTCTCCCTCTGCCCTGACCCCTCCCCCCACCTAGCTCCTGAGCACATGCTCTCTCTTTAAAAAAAAAAAAAAAAAAAAAAAAAAAAAAAAAAAAAAAATATATATATATATATATATATATATATATATATATATATATAATTTGAAAGGCAATGAATCTCATTCAAAGTGCCAAACATCTCTCCAATCTCCAATCAACTTCTAAGGAATGTAATCAGGTGAGAAGCATATTGCGCTTTCAAAAATTTTTATTTCATTATTGGGAAAATAGGGAGACATGCACCCATTTTTAAGTCCTAGGAGTTCATCAAGCCTAGGTCTTGCCAACTCCAAACATCAGTGAGCTGTTTCAGTTTGTCATCATTGCTGTTTCAACCAATGATAGGGCATCTTGAAAACCTGTGGCACTTCCTCAAAAGTTGAATTCCCTCCTGATTATTAACCTACTGATATGCCATTGAGTCTAGGTGATTCACTATTTGTTCAGAGCTCAGACTAAAAAGTGCTTAGTGGTTGTGCTGTTGAAGAACGCAGACTAGAAAATAGCTCATTGGGTAGTGAGCACAGCAGAGAATTGGAGAATCATCGAATTTGGGGCCTGAGAGAGAGGTCTTAGAATCTAATTCATTGCACTCGTGTCACAGGTGAAGAAATAACAGACCCACACAGACAGCTTACATTGGGTCTTCTGCTTCCCAGTTTGATCTTCATGATAGCACCACAGAAACCTAGATGAAGCACCTTTACGGTCATTTTTCACAAACAGAGAGAGGAGAAAAATGGCACAAGTTTCCTTTCCACAAGGTCCCAGAGGCAAGCGATCCATGCACCAATCTGCTTATTCAACTCCGGTGTGTCCACCATTTTGTACACTGTGGTGGCGGGGCTGGTGGACAGGTGAGGTTGGAAGTTTTAAAAAGTACATGTCATTCATAGTTGGTAAGACTCAACTGGGGTTGAGGGGGAGGTGAGTCTGATCTCATGCATGGCATCCAGATCTCAGCAGGCTTTATTTTTTATTCTGTCTTCCAGAGGTTAAAAAAAGTCTCTTTCTTTGACAAACACAATCAAGTGAGAGAGAAAATTTCAGTTTAAGGTAACTTTAGTTCAAGGAAGCACACAGGAAACCTGATTCTCCTCAGGGGAAAACCTAGGCCCTATATAAACTTTTCCTTCCTGGGAGGAGAGGATCAAGGGGTATGTTCCTTTTGAAAGGGAAAGGTCTCCTGAATTTCCGTGGCCCTGATGGACTGAGAGTTGTTACTATTCTCTTACGACACTGAGGAAACTGAGGCATATGGAATTTCAATATTCATTCAGCACAAATGACTTTGATTTAATATGAGGTGTCCCTGTTCTTTAAAAGCTTTTACACCCACTCCTGCCACATGAGATTGTTTTTCCAGCCCTTACTCTATCAGTATTCTTCAACCTCTAGTCATCTTGGTGGCTCTTTTCTCCTGTTCCTCTCCCCTCTATCCTTTCAAATTCCTTTCTACCACCATGTCCCCAGAATTTTATCCTCTTCTCTTTCTGTTATAGAGAGCAATTCTGATCTGTTCCGCTCTTACCCCTAAGCTCTCCTTCAGGCCTTTCACTGCATATCCCAAACCAATCAAGATGCTCATCAAAATCCAAGGGCCTTCTGAGACCACTTTTTTCAGCTTATGGTCAGTGTGGGAATACATGAGAACCACCTGCAAATCTTTTAAAAATTAAATGGACGTGCTGGTTCATCAGTGTGGGATTGGCAGAGGAACACTTACTTTACTAGTCGTGATTTGATTCTGATAGACCTTTAGCTCATTCTTTGGGAAACTCTCTAGTCTAATAAGATTCATCCCCTACAGGAGGCAGTTGGATAGAGAGTAGGGGTTTTTATAGAGAGAATTTTTATTCTGAAAAAAAGACCTGGAAAGATCCACTGTGATTAAACATCTCCCCACCATTCTATCTTTTCTCTGCCCATCCCATGATATAAACCAAAGATCACTCTTGTTAGAAGCTCTGTCAGTTAAAACTTTGGTAGACTCATTAGCCGGGGATAAGACTCATATTTCCTGTCTTAAGAGGATTTCTCTTGTCGGAAACATGTTTGTATTCACTTGGACAGGCCCAGTGACCCGTGGAGCTAAGTCACATAAAGGACAAAGCTTGCTCTGGGACAACCCAGGGGACTTCATTTAACCATCTTCTGATGGTGTTTAACAGAGGACAGCCTTAAAGGATCAGGAAGGAAGACCATTTGGGGTTAGAAGTTCCACACTATTTTATAATTTTAATACCCAGAGTAGTTTGTGGTAAGTTTGTATTCATCTAGGCGGCATTATTGAATAAGGGTAGCTTTGTTTTCAACTTGGGTTACAGTATAGCTGTGTCCCTTTTAAAAGACAATTCAAATACAAAAATCAGAACTTGAGCAGAGGGTCATTATAAAGTATGTAAATTGTCCATGTTATGAGTTAATAAATTCTCTTCTAACACATTTTAAATAATTCGTTTTACAAAAATGTGGTGCACACTTCTCAGAAAGATATCAACTCGTTGTGTAAAGAAATACATATATCGGGGCGCCTGGGTGGCTCAGTCGTTAAGCGTCTGCCTTCGGCCCAGGTCAGATCTCAGGGGCCTGGGATCGAGCCCCACATTGGGCTCTCTGCTCTGCAGGAAGCCTGCTTCTCCTGCTACCAGTCCCTCTGCTTGTGTTCCCTCTCTCGCTGTGTTTCTGTCAAGTAAATAAAATCTTAAAAAACAAACAAACAAAACTCTGTGTCAAGAAACATTTAAAAAAATACATATATCTATATTATTCCTTCTAATAAGTTTACTGTCTTTTTCCATGCTTCTGTCATCTTTTTACCTGTATTCTTCGCTCTTTGTGAAGAGCTAAATTTTCTATTTCTTTATTGCCCTGAAACAGTTAAGCAATGATTTTGATCCATAGTAAGTGCTCAGGAAAAGGCTTATGTCCCACCCAGAGCAGTGTGTGAATCTAGGTAAGTAATTTAGCCACCCTGTATGGTGGCCTAGAATATCTAGCCGCCCTAGAATATTCCCTGTAAAGTAGGATAAAAATAGTAGCCACTGCCAAGAATCTCTACTATTTTAGGGTCCCTCTGGGGTTTAGAACTGCTTTTCAGGTAGTTCTCTCCTCCACTGGTAGATTTTTCTTCTACAAAACATTGAACCCCTCTTTTTTATTTATGATAGTGCATCTCTCATGGCCCCTCTGCTTTGGGAATCGAGCCTCCACTCAGGAGCATGGCACTGAAGGCTCAGGAGCCCTCCCAGTCAGGCCCCCACTTAGATGAAAGGCTTCCTGCCTGCCTGGGCCCCTCCAAGTGCTGCTTCAGGCCCACCGACCACTGGCGGCTCTCCAGCCCACTGGCCTTTCCCTGATGTGGGTCTACGCATAGCCTTCCTCATCTGCCCACCATGGTTCCCTCTGTCATATTCTATTTCAGAGCTGAGCTCAAAGATCACCTTATCCCCCAAACTGTCCCTAACAGTCCTACCCCCAGATGATTTAATTGTCTCCCCTTTTATCCCCTGGGTCTTTGCATATTGTACTATTATAGTATTTTATTCTGTATGTCTGTTGTTACCAGCATGCTCTCTGCCCAGGCTCCAAGCCGTTTGAGGGTAGAAGCTGTGTAAGCCATGAATGAATAAATGAATGAGTGAGTGAATGCTTTGCCTGTCTTAACTGCCTAGTTTCTTAGCCATCAGGAACAAGCACAGAGCTCAATATTTTCCTGAGAGGCAGTAGTCTATCTTATATTCCTTCCCTCATTAAAGTAGTTTCCTGAGATTTGGAGAAGAGATTTGGAGAAATCTCTTATCACCCAGACTTCTGTTATTTTACTCTTGCCTTACTATATCCCTGTTTGACAAGATTTTTTGCTTATATTATTATCTACTTTAAATCCTTCACAGATTTCATGAAGTGATAAGTGTCATACAATATCCTCTGAGCATTTTCCTTCAAGGGCAGCCTCCTTTTTCCTCTTCTATTTCTCCACTTACTTTATCCTGGGTAAAGCTGATGTCAGCTCTTCACGTGTCCTTCCTGTTGCCTAATTGGTTTTGAATCATCACTCTTTATTAATTTGTTTCGCTTCAGCATACATAATTGGCTACAATTACTTGACAGTTTCATTTTGACTAATATAGATCTACAAACTCAAAATTTTGTAATGCCCTTCGCTGTGGCCGATGTCACCCGGGATGCCCCAAGAGCGGGGACTCTGATGGTGTTTTGTGCAAACAATATGGAAGAGTGAAGTCGGAAGAAAAGAGACTCAGCAAAAGGAGATCATAGACTTGTCAGAGAATAAAAGTGAATTTCCTGAAGTTATTTCTATAGTCACGAGTACATGCAACTTTTGCATTCAATAATTGCGTATAAAGTCTTCTTCCTAAGAAAGCTTACTGATATGGTGGTTCTTTAATGTTCTTGTTTACCTGATGAAGCAACATAACACACATCTCAGGAATAACTAGCTTCACGACTGACAGCAAACTCCTTAGGGCAAAGACTTTATATGTTTGGCACAATTACACTTATTGTAAACCAGTGCTGTATAAATATTTAATAACAGTTCCTCCCACACCTATTCCTGGCAGGTCCGGCCTTCCTGACTTGTCATGTCCATAATCAAATACGTATTTCCACATTAATCATTTGAGGTGTGGTGCACCTTTTAGGCTGGTTTCTCTGGGAAGGTGCCACCTTCTCTAGGCTTGCTGCGTGCTCTAAGTGACTGGGTTACAGATAATTATCTATGAGTATGAAATAGTACTCTCTTCTTTTCCTCGCTTTACAACAACTCTTCATTTTTCGAGATTGTATGGAGTGAGCTAGATTTTCTCCTAAAGGCAAAGCAGTCACTTCTTTTGAGTTTGCCCTAGGACCTGGGCTTCATCATCCAGGCTGTATAACCAAGTATAACTACAACTTGACTTTGGACAGCTCACTTTGCCTCTCAGGGGGTCAGAGGGCTCATCTGGAAGAGATACCCCTGGGCTATTCACCGATGTTTGTTATTTCTGGCCCCAAAGTCCTAGTGTACCGCTTATTCCCAGGTGTAGTATCTGTGCACATTTACTCAGAAGAAGTAACTGAGTTTACTTGTTCATCTTTCTACTAAATTCGAGGGAAAAAAAGGTGCTATTACTTACTTGATCTGTTGTCTGATTTTTTTTTCTTCAAGAGGAATTTACCCAATATTAATTACACATAAGGGAGTCATCGTAGCAACAGATTTGAATTCCAAAGTACATACATGTAGAATACCCTAGCTATTTAATTATGGGATTTTAAAAGCATAACAAAGCTTAAAGTAATCAGAAAGAACAAAATCTGCTGGTTCTGGGAGACAAAGGTCTACTAATTGTGTGATTGGGTGAACTCTGCCCCTTGGTTTCTTTATCAGTAAAATAGGAATCTTATCTTTCTGTTTACCAAAGAATAAGAAAGGAGGTAAAGACATAAAGGTCCATTGCAGTTATAGCACTTTCCATTGGAAACTTTCTGTGTAAAGACCCAATACGGTCTGATGGGGCCAGTTTCCTGACCATGGGAGAGCCTGCAGCTTTTTCTGCTCACACTTTCTATTTGAACTCTTCTCTTGACATGTGCTCGCCCTTCCTCATGGCTGGACCTACCATCTTTGTTCATGCAGAATGTTACTTGTTGCAACAACCCTCATTAGCCCAACAGAACGATTTAATCTGTTATTTGTTTCCATTAACAGCTTCTTCCCAAGGCCCCGAGTTTATCTGCCAAAAGTGTAGCAGTTAAGCCTCTGAAAATATCTTGTGCGAACCCTTTTAGTTTTCCTCACCTTGTCTTCCTCTCCTATTTGGGAACTCCCAGTCTGCAGATGTTTTTTTGTGCACACTCGGGTTTCCATGGGTGACTCAGGTAAACTGGAAGGTTCTTTGGCCCAGGTCAAGATCAGGATCATTTCTACGTGTAGCTGCTTTTACTTTCATGAAGTTTAAATAATGGTTCAGGGAAGTGAACGCCAGTTAGGTTTTTACCGCAGGAACTTGGGGAGCTCTGGTTCAGTGAAATCTTCACAGTTAGATAACCTTCAACACCTAACAGTAACTTTGTGCTTCCCATTCAATGATTTAGACCAATGTTAGTTTCACATTTAAATTACTAATATTATATATTATTGTGTGAATACACCCAGAGGCAGCGACACTGTTTTTAAGTTCAATATGTCTTATTTATCTTTCTGAATGCCTTTAAAAACGTATGCTTTCTCCATGGAGTCCCCAAATACTAATGTTGGCCTTTCCATCATTGACTAGGATCACCTTGCCTAATTCAATTTTCATTCCTATATTAGTAGATCTTGATATCTTTATGGTTCTGATTATTATTCACATTGACTCTTCCCCCCAATGGCTGTTATTCATAGAAAACTCACACACTGGATCATTCATTCATTCATTCATTCATTTACTCATTCATTGATTCTGTAAATGCTATTTGAGTACCTACTACCTGCCAGGCGCTATTACTTGCTCCTAAGTATCAGGAAGTTTCCTGGTATTATTAGGCAACCATCTATTTCTCCCTTCAACTCTATCAGTATTTGCTTAGTATTTTTAGGAGCTCTGATGTTTGGTCATATTATTGTTTTATATATATATATAAAATTATATTATTCTATCTTTTTGGTGGATTAAGGTTCTTAACATTATGTAATGTGCTTCTTTGTCTCTTGTAACAGTTTTTGACTCAAAATTTATTTCATCTGTTGTTAGTATGCCACCCTTATTATTTGAATAATAATAAAAATAAAAATAATAATTCCATCATTTGAATGGAATATCTTTTCCATCCCTTCACTTTCACCCTCTTTGTGTCCTTAGATCCAAAGTCTCTTACAGACAGTATGTAATTGGATCCAGTTTTTTTAATCCATTATGCCAATCTATGTCTTTTGATTGAAAAGTTCAACCCACGTACGTTGAAAGCAATTACTGATAGGGAAGGGCTTACTATTGCCTGTTATTTTGTTATTATTTTCCTGTAAGTCTTATGGCTTTTTGTCTTCATTTCCTTCCTTGCTGCCTTCCTTTGTGTTTAGTGGATTTTTTGCAGTGGCTCATGTATATTATCTGCAGGTAGTTTCTTTGTGGTCACCACGAGGATTACATAAACTATACTAACGTTATAACAATCTGTTTGAAACTGATCCTAACTTCAGCTGCATACAAAAACTCCACTTATTTGCATCTCTGCCCCACCCCTCTGTTTACATTATTAATGTCACAGATTATATCTTTATATATTATGTACCCGTTAACTTGGTTTTATTCCTTATGCTTTTGCCTTTTAAATCCCATAAAAGAAAGAACAGTGCAGTTACAAACCAACACTACAATAATCCATATTTTTATATTTGTTCATGTGTTGGTCTTTACCAGAGGACTTACATACTCATATTGTTTCTTTTTTTTTTTTTAGACTTTATTTATTTATTTATTTGACAGAGAGGAGAGAGATCACAAGTAGGCAGAGAGGCAGGCAGAGAGAGAGGGGGAAGCAGGCTCCCTACCGTGCAGAGAGCCAGATATGGGGGTTGATCCCAGGACCCTGAGATCATGACCTGAGCCAAAGGCAGAGGCTTTAACCCACTGAGCCACCCAGGTGCCCTATCACATTGTTTCAAGTTACTGTTGAGTGTCCTTTTGTTTCAACTTTAAGGATTCTCATTAGTATTTCTCATAGGCCAGGTCTGGTGTTAACTCCCTCAACTTTTGTTTCTCAGGCAATGTCTTAATTTCTCTCTCATTTTTGAAGAACAGGTCTGTCAGATATAGCATTCTCAGTCGACAGTTTTTCCTTTCAGTACTTTAAATATATCATCCCATTGTCGTCTAGTCTGCAAAATTTCTGTTGAGGAATCCACTAAGAAACTTATTCAAGATCCCTTGTACATGGCGAGTCACTTTTCTCTTGATGCTTTCAAAATTCTCTCTTTGTCTTTGACTTTCTGCATTTTGATTATAATGTGTCTCAGTGTTGGTCTCTTTGTGTTTATCCTACTTAGAGTTTGTTAAGATTCTTGTACGTGTGTATCCATGGCTTACCTCAAGTTGGGATATTTTTACTGTTGTTTCTTCAAATAAATTCTCTGTCCCTTTCTCCCTTTCCTCTCCTTCTGGGACTCTCAAATGCATATATTGATGTGTTTGATGGTATCTCAAAAGCCCCTTCACTTTTCTTTATTCTTGTTTCTTTTTGTTCCTCAGATTCAATAATTTCAAATAACCCATCTTAAAGTTTTTTTTATCTTTTTTCTGCCTGTTAAATCTGTTCTAGAACCCCTCTGCTGATTTTTTCAATTCAGTTACCGTTTTATTGGACTTTATAATTTTAGTTTGATTCTTTTTTATAATTTTGATCTCTTTGTTGATTATCTCACTTTATTCATGAATTGTTTTCCTGAATTTGTTTAGTTGTCTGGCTGTGTGCTCCTTTATTTTATTGAGCATACTTAAGAAAATTGTTTTAAAGTCTTTGTTAGGGGGCACCTTGGTGGCTCAGTGGGTTAAAGCCTCTGCCTTCGGCTCAGGTCATGGTCTCAGGGCCCTGGGATCGAGCCCCGCATTGGGCTTTCTGCTCATCAGGGAGCCTGCTTCCCCCTCTCTCTCTGCCTGCCTCTCTGCCTACTTGTGATCTCTCTCTCTGTGTCAAATAAATAAATAAAATCTTACAAAGAAAGAAAAAGAAAAGAAAAGAAAAGAAAAGAAAAGAAAAGAAAAGAAAAGAAAAGAAAAGAAAAGAAAAGGAAAGAAAGAAAGAAAGAAAGAAAGAAAGTTAAGTAAGTAAGTCTTTGTTAGTTCTGAGGCCTGTGTTTCTTTAGGGTTAGACTCTGGAGATTTATTTTGTTTCTTTGAATGGGCCATGTTTACCTTTTTCCTTGGGTTTCTTGTGATCTTTTGTTAACAATTAGGCATTTGAAAATCCCGTCTTCTCACCAGTTCTCATAGTCCTTCCTCTGTACAGAGGAAGAACATTGGTTAGCCTGGCATGAAGGCTCGAGGCCCTCTCAGCCTTTTTCTGGGGATATATCTTCCCCAGGCCTGTGCATATACTTGCTCTTCTCCACCTCACTTGTATATACAGCTGCCCTTATATCTCTTAATTTTTCCTCGAGTTTCATCCCTGCTCCTTCTCAGGACCTTAGATATCCTTTTGTATTCCTCTACCTGAGATCTCTTGTGCCTAGGGCTCCAGGCATCTGCAGTCCCTTGAAGCTCTCACGGGCCACTGCACATCACTGCTCCGGCAGCCTGCAACCTGATATGCAAACTATGCCCACATTCCCATCATGCTCAGAGTGAGACCACACAGAAACCAGTCCCTCCAACAAGCCAGAATGTTGCAAGGGAGTTCCACTCTTTCCTCCTGTCCTGAGGAAGGGAGGGACCAGGAATTGGGTGGCATCCTCCTGACCACATCCTGCTGTACTAGGGAGGGTAAGGGCAAGCAAAAATGGAACAACATCTCTTATTGTTTTGAGTGTGGCCTTTTCTTAGCTAGGCATTCACTTGGTTGCTACAGCTTCTTAGCTCGTGTCTAGAGTTCCCACAACACTACTTTGGTCCATGTATTGTTGTTCATTTGGTATTTCCATGGGAGAACAGGGCTTGGAGCTTCCAAGTGTGTCATCTTGCTGACATCACCCTTGCTCATAGTAACTCACCATTCAGACACAGAATAAGAATGACGCAAATTTTTGTGGCTTAGAAAAAATAACTCTTAAGATTACACATCCTTGTATAAAAGAAAGGTAAACTTCAGAACCAGAGAAACCATTAGAAACCTGTGTACTGGACTAGGTGAGAAATGGTAAGAACCTGAGTTAAGGGGTGTACATTCAAGACCTGTTTAGGGGGGCGCCTGGGTGGCTCAGTGGGTTAAAGCCTCTACCTTCAGCTCAGGTCATGATCTCAGAGTCCTGGGATCGAGCCCCGCATTGGGCTCTCTGCTCAGCAGGAAGCCTGCTTCCCCCGCCCCCTGCCTGCCTCTCTGCCTACTTGTGATCTCTCTCTCTCTGGCAAATAAATAGATAAAATCTTTAAAAAAAAAATCATCAAGACCTATTTAGGAGGTGTGGCTCTAAGACTTGGTAGCCTTGTGGAAGCACCAGCCAGGGATGGAGGAGACATGGAATCAAGAACAGACTAGTAGAGTCCAGTAACTGTGATTTTAGTCGAGTTTCTTAGCCATTTTGAATTTTGTTTCCTCATCTATAAAGTAGAGTGGTCTGAAGTTTAAAAGAGATAACACAAGCCAGTGCTAGTATATAGTAGGCAACTAATAAGCATTTGTTTTTTTCTCATCCTCCTGTCCCTAACCAATATTATAAGATTATGCAGCTTAGTGAATGTTGATACTACTAACTGAATAGGAAAAGTATAAGCCAGTCTCTTAAATTTCTGGGTCTGTTTTTGTTGTTGTTTTTTTTAACTCCTACTCTTCAGTAATAATATCCATTAGGCAAGTTCTATATAAGGAAGGGTTTGCATTTATATTTATCTTTCTCAAACAAGCTGTCCTATGTTTCCTAAAATTATTATCTGATTCCCGGAATGTTCCCCTAAAATGAAGCAGGAAGCAAGGTCACTTTAGCACACTGGTTGGTTCCAGGTTATTCCATAAATTTGGAGCAAAGTAGTAAAAATAATTTGTCTCCTGCATCTTGAGCCAATGCTTTGTTACCAACTCTGAGGCTTTTTAAAAATCCTGTGAGAATTTTCTCCAAATGATTCTAACTTGACAGATTTACAGCCATGTAAATATATGTGTGCATTCATGATGACAGTTTAATGTTATGTTTAGAGATTATGAAAGGAAAATAGAAAAAGGAATTTCAACTTACCCTCTTCCCCCCTAAAGTTGCTGACCTTTTTACAAAATTACGCTCCTATAAGCCAAGAGCCAAATGACTATCAATACTAGAAAATGTAGATTTTCATGCAACTACTATTTCATTTAGACCATGTATCTAGCTTAACAAATTGTAACCTAGTGGCTTGTAATGGATGATGAAGAATAATTTTAATACCTATTCTTGAGATTTTAGAATAATCAGGATGATATGTTTACCCCTTGATACTTAACACTGTAGTTAGTCTGTGCATCGAATATTAAAAGATGGTAACTATGTATTGAGATATTCCATTCCAATAGGAGAATATTCTATTGGCTTATAAAACATGAAAGCTGAGAGGTTGGGAAAATCCAGGCATCTACCTGGGGAGTGATGTAAGCAGTTAGTGCAAATGTACCCCTGGGTTCTTTCTTACAAGTCATACCCCACCTTCCCACACCGTCAAGAAACGGAATTTTCCAGAGTCGTGAATTTGATTAATCATATTGTATGTTTTGAATTATTTTCAAGAAAAATAAAGGCCATAAAAATAGTAAGTAGCTGCATCTAATTATTTACTCTTCATCCTGTTGCTCTGGTTGGTACATTACTGTATGTGATCTCTTAGCTAGAGAAGTAACCAAATATGTTAACAAAATGTTACCTTCCACAGAGAAAGTAAAAATCACATTTTTTTAAGAGAATCACATTATTTATTTTTTTTTTCATTCATTCATTCATTTGACAGAGAGGACAGAGATCACAAGTAGGCAGAGAGGCAGGCAGAGAGAGAAGGGAAAGCAGGCTCCCCACTGAGCAGAGAGTCTGATGCAGTGCTAGATCCCAAGACCCTGAGATCATGACCTGTGAAAGGCAGAGGCTTTAACCCACTGAGCCACCCAGGTACCCCAGAATCACATTTTTTTGATACTGAAAACGATGAGGGGCACATGGGTGGCTCAGTTGGTTGAGTGTCTGACTCTTGATTTCAGCTCAGGTCATGATCTCAGAGTCATGTAACTGAGCTCCACATTGAGCTCTGTGCTGGGTACAGAGTCTTCTTGTCCCTCTCCATCTGCTCTTCCCCCTGCTTGCACTTGTGCATACTCTCTCTCAAATGGATAAATAAGCAAATAAAATCTTTATAAAAGAAAAAGAAAATGACGAAACACTTATGGACTTAGTATAATTCATTGTTACACACAGAGATGTGTTTTTGTTTAGCAAAGTCCTCTAGCTAGAAAGACACAGTTGTTCAGTGAGTATGTCTTTGTCTATTTTAACATGTGATACTGTGTTATCCAGAGACTTTATTCAAGAACATCATAGGGCTGCATTTCTCAGAGATGACACATGGTCATGTACAAACAGATAATAGTTTTGTCTCATAAAGCCTTATCTCTTGAAAGACCTGACTCAGATGATAAGGTTGCCTCATGGAATCCTAATATAATTGAGGCAGGGGCCCATCAAGGTAACCACTGGCTTCCCAGACTCATTTCTGCATTCCAAGTATACTGAACTCCAAGAAGTTACTGAAATCTGCACACCATTTTCTTTACCATCTACACCTCCTACACCACCATTCATAGACCTTCCCTCACTTCCGTGCTGTCTCCATTGGCTGAAATAGGCCATCCCTCCCTGCTCCCTCAATGCCCTGCTTGTCCTATAATTTTCAGCCTCTTTCAGAACTCAGTAAGCATTAAGCCCTTCTGGAAAGCTTCATTCACATTCATGCTGAGTTGGGTCCCCTTCTAAGTACTCCTTAGAGCTCTTTGCAAATCTTGGTTATGATGATCTAGTCACTTGTTTCTCTTCCCCATTGGATAGTGAGCTCCTTGAGGATAAAAACTGCCTAATTAATTTTTTTTCTTAAAAATACCTAGAATACTGCCTGGCACCTAGGCAGGACTCAATAAATGTGTGTTGAATGAGTTAAGTGGACAACTGAATGAATGATTGCATCCTGGTCTGTAAATGGAATATTGACGTGTGTACACAAGGATCATAGCTAATTCTTACCAAATTCCTTCCATGTGCCAGGCATGGTGTTGGGCTTTTTTGAAGCATTTGCTCATCTAATCATCTTAATGATTCTATGATGGAGCTATCTTTATATTCCCCGTTCTTTAAATGAGGAATTGAAACACAGAAAGTTCAAATAACAAGAATGTACCATGCACACAGATTTCAACCTTAGATTTGTTGCACCTTTTACACTCGGTCTATACTTGAAGTTCTATGGCTGCTAATCGTAAAAAATATGTCAAAATTGTCCATGCTGAGAGAAGAGCTACAAGTCTTTCTTTTACTACATTATTTGTACTAAAAGAAAAACAAATCACCTAAAATCCTTAACACAAATCTGTAAATACTTTCTTCAATTTTTTTCATTTAAAAATATGTTTAAGTCCTATATATATACATAATTTTTATCTTATCACTATTTGCACTCATATTTATGCTACTTCCTTGTCTTCATAACCATAGCAGCTACTGGTGTGATGATAATATTCCAGGTAAGTTGATATATTTAACTAATTACCTACTCTTGGACATTTGTTTCTCTCTAACAACACTGGCGGAAGTACTGTATATATTGGGGATTGTATAGATTGTATATATTGTATATATTGGGGATTTCTTCTGACTTTTCCTTAGCTCTTCAGAAAGGGAATTTCAGCATGAAAGCCACACCAATTATTTAACAGCAAAATAATCAAATCACACCAATTTGATAGGAATTTTAGAATCCTCATTTGTTCCTTGTTTTAGGGATAGTAGACTTCATTTAGTGCTCAGGCATTCAGCACTTTATCTGTGGTTTCTAGAGGTTGTGGACATAGGAGAAAAGACTAGCTCTAATAGGGTTCTTGGGCTGATCCTCAGTAACGAGTAATCGCCCTGTGGGAAAATGGCCCAGATCCAACAACTCAGACAGAGGATAGTCGGAGGAAGAACCCATGGTCCACACTACTATAGAATACAGAATACAATCTGGTGAAAGTTGGCATCTGTCAGGGCTACAAACGAAGGTTGGGGGAAATTGTCAAGACAGGGCCATGTACATCATGCCAGGTCTGTGAAAGGAGGAAGTAGCCCCAAACTAAATTGGCCTGAATTATTTAATGGTCCTTTAATGGGGAACCTTAATGCTGAAAATCTCAGGAATTTAGAAAACAAACAAAAAGGGCCAGTGAGTGTCACCGATGTCTGCTTTCTGGCACGGCTAACTCGAGAGCCCTTGTCCATCGAGGCTTCCTGAGACAGGTCAGAGAGGAGACTGCTGCTTATTTGATGATAAGGAGCATTTCTATTTTTGTAGTTTACACGCAAGCGCTTAGCATAGTACTTGACACAGAACAGGTGCTGGGTAAGTATTTGTCAGATGAAGGCATAGGTGAAGTAGAGAGCCTGTGTGCTTTGGAATCAGAAAGACTTGGGTCTGTGGGGTGCCTTGGTGGCTCAGTTGGTTGCATGCCTGACTCTTGATTTCAGCTCAGGTCATAAATGATCTCGGGGTTGTAAAATCGAGCCCTGCATCAGGCTCCATGCTCAGTGGAGAGTCTGCTTGAGATTCTCTCTCTCTCCCTCTGCCCCTTCTCCTCCCTCTCCAGAATAAATAAAAAAGAAATCTTTTTTAAAAAGAAAGAAATCTCCGGATTTGAAACTTCTATCTACCACTTACTGCCTATCTGGCCTTGCATAAGTGACTTCACCTCTCAGAGCTTCAGAACCCACATGCAAAAAGAGGACAATCTGATTTACCTTGCCTGGTGATTTGTACATTGTTGGGGTGTGTAACGATTAGTAGGACATAATCACATGGGGAAAACCCAAAGATCGCCTGTGGCAGAACAGTGTTTTGGGCAAGAGAAATTAAATAGGTAAGAGGATGGGAGAGAAGTGTGCAAGAATATAACTTTACCCCAAAGAAAGAGAACTGCAGGAAAAATGGGAATAAAGTGTGGCAGGAATTCACCAGAAATATAATAAAAAGTGAAAGAACCAGCATTTCTAATTCTTATAAAACTGACTTGTTATTTCCCACTTGTTGACATCTTTGTCCCTTCTGTGGGTAGTGTTGCTTTTTTCATTTGGCTTCTTTTTTTACTTCTAGGTATGTTATAACTCAAGTAAGAGATAGATTTTTATAACGTAGGGATTCTAAAGTATTGTCCTTAGTAGATCCTGCCACTTTTTAGAACATGATGACATTTATTTTGGAAGTCTTATTTGGTTTGCAAAGCGCTTCCTAGAAATCTCTTTAGGAGAGAAGATTAATTTGGCATAAAATAGAAAGTACAATTTTTTTTAAAGATTTTATTTATTTATTTGACAGAGAGAGAGATCACAAGTAGGCAGAGAGGCAGGCAGAGAGGGGAAAGCAGGCTCCCTGCTGAGCAGAGAGCCTGATGCGGGGCTCGATCCCAGGACCCTGAGATCATGACCTGAGCTGAAGGCAGAGGCTTTAACCCACTGGGCCACCCAGGTGCCCCTAGAAAGTACAATTTTATAGGAATTTTAGAATCCTCATTTGTTCCTTGTTTTAGGGACAGTAGACTTCATTTAGGCATGTGCGCAGTGTGTGTGTGTGTGTGTGCATGTGTGTGTACTTCAGTTGAATAGTATTACATAGTGCAAATACTGGGTGAGGACCCTTTAAAAAGAAAAACTAAAAGACAACCTTAACAACACGACTCTGAGCTCTGCCCAGGGTGATCTCCAAGGCTCCCCCTTATTCTCCTGTTGTTTCATACTCAAGGGTAGCTGGCAATGCTCAGCCTCCTGTAGAGCATTTTTCCTGATTTTTCAAGAATTCTTCCATCATTAAAACAGCACCTCCAACCGTATAAAGTGAACAGAAAGTCTACTTCTACGTAGACCCCAGGGATCACCATCAGACAGGATACAAACTTCCTTGATTCTCCCAAGAATGGATGTGCCTCTCCCATTAACTTGGAATATATATATTTCCTTTGATTTCTTTGTGGTTTATATAGCTTTCAGGGATTTTTCCCTTTCAATTAAAAAAATAATTATGAAGCCCTTCACACACACAAAAAAGAATAAAAAATACGATCGCAGACACTTATGTATCCACTCTCAGAACAGATGCTAATAATTCAAGAAACTGAACCTTTCATATATAGATCTTCCCTGACTTACAATGCACTTATGTGTCCATAAACCTGTCATAAGTCAAAAATATCATAAGTTGAACATGCGTTTGATAGATCTACCCTACTGAACGTCAAAGCTTAGCCTAGCCCACCTTCAGCGAGCTCAGAACACTTTACCTTGGCCCATGGTTGGGCACAAGTGTCTAACACAAAGGCTATTTTATAATAGAGTGTTGAATATCTAATTTATTGAGTACTGTACTGCGAGTGATGAACAGAATGGTTGTAACTATGCTGATTATATTCATGAGCGTGTGGCTGACTGGGAACTCTGGCTGCTGCTAGGCATCACCAGAGGATACTGTACTGCATGTTAGTAGCCCAGGAAGAGGTCCAAATTCAGATTTCAGTGCATGGTTTCTACCAAATGCCTATCACTTTGCACCATCGTAAGGTAGAAAAATTCTGAAGTTGAACCATCATAATTTGAGTACCATCTGTGCAGTGAGACCTCTCGCTCCATCCTTTCCCCATCCCTCCCTCCCAAAAGGTAACAATGGCTTCCAGACATTGGTACTCTTCATTCCTAGGAGGTATTTTATTTTATTTTATTTTATTTTATTTTATTTTATTTTATTTTATTTTATTTTATTTTATTTTATTTTATTATTTTATATTTTATTTTATCTGATTTTATTTTATTTTATTTTTTCCTAGGAGGCATTTTAGTAGGTTTGTGATATATATGTATCCACAAGAATAGATCTTATGATAAACCCTAATTCCTGTCTCCACACTGGCCTTAGAGCTCAAGCTCCCAGCTTCCCAAGAATGGCCACTGCTCCCCAACCCTTTCTCGTGGGTTCATCATAGCACCCCCTCCTGTTCACAAAGGCTTCTAGTTCTTAGGCATTTCAGGACCCCTGTGACTTCATGTCCTCTCTTACAAACTTAGTATGCATGTTACAGATTGTGTACTGCATTGGGGCCTGCTTATCTATAGAGTGCTTTTAACAAGAACCTTTTCAGGGATGCCTGGGTGGCTCAGTGGGTTAAAGCCTCTGCCTTCAGCTCAGGTCATGATCTCAGGGTCCTGGGATCAAGCCCCGCATCGGGCTCTCTGCTCAGCGGGGAGCCTGCTTCCCCCCCTCTCTCTGCCTGCCTCTCTGCCCACTTGTGATCTCTCTCTCTCTCTCTGTCAAATAAAAAGATAAAATCTTAAAAAAAAAAACCCAACAAGAAGCTTTTCAGGTTATATTCTCCACAACACCGCAGAAACTAGAAGTTCTCATTTCATTTTCAGAGACCATTTTCCTGCTGTAATCTTTTCCTGTCTGCAAATGTTCTCATGGGACTATGAATAAGACCATCTCTGTCCCCAGTCCTGAATCTCCCAGATCTCAGTTTGCCCAGTTATGTAACCTCCAAACTGTAAGACTCTGTGATCGTTAAGAACTGTAACATGAGATGCCAAGTGTTTAGGACACTGACAAAAGAGTTTTTATAGAAATATCAACTCACTGTTGCATAATATTGCACTAAAATTTTTCGGAGCAATTTTATTATAAAATAACTTTCATTTTTTCTTTTGTTAAGAACACGTCCCAAAGTGACGATAAGTATTTTCTAAAAGAAGACATATAAAACCATACAATAAAATTATTTGTTTAATAAGTGAATATATTACTTTTAACAAATGGCCTCAAAAGCTTGCATTCTTTTCCTTAATAGTGCTGTTTTGTATTTCTTTCTTAACAAAGCTTCTTTTGCCCTTATCCACTCCTTATTCAAGATCACTGCCAAATTTTTTTTTTTTTCAAATTTTTTATTATAAGTAACTTACTTTGTAGGTTACTTTGAAGGAGATGAATCCTGACCACTTACTGGAAGGATAAAACTAGAAATCCTAGTGAAGTCAAGTTTTACTTGAAACATTCTGTTCTGGCAGAGTCATTTTTCCTTTTAGAAAATCTGGCGTGGGACTCTGTCCCCTGAGCCAGGTTTCACCTGTGCGTTCCGATGCCTCTAATGCTTCGCAAAGATCTACTTGTTGTTTGCTTAAAGGCCGGTAAACATAAGGAACACAGCAGGCTTTTAGCCAAACTGAAGACTAACACTGAGTAATTTACAATTCTTCCTGATTAAGTGTGTCCTTGTGAAACTGGTGGAGATAACACGTTCCTTAAGCTCCCCCGCCCGGAACCGCGCACCAGCGCCCAGGCACGCCACCCTCACAAGTAAATCCGCGCCTGCCCCCGGAGGTGCGTAACGCATGATTTACACTCATGGTGCTCCACAACCACCGGCCAAGCCTCCGCCAGCCCCTTCTTGCTAGCACTGAGGATTGTACTCAATTTCCAACCGTGACTGCAACTTCGTTCATTTAAAAAATAGAACTGGATATTTATATTTCCCCATTATAAAATGCTTTGGAATATATTTTATGTCGTTTGGTGGGATAAACCCAAGCTTAGGAAAACATTCTGGCAGAAAACAAAGACTCTGTTGAAAGGTAAGTATGGTGGGATAACCCTGACAAATTATTCTGGAAGTTTTAGGGAAACCCTTCAGGTAGAAGTCTATCAGTCCTGAGAGGAGGAGGGAAAGGGGAGACTTCAAGGTCCCTTGTCAAGCAGGAGATGTAATTGGGTTGCTTTTTTTGGAGTCTGTCCAAATAAAGTGTTGAACTAATGCCATCATATGACTGTGACGAGGGTAAGACACAGACACGGTGGTCTACAGTTTTCCTTATCTGGAGCTCTGGGGTGTTTGGGTGTGGTAACCTAGTGATTTCTCCATCTCTAAAGAGCCTATACACAGAGGATGCCTTTCCAAATGTAGCAGATATTAACTTTGTTCCATTAGTACAGGTACAAATGCGGTGGAAATCTGACATATTTGCCCACTTGATTTCCATAGACACAACTATTTTCACTTTACTAGCTTAAACTGGGTATTGAATAACCCATTCCTCTGTGCACTGGGAGCCATTTTGTTTCCTTGTGATTAATTTCTTTATGTCTTTATTGACATGAAGTTCTGTGTCGGTAAAATGAATGTTCAATACTGACATGAACTTTTTAACCTCTCTGATCTAGTTTTAACTACCAGGGGTATCTATTACTCATGTTTTAACCTTTCCACCATGTCACTGACCTATTTCTAGGTCCATTTATTCATTCAGGTATGCACTCAACAAACATTAAGCATCTCTGATGTTCCATGCCCTACATAGGCTGAGACTGAAATTACAAAGTAGGGGCAAGAGGATGGTCCCTAGTAATAATCACACGTAAGCATTACTCCAGTGGAGGTCAAGAAAGTGTCATGGGACCATACGGGAGGCTGCGCTATTAACTTAAAACTTTAGGAACTTAAAAATTATGTTCCTAAAACAGAATCTCAAATCTCCTGATCCTCAAATTTACTATTAGCCAATAAACCATATTCTGTCATAATTCTTTACCTGTTTCTGTATTATTAAATAATTTCATTCTTATAGTCTAGTTAGTCAATGATAATAGGCTCACTACTTCTCTATCTTCCATCTATTTTCTTCAAAGAATGATACTTGCATTTATTTCTCTTTTCTCAAATGGATATCATAAGGAAAATGATATACTGTATGGTGACTAACATAATTAAAAAAAATTTATCTACATTTGGAAATGACTCCACAAAGAAAAGTTGCTCTTTAAGACAACTTAAGGCTAGTACTTATTAGTAAAGATGTAATAAAATTAGAGATAAAAACTTAATACTCAACCAATTATATTTTGAGTTGGTTTAATCAAATATATTTATATTCTTAATGGCCTACTCTGGAGGTATTTGGATGCAGTTATTGGGAATAAGCTGGTGATGTAAGATGTGTTTAGAGTGTAACTAGAAGTCAAGATAGTGAGGTTTTTGGTTTTCTTTTAAGGTTTTATTTATTTGTTTGACAGAAAGATAGAAAGCACAAGTAGGCAGAGTGGCAGGCAGAGGAAGAGAGAGAAGCAGGCTCTCCTCTAAGCAGGGAGCCTGATGCGGGGCTCAATCCCAGGACTCCAGGATCATGACTTGAGCTGAAGGCAGATGCTCAATGGAATGAACCACCCAGGTGACCCAAAATAATGAGTTTTTTAAGAGGAAAACAAAAAGAAATCTGGATGGAAGTATGGTACAGAACGGCAATTAAATGCCATATTTTTGAGGAAAGATAATCTCTTTGCCTACAACAGCTCCAGATGTGGTCTGAGCACCACTAAAATGACAAGTGGGCTCTTTATTCATCCAGCTCAAAATTATACTTCATTTTGAAAGGTAGTACTGTCATGTTATTGTTTATAAAAAAGATTTAGTACTTGGGGCGCCCGGGTAGCTCAGTTCGTTAAGTGTCCAACTCTTGATTTCAGCTCAGGTCATGATCTCGGGATTGTGGGTTTAAGCCCCATGTTAGTCTCTGTGCTCAGTTAGAGGAGTCTGCTTGGGATTCTCTCTCCCTCGCCCTCTGCCCTACCCCCTGCTCGCTCACTCTCTCTGTCTCTCAAATAAATAAATAAATCTTAAGGAAAAAAAAGTTTAGTACTTTCATCCCAACCTTCTGAGCTTTGGGTA
>CM053605.1:106833069-106888773 GCA_028646535.1 Procyon lotor
CCCTGCCATTGGTTAGAATACTCATTCGTTCATTTACCCAAATGGCTGTCCATTCAATAATTAATTGCTGAGTGCCTACTGGGTGCTGTGTTGACCACACTTACCTAGTGTCCTAAGACACAATGTGTGAAACAGCGAACACAATAAACGTGGGCTCTGCCCCAGTAGAAATGACAGTCCAAAGAGGGAGAAAAGCATATAGGGGGAAAAATTACACGATAAATGCATAACTACATGTGATGAGTAAAGACAAGTAAAAGGAGCTATGAGAATTTTTAACAGGGGGTCCGGGGTTAGACCAGGACATCAAGGGAAGGCTTCTCTGAAGATGTGCTGTCTGGACTGATAGAAGGATAAGCAGGACTTAGCTCAGGCAGGAGAATGCAAAAGAGCCTATGGCCAATTAAGGCAGCCCCGTGCACCCTGAGCTGGAAGAGGGCAAGGTGCTTAGAAAATTGGGAGGAGGGGGAGGCAGGGCTGACCATGCAAGACCTGGAGAACCAAGAGATTATGAGGTCATGGAAGCAAAGAATAGAGTTTCAAGAAGGATGTGGTTTTGCAGCAGCCAATGTGCAGAGATGGCGTTTTAGTTAAGGACTAAGAAGAGCCTGCCCATTGGCTCACTGGGGCTGTTGTTCACCTTCGCGGGAGTGAGGCCACAGGAGACTGACTCAACTGGACTGACGGGGAAATGGGAGGAGGTTGCGTGAAAGGGCAGCTGTCTTGAGACACTGGGCTGTGATTGAGAAGTCAGGAAGCTAAGGTAAAAATTGGAAGGAAATGTGCGATAAAAGGAAGGTTTGGTTTGGTTTATTGTTTGCTTTTCAGATGAGAGGTATTAATGTTCTGATAAAGACTGAAACAATCTCGGAGAGAAAAAGGTTAAGATACAAGAGACTGAGGGAGTGAGGTCCCAGGCAAGCAGCGGAGATGAGGTGACAAGTGGTGTTTCCTCCATTCTAACAGGGCAGGAAGGTGGTCTTAGGGATTTGGTGGCAGAAAAATGGGGGCATTCACATTAGCTGCCATCTATGAGGCAAAATCTTCCGAGAGAATGGGATGGTGGAGGGAAGCAGGAAGGCTGTAGAGAGGAGAAGGTGTGGCAAGCCCACTGCCTAGCGGGGGAACACACCTGCCCAGAGACAACCTGGGGGCGTGGCCTGGCACCACACCAGGGTTTTCTCTTCTGCTCACCCCCTACCCCAGTGATCCCATAGAGTTCCCACGAGTCTGTAAGTAGCATATTTTGAGTTTGTTTCCTGTAGTTTTCTAATGCTAAACCATACCGCCTCCTATAATTTCCTATAAATTCTGAACAATTGGACATGGCAGCAGTGCATTTTGCTCTGGAAATTTTTCCTCCCTATTTTTTTTCCCCTCCCTATTTTATTTTTAATTCTGTGATCCTTCCCTCCATGTTCTTTCTTTTACCCCTTGGGTTGCTTGAACCCTTTGGCCTTCTAATTTGAAAAGCACAGGACTTTGTGTCTGTCTTTTCTGGTGGTTTTTTGTAACTATAGGTCACACTAGAGTCTGCTTTTCATTTGATTCTTTACAGAACACATTATGAAGCTGGACTCTTTCACCTGAGCCCGTTTGCATGCAGGTGGTCGGTCCCTGACTGTCTCTCTCCCTCTCCAGTTGGGCAACATTTGAGGCAATAACTAGAATATCTGCTAGACCTCTCCTTTCTTTCTCTCTTCCCACCCTGTCATACACCTGGTTCTCACCAGCTCCCTGATGCTCTGGCCTCTGGGCTTTGTTTCTGGTGTATGGTCTGTGCTTGCACCCTCCAAATCTAGGTCTCTTTGCTCCGGACACCCACAGTCTTTGTTTCTTCCATTGACAGTCTGAAGTTGTGGGAGCTCCCTTGGAGATACGAGTCCTCCTGTTTGGCGTTCCTAAGTCCATACCAAGTATCCTTAGAAATAGGGAAGGTTGAGGAAGGAAACTCCCATTTGGTGCATTCTTTGTTTTCTCTGGTATTCAGCCTTATCCTGCTAGAGGGGCTGCTAGTCCCTTTTTAGAGACTGATAAATGAGTCCCAGAGAGACTTCTTGAGAAACATTTCAGGACCAGGACTGAAACCATCCTTCTACCCCGCTTAAAGCTGCAAGTGGTTGGGGGTTATCACTGTGCATCATTTGGGAAGCTTCTGAAGTAGCTACTGCAGTTAAGTGTGTGGGCAGTTACTGATGTTCTTCTGATGGGAGGTGGCTGTTAGGCAACCAGGCGTCTCTAGTCCCGGAATCCAGACAGAAGGCACATTCACCACTAGGTGGCGATGTAGCAGCACTACAGGAAGTGGACCCCATGCAA
This sequence comes from Procyon lotor, assembly GCA_028646535.1. Taxonomy (NCBI): domain Eukaryota; kingdom Metazoa; phylum Chordata; class Mammalia; order Carnivora; family Procyonidae; genus Procyon; species Procyon lotor. The sequence goes on from CM053605.1 coordinate 106,835,389, forward strand.
ATGAAATGTAGATCTAATGACAAGCCTTCTAGAGTTAGCGCATTCCAACTTTTTTTTCCTTTCAGCAATTAAAGTGACATCCACATGACATAAAATTAACCATTTCAAATACAGTGGCATTTCATACATTCACAAGGTTGTACAACCACCACCTCTATCTATGTCCAAGGCCTTTCTCTCCAAAGTAAAATCCCTAACCATTCACCAGAGCCTTCCCCTTCCCCTCTTTCTGTACCCTGGCAATAGTGCGTCTGCATTCTGTCACTAGAGATTTGCCTATTCTGGTTATTTCTTAAACATGGAATCACACAATATACAACCGATGGGCTGGCTCCCTTCACTTAGCATAGTGTTTTCAAGGTTTGTCCATGTAGCATAGATGAGTCAGTGCTTCATTTCCTTCCTCTGGCTTAATATTCCATTGGGGCTCTAGCACAATTTGTTTATCCTTTCATCCATCAGTGGACATTTGAGCCCTTCCCACCTTTTGGCTACAGTGAATAGTGCTTCTATGAACATGGATGTATGTGGATTCGTTTGAGTCCCTGTTTTCAATTCTTTAGGGTATATGCCAAGAGTGGAATTGTGGGGTCCTGTGGTAATTCTATGTTTAACTTTTTGAGAAACTGCCAAACTTTTCCGTAGTGGCTGAACCATTTTACGTTCCCACCAGCAATGTACAAGTTTCCAGACTTTTCTGAGCATGACTCAAAAGATTCACAATATGAAGTATATTTGACATCAGAACCCAGCACTCACATATGTATATATTATATATATATTATATATATATATAATATATATATTATATATATATAACTTAAGTTTTATGAAACCCTGTTCACTCCTGTTACTATAGGATGCACTCTGAGTTATTCCTTCCTATTTTATTGTATTAGAAAAATACGCTGATTTTGATCTACCAAATGAGTTCCACACCTCAAAGCAAAGTGAAATCTTAAAAATTAACTTAGCTGTGCAGATCAGAGCACTATTTTAAGTGTATAGACGAACATAACGTGTCTCCTATCCATTTGGATAGTCAAAGAATTTACGATATCCTTCATCAACTTATCAATACATATAAGTTTTGGGGAGGGGAGATTATTGAACCTGTGAGGATGACCTCTTCCATATTCTCCAACGTGGACAGTTTAGATCACACACAGATGTGAGTTATATTGCATATACTTGCTAGAGTGTAAGGATTTGTAATTAGCTGCCATTCTACAGGCCAGCAACGGATTATTTGGTGAGTGCAGTACCTGTAGCTTCTGGGAAAAGCCCTGGGAGACATGTTATCACTTGTTGAACACCCCAATTGATTAGAGTAAGATATTGAAGAGCATGGTGGGGATGACACAAAGAGCAAGGGATAGAAGAAGAGACATAAGTAGAATCAAGAGAAAGGAGGAGGGGAGCATGAGAAGCTTCTCCAATGTGTATCAATTATTTATGACCATCTTTAAGAATCACCTGAAACTGAGCTCTCCTAGAAGGAGTGGTGTGGGGGAGGAGTAGAGCCTCGTGGTGAGAACACCTGCTCCCAAGGGGATCCACAGGTAGGCTTGCAGGGATCCAAGGGCTGAGATGGGAAAAAATTATATTTTGCCTCTCATTCACTTCTAACTGAAATTTACTATTTTCTTTGTGTACTAATATAGGCAACAAGAATAGTATTAGCATTACCTTTGATTTCACTACCAATTGAAATCAGATTTTTTTTTCATCCATGGTACAGTTGCTTTAGGTAGACTTCAATATTGTTTCTTTTACTGAAAAATTACAATTGGGCTTACCCCTGGGTTATGTTTCTTTAATGAATTTAATGTGTATGTAAAGAAATGTGTATTGGTTTTTAAAATTTGATAACTGTATTTCAAAATAACTGGTTTCCATCGTAATCTCATGCATTTTGTCTTATTCACATTCTGAGAAGGAGCCTGTTGGCTTTGCCGGACTGCCATAAGGGTCCCAAAATAGTTAAGAACTTCTTAGAGCTACACTATCCAATAAAGGACCCATTAGCCACATGTGGCTCTTGAGTCCATGGAATGTGGCTGTCCAAATTGAAATGTGCTGTAAAATAATTCACCAGATTTCAAATACTTAGTGCAAAAAAAAAAAAAAAAAGAATATTGAGTGTCCCACTAATAATTTTACATATATTACATATTGAATTGATCATATTTGGGGTATATTAGGTTAAATAAAATATATTTAATTTTACCTGTTTCATTATTATAAATATCTATACTAGAAAATTTTAAATAGCATATTTGGCTTATGTTATATTTCTATTGGACGTGACTGGCCTAGCATCAGATCTGCGCTCCAGTCTTGGCTCTATCATCTAGACAGCCATTATCTGCAATATTGTTATTACTCTGCCATGTCCTAGCTGTCGGGTCCCCATTACTTTTATTGTCCTCATATGTATGAGTAGATATAAAGCCAAAGTCCAGAGTATACCTATATTCATTCCAGATTTAGCCTTCTTGCTGATACAGTTCTTACTATCAGAAATGTCCCGAAATACTATAAACAGTTCAAAAGAAGGTCCATCCACATCCATGTCCCCTTTCCTTTCCATGTCCTCTTTTTCTGCTGCCTGCTGTTTTCATGAACATAAAATTTAAATTATATATGTGGAAGTAATACATAAAGTTGAGGATTAAAGAATTTATAGGTAGTAGATTTTTTTTTTAATTATAAAGGATAAGAAAAAAACCCTTCAAGAGCAAAGATGGAAAATAAATCTTGAGGTAGGGCAGAGTAGTAGGCAGACTGCGGTTGCCACCCATCCTGTATTTATCCAGAGACCTAAGTGGCATTTGGATAAGGCGCAGGCAAACCACCAGAACATTCCTGGAGTTTACAAATGGCCACTTAAATAGCAGGACAACCCTGGTATGTCCCTAATCCAAAACTGAAGTCCACAATAGCTGGAAGGTGATGATGTGTTTCTTAAAGAGGGAAGAGCCAACAGTGGACCTCCTGCCCTTTTGTGTGATCCTTAGACTTCTGGAGCCCTGAGCATCCTAACATGGGCACCCTGGGGATACAAAGCCCTTTCATCTACAGAATCCCCTTGGAGATCCTAAAACAACCTTCGGTAGCTAGCAGATGGTACGGTAGGCATCACCTGTGCCCTATAAACGAGAAGGGGGTAGCCTGACCACAAGAGTGGATCACCGAGGCGCAGTACCTGGCAGAGTGAGGGCTCACCCGGGCTTGCAGTCTCCCTACAACTGGCACCGTGAGGTTCAGAAATCCTGACCCTCCACCTCTATTTCCCTGGGCCGCTCAAAGTGACCTCACTCAGCCTGACCATCTGCAAAGATCATTATCCTTTCTCTGGCTCCTTAGCTGAGCCGGGCAGTTGGAGCTGCTCTCCCTACCAGCCTGTTAAACTGTTCCCTCCCGTCATCCTTCAGACAGTTTCTAGCAGCCCCACCCTCCCACACAAAGCTCTGTCTGTCTGGCCAATGAGGGTGGTGATTTCCCCACCCTTTCTAAAAACATGCCTGGCAAGACTTTCTCTATCCTCCAGAATTTACTTGGGCCTTGGGAGTGACCTTTTCTACCAGTTGAACTGTGCTCGTGGGTGGAGAAGGCGGTGCACGTGTTTCTCCCGTCACTGTTGGCGGACTCCCCTAAAGGCAGGATCAGAGGGTCTGACCCATCCATCTCCGTGGGCAGATGGTCACTGTGAAGGTTGAATCAGTGATGCTCAGGGAGAGAGCCCACCACCCCCCCTTTCTTTTTTAAAGCATTTGTTTTACCTGGAGGCTGTTCAGTATATCTAATTCTTTAGCTCACCTCTTCATCTCAGGGACCATGAGCTGGCTTTGGGCTACGGTGTATCCCTGGTTTCCAGGACTTGGTCAACGGTAGACTGTGCATCACTTTTCCTCTAAACCAAGTGAAGTACTTGGATGCTGCCTTACAACCTTCACAGAAGACAACTCGATCGTTTTCACTTTGACTTAGGTTTTTCTCCTTCCCAGTTATTTTTTGGTCTCGTGTCCGCTGCTCCTTGTCAGGCAGCCATGTGCTTTATATGGGGTACTTTTGATATTAGCTTTATCAGAACAGAATCGAGAAGGTGAATCTGCTGCCAAAAGATTCAAATAACATATGCCAAAGACTGACCTCAAATAATCTATTGTGCACTGTTCTTTTCCCCGTGTGGGGGCCTTTTTATGAAAAATCAAAGGCGGGCCTATCCTAGGAGATGAGCCCGTCTGATGATAAGAAGCAGCTTTCCTCATTTAGTAGAAAGTAACTTGTCCAAGGTCATTGTATCCGGGTCAGAGTAAGGAGCAGGATAAAGAGTTTCCCTACTCCCAGTCCACCCAACTTTGTTGGTAGATAAGTGCAACCATGTGATCACACCTAAAAGAAAGAGAAAAATGTATAAAGTTTAAGTAGCAAGGATATATAAAAAAAAAGCCTAATCAAAATTTCCAATTTTTCCCAATTTCATTGACTTTAAAATTCTAGATTTCAATAACTATATACACTAAATGGTACTTGAGAGGAAAAGTTGATCTGCCTCTTAGGACTTAAAATCTAATATTTACTTTTGTGTATGAAATTGGGAACATTAGTGGGAATATTAGTTCTAGCCCTAAAATTGAGTACTTAATTTTTAATCACTTAATAATGGAAATGTCTGGCCATAGCCAAAACACTTAAATGCAACTATGAGAATGCACTTATTTTTTTGTTTGTTAAATTATCATTTTGATAGGGAAAAACTACTTTCTTACTTCTCCTTTCAATGGCAACTAGTGTTTGGGAAGAATGGTGACTAATTGTTTTTTATCCTAAGCAATATCGATCTGTGCATTTTGGTAAATAATGATGTGCAAAGAAAATGCCATGTTTTTCTTTCTTCAGAAAGGACTTAATATTTTATAATCATGTATTATTGGCTCCTATTGCAGCTCATGATATTGGACTTGTTTGTATCTCAGTGCAAATAATTTCTCTGTTTGCTGGTGGTATTTGAAAATAGGGTGGTAAAGTTATCAGCACTGTTGTGTGCTTTCATGATAAAAGGCAGTGGAAGAAATCCATATTTTCTCTTTACATACAGTTTGTAAATACAGTATTAACTACTACTGTGCCTTGCAGAAATTGAGGTCAAATCTATACATTTGTACGTACAAAACATGTATGACCTATAGCTCCTGATTTAGCTTGAGCTTAATATCCAATTACGGAGGCACTACCTTGAGAGGTCAATGAGAAGAGTAAATTAGGGAAATATTGATCTTACAGTAAGCTCACCAGAACCTCTACTTGGCTTTACCCTGGGCACCGAAAGTTGGATGGACTTAAATATTAAATAATACATTTTTTGTATGTGCAAAAGTTCAGGCTTTCTTTACTTTGCAAAATTTTGGCCTTACCCTGGCAGCCAGTGGAGGGTAGGCATGGATGGGGGGGGGGTAAAGACCGGGGTGTGGGGGCTGGAGATGGGAGCCCTCTGTGATGAACCAAATCTTTCTCTCTCCCCCTTTCCCTAACCTGACTTAGGAGTTAAGGGGGCATTTTGTGCTGCATATTCTGGGTTTGTTGCTAGCTCTAGCTCTGCTACTGAACAGTTGTCGTCTGGCTATGTGTTCATTTAATCCTCCTAACAGACCAATGAGATAAACACTATTTTACGATGAAGAAACTGAGGCTGGGAGGTGTTCAGCAACCAAGCAACAGAGCTCCTGGGCAGGAGGCCTTGGCTCTGGCGTACTATAGCGTGCCCCTTCTAATTAATATCCAGGAAATATTTGCTCTGGAAGTCACCATTCAAGAGCAAATATTGGGAACATTAGTGGGAAGTGTTGGGAGACAGGCCCCAATGTTCGTCTCACCCGTTATGAAGATGCTGGGGGTAGAAACTGGAGTTAACACACCCTGAGTCCCAATTCAACACACACCTGTGTCCCAGTCCATTCCAATGGTGTATCGGCATCACTTTTGAGACATGCCTTGCAGGTGCCGATCAGATGTGGCCCTTTGCTCCCATGTGTCCACACAGGTCCTCTGAAATAAAGCCCTGGAGTGTCTCAACCTCAAGCGCTTGATTAATGTTAATTTCCCTACCCTACCCTAAACTTATAACACATCCTGGGTGATGGTGGGCTTGTGGAGGGGGTCTTCGCCGTGCAGAGCAGCAAGGGCTGATGGACTTCAAACTTGACCCTGCTTCTGCTGCCCATTAGATGCCCTTCACTGCTCAAATCCTTCATGGGCTTCCCATGAGCTAGACTGACATTCAGTTCCTTTGTCGGGGCTCACAGTCCCTTATGGAACTCCTTTGCAGAGGAGGCAAGTAGGGGAGAAAAAATGGGTTCTGCTGCTAATTTTTAATGGAAACCATTTTAAGAGACAATTTTCCTTGTTTACGTCTGAATCTGGGCAAAAACAAGCTGCGCTTTAATGAGGTTCTGGGGCATTCAGAACATTTAAATGTATTTCAGTTCCTTTGGGGGGAAAAAAAGTATTTGTACTGAATAGTAATGGAGTAAGCGTTTTCAAAATTTGCGGGATCTATTTTTGTGAAGGTTTGTGTGTGTGGGTTGGATTTTTTTTTTTAAGGAAATGATTATTGAGTTTTCTGTTTATGAAATGAATATGATGTGGCATCACTGGTATTTTTTCCTCTACTGTGTTTTTAGCACGAGATAGATCTGCCCCAAATTATGCACCTAAAATATATCAAAAAAGTTTCTGATTGATACGCTTTATCTCTAAAGGACCTCATCCTGCATAAGGAGAAACAAAGCCTTCTCCATAATTGTCACCATTGACCTCAGGTAATGCCTAATTGGACTTGGAACCATTCTTATTAAGCAACAATAGATAATTGTAGGAATAGGATATATTTAATGCTCTTTTTTTTTTCCAGAATTTTAAGCTGAGCAAAAATTGATAAAGCTATTTTTTTCTTAGAGTAAGTGATTTTCCTTTGTTTCCTCAGGATGCTAGGAAAACATTTCCCTTCTGCCTAATACATTCTATGCATGAGCGTACATGTCACTCTGACAATAATTACACATGTGTGCCCACGTGCAGCCATCCACAGGGAAAGGGGGCAGATTCCAACCCTAACCCAATCAACTCAATCAGACTCTTTAAAACCATTACGAGATGGCTCTGGATGTCGGCAAGCATCCAGATTGTTTGCCTAGCTTTGTTGTCACATTTTTTTTTGAACACCACACATTTTCATCTCAAAAAAATCATCAGAAATGCTAGGAAAGAAAAATTAAATATGAATTAAAACACAAACTGATCGCACTCTGTTGTACGTTTTTTTCCCCGTGGGCAACAGATAGCGGTAGCCATGCGTGACAGGTCTGTTCATTCGGTGACTGGTTTTTTGTTTTGTTTTGGGTTTTTTTGCATGAGAACCTAGTGTGTGCTAGGGGCTGTGGCAGATGCACAGCTGAGGGACACATGGCTCTTCTGGAGGGAGAGAAGAGAGTAGGAACTCAGGCAGGATGGCTGAATGCCACAGATGGTAATATACAAGCCGCACACCTTTCACCACCTTCATCCCATCCCGCCGCTCAGCAGGCTGGGACACAGGTGACCAGTTGGCCTCTACCTTCTTGAAATGCTCTGTTTTCTTAGCGTTCCTACCACACACACACCCCCCCCCCCCAGGCTACCACCAGTCCTTTGGATGTATCACAATGAGGCACCCCTTCCTGTGGATTGAGTGTTGGGCAGATGTGTGGCACCTGCCAGGGTGGACACAGCCCATTTCCACCCCTTTACAGCTTGGAGAGTAGCATTCAGACAAGCTTGCCACCCTCACTCGCCCGGCCCCTCTCCCGGGTCTGGCATCCTTAATCAGACTGCAACCTGTCCAACGAATCAAACTGATGTGAAAAATGACAGCATTCTTCTCTAGGGTCCTTCAGGGTGGGGCAAAGCCCCGGGGAACAATTCCTTCCCCAGGCTAGAGCCCAAGGGGAAGGTAGTAGGCAATTTTGGAGAGCCAATGGGGCCTGAAGCACTCCTGTTATGTAGTGATAACGAGGGTCTTAGCATCTCTTCCTGAATTTTGGATAAGAAGTCTGATAACGATGATTCTTGGCTTGCTTGTGATTTAAGGAAAAAGGAAAGGGGAGGAGAGGAAAGATGACTCTGGTTCTAAAATTTGCCAGACTTAAATTTTGCCAGCTCTATGACCTTGACCTTATTTTAATGCCTCTTTAAGCCTCCATTTTCTCATCTATGAAATGGGGCTATTACTAGTACTTCCTAGGTTGGGGGGAAGATTCAATATGATAAAATAGGTATTTTTATTTTATTTTTATTTTTTCAGTGTTCCAAGATTCATTGTTTATGTACCTCACCAGTGCTCCATGCAATCCGTGCCCTCCTTAATACCCACCACCAGGCTCATCTATCCCCCCAAAACCCTCAGTTTGCCCTCCTTAATATCTACCACCAGGCTCATCTATCCCCCTCCAAAACCCTCAGTTTGCTTCTGAGTCCTCAGTCTCTCATGGTTTGTCTCCCCCTCTGATTTCCCCCATTCACTTTTCCTTTCCTTCTCCTAATGTCCTCCATAATGTTGAATAAATGTAGATGGCATTACTAATTATGATGTCTCAGGTCACATTCTGACTTTTTTTTTCCACTCTTGGATACCACTTCCTGAGACCTTTCAGCTTTCCTGTATTACTGTTACTTTTCTCTGAGCCTCCAAAATCTATGCCTAATCCCTTGCTTAAAGATTCATTATATGGTCTCCTAAGATTATGAAGGAAAGATCCCTCATTCCTCTTAAATGGCATCTGAAGTCTCGTAAGAAGCCAGGGACAAATTCAGATTTTATCTTGTATTTTAGGTCCCTCTGTCCAGGTGCCTGTTCAAAACAAAAACTACGTTTTGTCTTATAAGCGTCCCCGCCCCCACCGGAGAGGAGACAAAAGGATAAATGTTTTATCCCAGCTCGCGGCAGGTGTCATTCTATTTGATTTGTAGGCCTTTTAGCAAAACAAAAGGCCTTTTCTGTTCTTTTACAATATATGCTCTCTTTAAAGGTACTGAAATGCACACATGAGCAAGATTTCAGGTTCTAACGGACAGAAACTAGGCTCTTAGTTACTGATTGCTCTTCACGGGAAAATGAGATGCCATTAAAAACATTCTTTTCTCAATAGCATTTAAAATTTTATGATCGTCTCCTCTTGAAATATATGTAAGAGTGGCATTCGCAGCCAATTAATATGTTTATGGTAGGATTGAAGACTTTGAAAAGCCAGTTAAAGATCCCTTTTATAAGGTGGACCAAGAGAATCTCTATAGGCTTGAATAACAATATATTATAGCGGGCTTGCTTATCGAGCTGTTCGAAATGTCTCCAACTTGCTAACCCCAAATTGTTACCTTTGGTGTTCAAAAATGATATACCTTCTAAGTCATACCAGCGGGACAAATGTGGTTAATTTCCAAAGTTCGATTCTGGTTAATTTCCAGAGTTCGATACTACCGTCCCCAAGGTTTCATCTTAAAAATCAGTATCGCTAAAGCTTAGATGTTTACTATATGCAAGACACTATGCTGAACACTTGATTCGTAATGTCATCTAATCTCTCCAAAAACTCAGTGTGGTTGGCATTGCTATTATCCCCACTTCCCAGGTGAGGAAACTGAGGCTTAGTGAGATTAATAGCTTGCCCTAGTTCTCCTAGCTAGTAAGATCTGGAACCAGGTAGGAATCTGGGGCCTGTCTTGAGAGACTTTGTGCTCATTGACTCTGAGGCACCAGGCAGATTCCCTGTTCATTCATTGCCATGCGGAGGCCTCAGAAAGGGGGGTATGCATATTAGTTTTGTTTTTGGAGGTGATCGCTGTTTTGAGGTAAAACCTTTGGATCCTGTTTCACTTGGAATCCATACATTCAAAGTACAGGTGACAAAACAAAATTAGCTTATCAACTCTAGTATGCGCATAAATGAAAAAGAAATCCGGGACACCTGAGTGGCCTCTGCCTTCGACTCAGGGTTGTGGGATCAAGCCCCGTGTCAGACTCCCTTTTTGGCGGGGAGCCTGCTTCTCCCTCTGCTCCCTGCTCATGGTCTCTCTCGCTCGCTCTCAAATAAATAAAATCTTTAAGAAAAAAAAAAAGAGAAAAGAAAATCCATCTGATAAGTGACTTCATAGGAATGAAGCACTGTAAATAGAGCTGGAAATCTTAGTGGCTCATGGCTTGCCTTTTGTGTAAGTGTAGGAGCTTGAAATGCTTATATTGATGGTGTCTTGGGGCATTTCAGGACATAGTACTCGTTCTCTGTAGTGCTAAATTTTTAAAAATTCTTCATCTTAGAAGTATATTGCACTCTTTCCCTTTCTCAAAAGAACTGTTAGTCTAAAAAGTCCTATTTTGTGTGTTGATTTGAGGGGAGTTGTCCAACATTTTTAATGTTCAATACTCATTAATATGGCTTTATTCATCCCTTTGGAAAATATTAATCAGAAATGTGCTGGAAGGGGAGAACTGTTCCGTGGTTTGTGAGACGGTTGGCCAAATCCCACCTACTGAAAGGCAGCCTGTCAAAATTAGAATGCTCTTATTTAATCCCGGAGTCAAGCTATATGGTAACATGAAATACAGCTAACCGAAATCAGGACACCTGATAGCAAGATTTCATGAACTAAAAAGCCATTGTACAGCAAGGAATCTAATGCCTTTGGTTCTTATCCTTTCAATACAAATATATAAGCTTCCGTGGGCTCAGCGATTCTTAGAAATGTTAGGTTTGAGAAACAGATCTGTCGGGGGAACCGACATTCTGTAAACAAGCCCACCCAGCATCCCCTTTAGTCGCACACATCCCGGGGTGGGGTGCCTCTCAAAACGGCAAGCCTTTCTAGGAGGGGGAAGCACAAAGTGCAGCTTTCACTGTGCCCCTGAAAGAAGGGGAAGAAAAAGCCCAGCTTTCGTACCGCAACAAGGCTGACAGATGGGGCTTATAAAAAACGTCACCGCCACCAGATCCAGGGGTGCAGCTAGCTTCGCCTGCTGCAGCGCGATGCAGTTGTGTATTATTTCAGGGGCAGACACAAGGGGAAGTAGCAGCTAGTGCTCACGCGGGCTGCTCCCTGGAAGCATTTCTGAAGAGCGAGGAGCCCCAGAAGCTGGGGAAATTCCTCCCCTCCTCCGGCTGAGTCCGGGGGCTGAGGGGCGGCTCAGGTTGAGCCCGTGGGCAGGGGCAGGGACAGGGACAGGGGGCGGCGCCGCTCCCAGCCCATCCCTCAGCCCTGCGGAGAGCCTTGTGGGCTGCGCGGGCTGCGCGGTCTGCACGGTGTCAGGGAGGCCAGCCAGGAAACCCTCCCTCCCCGGGGGAAGACGGATCACAGCTCAGGTGGGGACCTCCTCAGTAGCGTACCTGGCTGGAGCAGAGCATGCCGGCGGCCGGCAGCGGGCGGCTCTGGTTATGGCAGCCCCGAAATGAAAGCAGCGGCCGCCGCCTTCTGAGGGCTGCAAGCAGATCAGCACCCAGCAAATAAGAAGCAAGTCCTGGACCCCCAGCAGGAGGAGGAGGAGAAGCAGCAGCAGCAGGAGGAGGAGGAGCAGCAGCCGAGCATCTCTCTCCCGCTCCTCGGTGTCCTTTAAATGAGGACTCCCCTCCGGTGCCGGAGGTAGATCTGCAGAGCCTCCCTCTCCGCCGCTGACCCCCGCTTACATCACTAACCTGTGACAGGCACATCTCCACGCCCGGTACCTGCTCCTCCAGCGGCTCCCAGTCCAGTCCCGGGAGCCTCTTTGTATACCGCCGACATGGCCAGCCAGCAGGATTCCGGCTTCTTTGAGATCAGTATCAAATATTTGCTGAAATCCTGGAGTAATAGTGAGTAATAGAAAATAACCTTTTTTGTTTGTTTGTTTGCTGGCTGTTGCGTAAGGTTCGAGAAATCCAATCTCATATGGAGGCACAGGCTTGCGAGCCCAGGAAGTTTTTTTTTTGGTTGGGTCTGCTGTGAAAATCAAAATGTCAGAGACTGAACTAGCTTTCCTTAAGTGCAAAGGCTGCAGTGGAATCACAGTAGATTTTGTTTGGTTAAATTTTCCAGTGAGATGGCCCTTCAGACTCCAGCAGAGCCCAGGATGGGGCATTTTAGGCTGCATTTTCTGCCTTAATGTTTATCTGATCAGCCTTTATCTAAGTATCTGGTGAAGTGTGGTTTAATCGGAGGGGTGTGGCAGGGTTTCAGAGTACTTCGTAATTGTTTTATTAGGGTATTGTCTGGAGAAAAGTACTTAATAGTCTAAAACCTAAGACTCATCTCTTTTGTATATAGAGGCATTTGCAGATTTATTTCTATCTCCCTTGTCCATGTGGATGGTATTCAGAATGCTGTTTAATATTTGGATTTGTAAAAATCCTGATGTGTTGTAGTCCAAACAGACAACGTACTTTACTGAAATATACACAAAGTAAGGTTCTGACCCTGGTCGTTTATTAGGATTTCAGAATGTTATGGCTTCTGAAGTTCCATTGCTGACCTACTTAAAGATTTTAGCAGTAATATATTTTCAAAAGACTCCCTCTGAGGCATCGTGGGTCTGGAATCAAATTAAAATGAGGCCTTCAGGTGATCAGTGATGCCTTGTGTCTTCTGAATAGTTTAAAAACAAAGTCTTCTCTATTTCTCCACAGCCTTTGTGCTCACTCTGGATAAAAGACTGGCAGATATTACAGATCCTTAATTGTTTGAAATTTAAAACACTTTTTCCAAGAAAAATTCTGAGGCCGTATTACATGCATGCTAATTAACCTACCTGTGCTCAGAGAGCTGGCGATTAATTAGCTCCTACCCAGATGACCTGTGGCCAAGATTGTCCTTATGTAAACAGACCCTGGGCAGAAGAGCCTGTGCCATAATTGCTTTAAGGAAAGAGCCAAAGTACCTTCAGCCTTAAGGTATTCAGGGGTATGCATCTCTAAAGGGTATCCAAAGAAACCACGTTTTCCCAGGTCATTTTGCACCACTGTATACACGATGGGGCTTGTCTGAGGCTGTTTTTCGACAAGTGGGAAGCCATTTGGGAGTCCTACTGTCACCCAAATAGCATTCCTTTATTTGTTGTAGTCGTAATTCATTTATCTTGGATCCATTATTTGTGCGATACTTCACACTCCAGGATGAATCTTCCTTTGTCTACCCACCGTTTGATTAATGAAAAGGATTTGACACACAGGATTCTTAATGGAGCAGTTTTCCAATAACTGGAAAGACTTACTGTGAGTTTGACATCGGTATGTGGTTTTGAATCATCATTTTGAGTACACCAAGGCCAGATGATTCTCTCCTATCAATTTTTGTCATTGTCTCATTAGATGGAAAATTACGTGTGACAATACTGAGGCCACTGGGATTTCTTTTAAAAATCTTTCTCCCCTTGTCAATTTTCAAATTACTATAGACAAAGTGTATATTTTCTCCACCTTTTCTGACACACCCACCCCCAAACACACACACACACACACACACACACACACACACACACACACACACACACTCTCTCTCTCTCTCTCTCTCTCTCTCTCTCTCTCTCTCTGTCTTACACACATCAGGAAATGGTTCAAAATGACTGTTACTATCTACTTTGAGAGTATCCGGGGCACAATTTTGAATTCTTTTAATTCATTCAGCACATATTTATTCAACACCTACTACGCCAGGCTGGGGGGCTACGAAGGCGAATGAGGCACCATACGTACGTTCCTTCTCTCTTAATTTCTTCATCACCGAAGCATGAATTCGGTGATTCTCTTTATCGTTCTTTTGGGAGTCAGAACGCTCTTCAGTCCTTTCTTGAAAGAGGAAGAGGAAATAGACTTTATGCTTAGTCTTCTTTAAGCTTGTTGCAACACTAACCGGCTTATGACCTCGCTTTGCTCTCGGTTTTACATATTTTCAGTAGCATAAAGAGAAAGGAGTTTGTCTGTCAGTAGAAAACAGTAGCCTGAGGGCTTTGACCTACTCAGTGTAACCCAGCTGAGAGGCTGCATCGTGGAGCTCTTCGTGGGCCAACAGTAGGTTCCAGAGGCCAGGATGCCCGCCCACATTACCTGAGTAGAGAACCAGGCTCCTAATTATATAGTGGTGCTTAGTTATAAAAGTACAACAATTAAAAAGCAATAAAACAAAGCGTGTAACTGTGGCTGACTGCTTTGCAAGGTGGTAAAGAGGACAGATGATTCCATGAGCATGTCCATTAAGGTTTCCATTCTTTTTTTTTTTTTTAAGAGCACACTGTGGGGGAAATGTAATTTCTTGTGTATCTGTCTCCTCTGAAGAATTAACAAGTCAATTAAATCAGTCATTGCCTGGTGAGATGTGTTAGCTTTTTATTCACTGTTCATTTTGACACTCTTCTTCACTGGCATGCCCACTCTGTCAGGCTGCCCTTTCATTTTAATGGACTTGGGAATTAAAATGGCCTTGATGTCTGGAAATAAAATGTCCTTTGTAGACCTCACTGTGGAGGCTTTCCTCAGCCCCTTGGACCTCCCCTGCTATTAAGTCCCGTGGCTCCTTCCCCTGTCATATCCAGACTTCTCCACGGCCATTCAGTGATTCTCACAGCTGCTCCCCTTGGTGTTCACAGCCACAGCCTCCGAGGGCTTCTCTCAGTTGAACCTGGAATGGGCCAGTGCTCTCCAGAAGGTCCCCCTGACGCGGAGGGGCTTCTGGAGAGGCTTCCACCAGCATTTCTACCAGACTCAAGTCCGTGACTGCCATTCAGAACCCTCTTTGAGCTCCTCATCTTGCCTCTCTGTGCCCACGATTGTTGTTCTACTCCAGCCGGATTTAATCTGCTCACCCCTCATCTGCCCTCACTCCGCGCCTATACACACATGGGCTCCCTAGTGTGGCGCGCCCTCAGCTGGAACACACCAGTCACCAGAGAGGCTTGGTTCAGGTCTCTGTCGCCTGCCCCTGTGTGGCCTTCGACAGCTAATTAACTCTTCTGTTTCATTTTTCTCATCTGTGAAATGGAAGCAAAAAGAATGGACACTTGACAGGAGTAAATGAGGTATTTAAGAATTAAAGCACTTAGAACAACACCTAGCACATCGTAAACACTCAATAAATGCTAAAATAACACAAACATATTCCGACTCCCCCCTCGCCTCTAAACCCACTTAAAATCGGGGTCAGACCCCTGACGTTTGTGGATTATTCTATGAGTAGTCCACATGTGCTACACTGCTAGGTGTAGAGGACTGCGTGGATATGCCAAAAATAGTTGGTTTCTTAGTTTTACTTCCTAGATTTATTTTTTAACATTTCTGGATTTACTTCTTAACATTCCCACCCTTTTTACCTCAGCTACTATATTAGAATATTCCTACGTCTCCTGAGTAAATACCTCCTAGCGGCACAAGAGACGGCCTGGCAGTGTCCTCAGGGTAGTAAGTCTTCTTAGCCTTTCAGGTTTGCTACAAAGTTGAGAGCAGATAGTTCCAAGCTATTTCAGAGGGAAGGAAGGTGTGCTTTTTATTGAAGTATAGAGCGAGTGCGTGAGCTCTTCCACCCTTCTGAAACCTTTCCCCAGTATTCCTTGTGTTTCACCATTGCCTAGTGTCCAAACGAACCTAGGGCCCCATGAACAAAGGTGTAGTCCAAACTTCTTCAATGTCTTGATCTTTCCAAGGCAGTTTGCAGCTTTCTTCAACATTTGTCAGATTTTGCCACCCTGTAGAGGGGAACTTTTGAAAGCTTACTGACTCTTTCAGGTAGCAAGAATTCCATTAACAAATAAACTGGCCTGGGGAATTGAGCAAGCCCTTTGCCTGTTTTGGAAGGGCTGCTGTGCATCCTCAATGTCTCATGTTGTTCTAGAAAAACTTACATCACTTGGGAGAATTGGATGTGGCATTTGCCAGATATATCGTAGTGAGCTAAGTTATGGTGATAAAGGACAATATTTCTGTCTAACATAGAAATGCGGATTAGGGGGCGCCTGGGTGGCTCAGTTGGTTGGGCAGCTGCCTTCGGCCCAGGTCATGATCCTGGAGTCCCGGGATCGAGTCCCACATCGGGCTCCCAGCTCCGCGGGGAGTCTGCTTCTCTCTCTGACCTTCGCTCCTCTCATCCTCTCACTTTCTCTCTCTCAGATAAATTAAAAAAAAAAAAAAATCTTAGAAATGCGGATTAGTGGGGGCACCTGGGTGGCTCAGTCCCTAAAGAATCTGCCTTTGGCTCTGATCGTGATCTTAGGATCCTGGGATTGAGCCCCAG
Source organism: Procyon lotor (assembly GCA_028646535.1). Lineage (NCBI taxonomy): Eukaryota > Metazoa > Chordata > Mammalia > Carnivora > Procyonidae > Procyon > Procyon lotor. The sequence goes on from CM053605.1 coordinate 106,851,670, forward strand.
GTCTTCGTCGTTGGGCTCACTGCTCAGCGGGAAGTCAGCTTCTCCCTCTCCCTCTGTGATCTCTTTCTTTTGTTCTCTCTCAAATAAATAAAATCTTTAAAGAGAGAAAGAGAGGAAGAAAAAGAAAGGCTGGGTAGAGTCAGATTGACTTGGGACAGAGAGTGATCTCATGCATGTGGGGATGGGGTTTCCATTGACTGAGTGCAGAGCGGGACTCACTGACTCCTGTTTATGTCATCCGTGTAGCTCAAAGGCCCTACAGGAAAGGCTAAGAGAAACCTCAAGGTGGTGGTTGTACTTGTGGAACTGAGAGGTGAAGAAGTAGAAAACTAAAGGTAACAAAGTTGCCTGAATCCTGCAGAGCGGTACAGCTGCAGAACAAGCGGGCTTTCCTCAGGACCCTAAGACTGTAGGAAGTGCCCAGCACCTTCCAGGCACTCAGGAGGGAATTACTCCCATGTTCCTGTCACTCGGATGTCAGACCAGCTGTGCACTCCCTCAGGTCCTGGTCACTTCTGCTCAGGTAGCTTATGGTCCTAATGAGAAACGAAGCCCCAAATCAACATCTAATCTGGGTAGAAGGAGGCTGCTTCTGGGTTTGTGATGAAGATAAATAACAAGTGGGGGTTTTTCTGTGTTTGTTTTGTGTGTTGTTTTTTTGTCACTGTTAATATGCTTGAACAATTTTAGAATAACAGTGACTGTCACATTGACTGAGGGCCCCCTGCCTGTCAGATGTTAGGCTTGGTAATTTATATGTAGGGCAACCACATCATTATTTGTCCAAACTGGGGCACTTTTGAGAGTGAAAGTTAATAATTACACTGGGACTGCCCTGGGCAAAGGAGACCATATGACCATTGTGTTTATTATCTTCACTCTTTCCAATAACCCTGCAAGGTGACGTTATTATCCACACTTGACAAATGAAAAATGAAATGAGTTAGGAAAATAACTTGCTGAAAGGATGCTAGTCAGTGCCATAAACCTTTCCTTGTATCCACTTGATAATCACATTCTTAAAAATCACCCATAAGGTGATCGAAGGGCCAAGAACATTGGGGATCTTAGTGCATTATAGATACTTTCATTCTTGTTGGCCGAAGTCACTGCCAGTCCTTAACCCCCTCTCTCCTTGTGCACTCTTGAGGCTTGGGCGTATGTGAGTATGCTCTCTCTCTCTCTCACACTTTCTCTCTGTCCTCCTACCCTCTATTAAAGTCCCATTGAAAGGTAAAGACCCTGGACTAAAATCATTATTTGTTCATTGGATTCTGATCTAAAACCTCACAGAGTATATCTATTTGATGCCATCTGGGTATCTCATAGCTCAGAAGCTCAGAAACTTTGGGGGAATTAAGCCTTATCATCTTAAACCGGGAACATGAAGAGGAAGCTACTTTATTCATAATCTTCCTCCCTCTACCCACTTCCGAAGTGGTAGCAAACTCCTAACCATCTTTAGCAGTGAGAACAAGGAGACAATCTCCAGGACTAATGGAAATCTATAATTCAGAGATCTCATTTTCCCTGATAGCGCCAGTTTTGTCCCAAAACCTGCTATAAGGCTGGCAGCACAAAATGATTTGATTTCAACTTCTCTGCTACTTTTGCATGCTGCTAGGTAAAGGTGCCAGTAAGAGCTGAAAGAGACTGGCAAACAGCAGTAGGTAAGAAAGAGAGAGGACCTAGATAATTGTACAACCTGGGAACAACCTAGCATATTTGTGAAAGTTGCCAGCATTCAGAGATTTCAACGGCACATTTAGATGATACAACATGAAATATTCTCTTTATTTAAAAGACATCTGTTTCAAAACATCTTAATACTTATGACTCATTAGATCACTTTTGGGTACAGCTCAAGGAATTGAATGGGTTACATATGTCCTGATCTTCTTAGTAACTTCTAGATTTCTAAGCTTCATGTCATATTCAAAATGATTGGGCTCAGATGTGAGTTTGGGCCGAGAAATAACATTTTCCTGAGTTGGGGCTGCTCTGTGGCTCGTCAGCCCCACACACAAGCTTTTTGTGCAGGTTCTCTGCTGGTACTAAATCTTAAATTTATTTAGTGCCTTGTGGTCTGCTCAGCACCTTTAAAAACATTACCTCATTTGATGAATGGGATGCATTGATTATGAATAAACTAGCTTCCTCCTAAATATTCCTGGTTTAGGGTGATAAGGCTTATTCCCACCCCCCAAGTTGAGCTTCTGAGCTATAAGACACCCAGATGGCATCAAGTAGGTATATTTTATGAGGTGTCAGATCAGATTCAAATGGACAAATAATGATTTCAGCCCAGGGTCTTTACCTTTGAATAGGACTTTAAAAAAAAATGCAGTGTATCTTAGCATCTATTACACAGAGGTAAGCCAATTTAAAAAACATACGTATTATTATATGTTCATTTAAATTAAAATAAATGAAAACTATAAAAAATAGAAGACATACATATCACAATTTTCTGGATGTATCTGTACTCTACGATTTCTTAGTTATCTTTTTTTTTAAGATTTTATTTATTTGACAGAGAGATCACAAGTAGGCAGAGAGGCAGGCAGAGAGAGAGGGGGAAGCAGGCTCCCTGCTGAGCAGAGAACCCGATATGGGGCTTGATCCCAGGACCCTGAGCTGAAGGCAGAGGCTTTAAGCCACTGAGCCACCCAGGCGCCCCTCTTAGTTATCTTTTTAAACACTCAGTCAAACATGTCTAATTTTCTACGCTGTGATGCCTTCTGAGAATCACCCCCTATTTGCACACAACTCAGTGAAGAAGATTTAGCAGGCAACCACTTCCTGCAAAGGTGAATGGCATTTATGAAAAACAATATACAGCTTTATCTCATCTTTTTCATTACTAATCTCTGCCATTTGATAGATTCCTTTCATCAGATTCATTTAAATATCTCTCCACTGTGGAACCCTTGGCTACATGAGTAAGAAAATGTTCTCTCCTTTGAGTTGAAAAGTGTCTCAGGCTTGAAGTAGCAATAGGAATTGCTTTTTCCATAAGAACATCTTTCCTTACTTTTTGATACTGGATTATAATACTCAAAAACTTACTATCTTAGTGTCCGCTTTTCCCAGTTGTTGCTTCGGAATACCTTGCGACTCCACAGTGTCAGAGAAACAAGACAAACGCTATTCAGGATTTGTTTTGAGCCAGGCACACATTGCTCTGGGTGTCTGAATCAGACCTGGGTCCTCCCATCGGGGATCTCAGAGCTGACCTCCTTCCTTGTAAGTTTCAGAAGTCAGAAATATTAATGCAGAAGAATCCCGGGGAAAGGATTCAATGGTATTTCAGAGACAGTGCACACCATAGAGAATTTTATTTGGGAGACTGTGTTCAGTAGATTCTGTTGAATTTAATTTTATGGGTTTATACTTTCATGGTGTCAGACAACTGTTGGAAACCTGGTGCTTGCAGGCAGATTCCTGTAAGAACATTAATCCTAGCAGGATAGCTGAAGGAAAAGAGGGAAGGTAAATTATTTACCTTGGGACACTTGATTGGATGTCAGGATTGGGGCAGCAAGAATTTCAGATAGGCATTCTTTACATTGGAAAACTGTGAAGAAGACTTACCATGTTTATCAGAGTTTTGACCTGGGACTAATTTAAAGCCAGTCGTTCTTTGAGTGGTCCTCTCACTCTTCAGAACATTGAGATTAAAGAGGCGGTTGTGTGTGCGAAAGGATTCTGTATTTCTGTAAGGTTCTTGATCCTACCTCTCACCTGTGTGGTTACAAACACTTTTCTTCTTTCTCGCAGAACATACCAGCCCAAGCATTTAAATATTAGTCACCCAGAACTCCAGATGCTAAGCAGTGAAAGTTTATATTCTGCCAGCATATCAGACTCTATAATGAGTCTGATTTTGGTTTAATTCCTTTCTACTGTGTAGTCATTTGATGAGCTGCAGATGGAAATTTAAGCCAAAGCCATAACATTTCAGCTAATACTTTTTGTGCTGCTGTAAGAATTTGTTGTCATGTCAATTTAAGGGAGTTGAAATCTTTTTCAAGAAGGCATTCAAATCTATTTTAAGAGCTTTTATCAACCCTAATTTGATATACAACTCTGACTGCCTCCGCTGTTCTTAATCAATTGCAAAGTGCAAAGTAGTTTAGCAGTGGAAGACAGCTTTGAAATTTCCAGAATTTCTCAGCTAATGCCACAAGCACAACATTATGGAAATATACAATCAAATTTCCATTAAAATTTTTTGCCTGAGCTCAAGAGACAGTAGGCTGACTTCTTTGAGTTTAAACTTAAACAGGTAAATATGTATTTTGGCAGCTGTGAAAAGGATAGGGTATTAGATTAACTAGGGCAAAACTTTAGTAAAATTCCATTCGAATGTATCATTTATGTAGGAAGGATCTGACAAATCAAAGTGATGTATCATGTAAGAGTCAACTCAAAAGCATACTTCAGTTGTTTAAATACGAGATTAAGTTTTTCTTCCCTGTTTTTGTTATTTTTCTGTGTGTGACCTTGATTGTTTCCCATCCCCACTTCCTTATGTGAAAGGAACAAATGTGACACCTTGTCGCTACCTGTGTAATGTGAAGGGTTTTGAATACCTCCACTGAAAAATAAGTTTGTGTAAACATCATAATATGTGTCAGTTATTTCTCTTATGCCTCCAAGCCAAATGGGAGGAGGTTGAGTTGTATGCTATTGAACTTGACTGATAAGTAGAGACTGGGTCTCTGGCTTTCTAAGCTTGATCAGTTTCTTGGACTAGTCTGCTTCTAAGTATTCTGAATAAGAAATAGGGGGTGTCACACTTCATAGCCTATCAGGTTCTTTCTATTGTTGTTGTTTTGTTGTTTTTTTTATTATTACAGTACAGTGTGTATACAACGCAGTGAATTTGAACAGGGTTGTCTCCAATTTGAAGTGCCGGCATTCTTGATCAGGAGACAAGCATGTGTTTCGGCATGGTGAGATATGGTGCTTGTAGAAATTGTTGGTGTTCTAGAAGCTTTATAGCATATGATCATACAGTCAAAGGATACTCTCCTGGGTTTTAGTAGATATTATATTTCAGTTAAGCCTTGTTGAAATAAAGAGGGTCACAAGGATGCAAGATAGTATTTAAAAATGCATCTGAAACACTGTTTGGGTTGTTACACCATCCGCCTGTACTTTATGGTTGGGACTAGGTAGAAAGCTCTCGTGACAGCTTTAAAGAATTTTTTTTAAGATTTTGTTTCTTTGACAGAGATCCCAAGTAGGCAGAGAGGCAGGCGAGGTGGGGGGAGGGGGGTAGCAGGCTCCCCGCTGAGCAGAGAGCCCCATGTGGGGCTCGATCCCAGGACCCTGAGATCATGACCTGAGCAGAAGGCAGAGACTTTAAACCACTGAGCCACCCAGGCACCCCAAGAATTGTGTGACTAAAAATGTTGCCCTAAGGGAATAGGTCACCTGTGACTTTCGCAAATTATAAGCAGTTAGTTTAAAATGTACAAGTTCGAACACCAAGTGGAAGACAAATGGTGGTTTTTCTTCAAAAAATGGAACTCAGCTTCTCAATTTTCAGCTTTTGAAAACCACATTGTTCATGAATCTCCCCTAAAAACGAGGCCTTGCTATTGACTGACAACATGGTCTTAACTGTAGTATACTTGTACTATTTCAGCATTAATTAAATTTAAATTTATTTTGAAATTTTAAATTTAATTATTTAAATTAACTAAATTAAAATTAAACTTCTACTTTTCTAATGAATGTTTCAGCTTCCTTTGGGAGTTTAGAGAGAAGCCAGGCCCTGGGTTGGGCCACACTGGCTGTTTTGTTTAACTTCCCTTAGGGTTTGATGGTGGTCCCAAGTCCTGTTCTCATCTTCTCTTGCAGGCTGAGAGTACAGGACAACCTCTTCTCTATTTTATTTGACCTAATATAATTGCAAGAAAATAGGCAAGTAAGAAAAAATTCTAGTATTTCGTGCTGATATTTGTGTTCTGTTTATTAACAAACCCGCAATCCTTATCATTATTCCTATTATTATTATTATTATGGGAAAGCTGATCCTAGCTTCTGCCAATTGAGATATCAGTTTTGAAAGTGTTTGAAAACCTGGCCCATTTTCAACCGGAAAAAAAAAATTTAACAATATTAAATGCTTGAGTTTTAAGAAAGGTCAAGATTATGACTAAGAGGTCATTTTCAGGGCGCCTGGATGGCTCAGTGGGTTAAAGCCTCTGCCTTTGGCTGAGGTCATGATCTCAGGGTCCTGGGATCGAGCCCCACATTAGGCTGTCTGCTCAGCGGGGAGCCTGCTTCTCTCTCTCTCTCTTTCTCTCTCTCTCTCTCTGCCTCTCTGCCTACTTGTGATCTCTGTCTCCAAAAATAAATGGATAAATAAAATCTTTAAAAAAAAAAAAAGTCATTCTCATTCTCTCTAAAAATTATCTCTCTAAAATTCTACCACATTTTAAATATCCAAAAATCTGTTTTCGTGTTCACTTAGCTTCTTTTCTTTCTCTTATTAACCATTTTGTTAGCCCCTGCAATGCTTATCGCCATTTTCCTACAAGGGCAAAGGAGTTGAGATGCAAATTATTGTCTTTTAAAAATAGGCCAGCTGTTCCACTTAAAAAAAGAAAAGAAATATAAATTAGAAATGATTGAGTAGGATTCTGATCAGTGACTTACATTCTAAATCCTAAATCCCTCTTCTCAGTAATCACAGTTCAGTAACAGGCCTGTTCTTCATAGGTGTAATGGTATGGTTCTTATGTAGAACTTTCTCTTGCCATCTAGTAAGTGGAGATGTGTGTCATTTTAGAGGGCTGTGCCATAAATACTCAAATAACTTCACAATGCCTGACAGAATAAAGACTTTTAATTTTTTACCTAATCTACAGTCTGGAGATGGTAGGTTCCAGGTGGATTTAGAAGCTCAAAGACTCAGACCATCCAATCTTTAGACTTGTCACTGCATGTTCACAGATGGCCACTTCAGTTCCAAACATCTTTGCTTTACTTAAAAGTTTGGAAGGGATCGAGTCCAGGTTAGGTCTTTCTTCTGACAAGAAGGAAAAATTTTCTCAAAGACCCCAGCAAACTTCCTCTTGCATTCCTAACTGGAATTGAATGATATGCCAATCCTGGCAAAGTGAAATGGAATTACCACATTGGTTTAGACAAACTATGATGCATCGGACTAGAATGGGTCCACTTTCTGTAGGACAAGAGACTTCTACCTGCTACTTGAACAAAGAGATTTTTACCAAGGCAAAAGGATAGTCAACAATAGAAGTTGTCATAAAATATAATCCATACAATGGTAGATAACTATTAATAACTCCCCACCTTTTGTTATGTAGCCTTGCATTAAGCACAGTAATAATAGTTGATACTTATAAACCCATACAAAGTGTCAAGTGCTGTATTAAATGCTTTACATACATAGTTTCCTCTAATCTTCACCATGACCCTATTTTACACATATGTTTGTAAGTGACAGAGCCAGGAATCAGACCTAGAGTCTAGGTCAAACACTAAACTATGCTACCTCTCATCATTCTTTACAAGATCAAGAGATTGATTAATAGTAGGTGAAACTGATGAAACTCAGGTAGGAGCAGAAGGATATTCACATCTATTTCCTACTAAGTTACCACAGTGGTATTTGTCAAAAAGCAGTGGCAAAGTTCTCAAAATAAAAATTCTGTATCTCTCTGCTTCTAGTTTCAAGAAAAAAAAAAAAAAGGAGCATTCCCTGGTGTTTTTCTTAGGCTCATTCAATAAGAAATGGAGTCTGTTTTTATTTTCTTTTAAGCAAATTATAAGAAAGAATATGACTAGATCAGAAACTTGAGCCCTTCAAAAGTGTAGCCAGTTCTCTGTTGAAAGAGAAAGAAAACAGGGATATATTAGGTTTATTGAAATCTGTCATTAGATTAAAATGAGAAAATACAGTATTAATTCATCTGAAGGCCATCCAACAGCAGTAGATGAAATATCCTTAACTTTGTCATTACGAAAAATGACCAAAATATTTTCCTGTTTTGGGGTATTTCCATTTATGTAGAAATATCAGTATTTTCCATTGAGGTTTAGATTTCAGTCTTACTGTTTAGATTCAGCTATTAATCTGAAACACCCTTTAGCTAAGTCTTGGAATGGTCTTACAAGAAAAGCTAGCATCGATGAAGGCCTACTGAGTTTCACCCACTGTTCTAAGCAGTATCTCATTTAAACTTCCATCAGCTCCTACTGAGACAAATACCACCATATAGGTAAAAAATGAATGAAGGAATGAATGACTTCCCGAGAGAAGGTGCATTAGTAACTGCCAGCACCTAGATTCAAATTTACTTCTGGTTCTAGAACCTCTGTTCTTATTGGCTGCCCAGCAGGAGACATTCCCAACTCCTTTCTGTCCTCATTTCCCCCAGCATGTCTGAAAGAGGCAGGTCCCCATTTACTCTCAGTCTTCAGTACAAGCTCGCAACTGTGATTCAAGTTGCTGGGGGAATTTCTGGAATGTATCCTTCTTCCTGAAAATAGGAGGAATGCATCTTTTGCCACTCTGATTGACCTGCTGCTTTCAGCCTTTGGACATAGTTTTATAGACAGCAGAAAAAAAAATTTGAATTCTAATACCCTGAGATGACTTTTAGCTGAACATGAGCCAAATTCCAGCTCTTAAGGAGAAGATTGTCTAGTGAAAGAGACCAACATAGATTGATAATTATAATATGTCCAGTAATCAACCCCCTGAAAGATGAGTTGCATGTATGGGTAGGAGTGACTGTTAATTATATGTAAATATTACCCATTGACCCCCTAAGGCCAGATCTTACCTACTATTTTCCTATATTGCTGATAGTTCTCTCCAAAGCTCAATCTTTTCTCACCAGCCTGGTGAAGCTGCGACTTTCTCTCTCTGCTCCAGGTCCCTTATTCTGTTCACCTTCCTCATTGTAAATGCTGAATTTCAGTTAGTCCCAGGCAAGAAAGTGGAGTCCTTTTCAGCCCTTCTTTCTTGTTCATTGAAGACATCATTAAAACCTCTCATGCTTTCCTTCCCAAATGACATCTCCCATTCTGGATCTGTCCCCATCACCTCTGCCAAACCTGATTCCAGCTGTTCTTCACGTGCAGCGTCCCATCTGGAACATCCACAACTCCCCCTTGACTGCCTCTCTGCTGCCATCCACCTTTGCAGGGCAGGTCTGGTCTTCGCCAGCTTTGAGCACTGATCTCACCTTTGCTTTTGAAGTGGGTTGGCACTGATAGGGAGATTTCCGGTCGATAGCTGCAAACACACTGAATAACCAAAATGTCATCATGAACTGAAAGTCATCATCCGAATTCATTTTCTGGACCATCTATATCCAAACCGTGTGTTTCGATAAGCTTACGAGTTCTACGGAATGCAAAAATGGACTTGACCCCTGATGCACAGCCTGTAATCACAGTCACGGGCCAGGAGTGGAGTGAGGCTATTGTTATCATGCTGGAATATATTATTCTGTATGCTTCTATGCTGGTGAGATTTAGAGAGCCTGGACTTGATAGGCATGATGCAAAAATTAAGGGAAGGTTGCCTAGAGTGAAGGAAAAGACCAAGAGTTAAGTGTAATTATCTGGTAAAGGGAGCCCAGGCAGAAGATAGAACTAGTCATGAAGTGTACACACTCTAGTGATGGAAGGTCCACTCATCAACTCTCAAGTGTCCCTTATACACAAAATAACAGCCATCAAACTGGCGCAGTGAGCTCATTAAATATATTGTTCTGCCTAACAAGGCTCTTGTTTTAGGGGGTGACTAAGAGACTGTAACTTCTTGGGCCAGAAGAATGAAAATGCTCTTTGGGCTCTGGGAAAAGGATAGAGATAAATTGTTGATACTGTCCCTAGGACGTCCCTCCCCATTTCAGCTTGCATCCTACTGGGCTATTTGCTCTTGAAAGACAACTCCTCACTGATGTATTCAGCTCCGTGTTTTCATGAAGTTTCTGCTATTGACCTACATAAGGGAGAGAAGGTTAGAATGTTCTTCATGGACAGTGTTAAATTCATGTTAAAGACCTACCCTCGCCCAGTGGCGCTGGGGCTGGCAGAGTCATGTGAGCTCGGCGCTCCAGTGTGAGTGTCTGTCTCTTCCACTTTAACCAAGAAATGGTTGGGAAGTGAACCAAGTCTGGAAGAGTCAGCCAGAGGTGTCATCCCACTTGGGTTATTTGCTTTCATATTTCTTTGCTGAAAACAGAAGTCAATCACACCCTTCACTGAAGCCACGTGGCAGAGGGCAATGATGCAACCCTGGTCACGTGGCACAGAGAAGAAAGGCCCATTATACCAGCCTAGTTCTGCATTGTGTTCTAGCCTAAGGAGAGGTTAAATACCCACACTGGGAAGCAGCACAAAGCTGTGGCTCTTAAATGTGAATGCTTCTGTATTTGGAGGAGCTGTGACTTGCTTTTTGTCTCGTCTGTATTTTTCTGCCTTTTTGACCACTGGATTCACTAATTTTGATTATAGAGTAAAATACAAAAAGAATTTGGTTAAAGTTTGTTTTGTTTCCTTTTTCCGTATGATTTGGGCTGTTTCTGATCATATGATTTGCCTCAGCCACTTACTTGCTATGTGACTTTGAGCAAGTTACTTAAACAGATTCCTTGAAAAGGTATTGTCTATCATGCATGTCTATAAATAAATAATGCCTATATGTATTTACCCATAGAGCCATAACAACTAAATGAGTTTATGTTTAGGAAGTGTTTAGTATATAGCCTCACTTGCAGTAGCTCAGCAAATGGGAACCATTATTATTACTAATTTACCTATTTCCTGCTTATCTAAATTCCTCTGAGTGAATGCTTTTCATCTCATTTGCTCATTGCCAAGACAGAATGACCAGGACCTGAAGAAGCCTGGGATTCTCTGTGACATCTCCTTGGCTTGGCAATTCGATCTTTACCACTTCGTATAACAGACATTTGGGTAAAGAAGTATGTTTATGGAACTTCAGAGACTACACCATCTGAAGATATTGGAGGTGAAACACCTTTCTTTCAAACTCAGAATTGTGTAGAGTGATAACACATCAAAGTGTTAGTATATGCTAGAGTAGCAGCATTTTCTGTGTCACACAAATTAAATGTTAAGCATATGTTTTTTTGGACGCGAGCCAACCTTCCTTTCCAAGTAAGATGAGTTTAGGTGTCCCTTTGGAGTGAAATTTTCTCTCACTGCCCCATTTCCCCTACGCTTTCTACACACTTCCATTGTCGCAACAGTGACATTGTTGTGTAACTTTGCTTTCCCTGCCTCGGTATCCGCTTCTCCCCCTCCCCCCACACCAGACTAAAAATCAATCATTTTTGTCATTGTCAGATTCCCCAACACATTTCAGGACACATTGGCTATTGTTGAATGTTGGACAGACTGGATAAAATGACCTGAATGTGCGTAGGACGTTTAGAGCCAAACTTGGCTAGCATTTATTTATCCCATCGATAGATCAGCCCCTAGCGAGCGATATCAAATGTTTTTTATTTGAAACATAAATATTTTACTCATTTATTAAAAGAGTCTTTTATTTCAAACAGTAACTTAACATCTACTCTTGGCCATAAAGTTCCTTTCTTTCTGTGACCCTCACCTGTTTTCCTTGAGTAAATTCAACAAGTTCAGTTGCACCACTGGGTTCACAGAACTCTGGGCAGATGTGTCCATGAAACTCAAAATGAAGTTAGAGGGAAGTATTTTTTTTATTTATTTATTTAATGATCAGCCAACTTGAGAGAATATTTCTGTGATAGATTATTTTTGCTTTTGTCTTATTTCTAAGCGATTTTTGCTGAAGTACAGTCAACACACAATGTCACAGTAGTTTCAGGTGTTCAAAGTAGTGATTCAAGAGCTCTGTGTGAGGCTGTTCTCACTCTAAGTATAGCTCCCATCTGTCCCATGTAGCGCTATTATGACACCACTGACTATATTCCCTATGCTGTGCCTTTCATCCCCGTGACTTACTCATTCCACAGCTGGGTACCTGGATCTCCCACTCCCCTTTGCCCATTTTGTTCATCCCCCTCTTTTTGTGTGTTGTTTTAAATCCATTAACCCTGTCAAAGACTGCTCTCTGTAAAAATGACAAATATTAATATTTGTCTAAATGTCATTTACATTGTATGGATTTAACTTGACTTGACTTGACTTTTCAACCTTCCAGACACTTTGGCTAAATGAGAAGGAGACCATTCTTGGTGAAATCTACTGAGTTAATGTAACTTTTACTGATCAAGGTCTTTCCCCATGGGAGAACTTATTTGGAGAAACTGATTGCCTTACTGGAAAAAAACGTCTGAATCCAAAGATTTTTCTCATGATTTTCTCCTGAAGTGGATGTACTCAGAGCATCAGCCCAAATTGGACATGCTCAAAAAGTTCCAGGAAGTCCTGAGAGTGAATTGGCAGGCCCTCCTTTTCCTTCTTGTAAATTATTAAAGGCCTGCTCGTGTCAGGCAACATGGTAGATAGAAAGAACCCCACTCTTCCCTTCCGTGAGCTTGGCAGTCAAGGACTGCCTGCTTTGATGAAAGACGAGACCTACGGAAGTTGCAAAGAGAACAAAAATGCTGATTAAATAAATGTTCTACCTGTGCCAGCCATTGTGCCTGGACTTAGGGAGATTGACCTACAGAATCAAGAGAAGGAAGTGATTCATCATTGTAAGTGGGAGGGAAGGGGCTAGGAATAGTTCCAAGAGGCTGTGACATTAAAACTTGAAGAATGCTACAGAGAAGAGCACAAGGGGCAGAGAGAAGAACGTGAGCAGATGCAGGGAGGTGTGGACGTGGCCAGTTCAGACAGCAACAGCTGGATCCCAAGGTCCATGACAGAGAGTGACAGAGGCTGCACAAGTTGGGTCAGATCACAAGGCACTTTGAAGGACCTGCTGAAGGCTCCGGGTTTTACCCGGAAATCATGGGGCAGCCTCCACTGATTTTTAGGCAAGGAGCAACATGGTCAGATCGCAGTCCACTCTTGGGAGTCTGAGCTAAAAATGAAGGTGGGGAGAGTCCCTTCAGGGATAACCCAGGAAACAGGTGTCAAGGACTCAAGGTGATAGTAAAGGTATTGGAGAGGAGGAAGCAGTTTTAAATTGTTGGAAGTAGAATCACCAGGATTTGGTTTCTACCCTAAGTCCAGTCTGTGCTCTACTAAACTTGTGCAAAACACGTGTGATTCTGCAGCTCATGCAAGCTGCTTAAAGAGAAAGAGACAGAAGCAATTACCTGGGGAACAGTGTTTTGAAATTATACGTTGAATAGAAACCGTGCTCTTTAAATAGAATATTTGTGTTGAGGATAAAAGGGGATGGGAGAGAAGTCTCTTGACAGCGCTCATTTGATTGATTGCTCCAAAGTAACACAGAGGTGTTTTGCAGCTACTATGCATACCCTCTTTGGAATTTGTTTCATGGTTATTCCCAGGCTTCAGATTGGCAGGGTTTGTTAATGTTTTGTTTCGTAATAAAACATACAATTGAGATGACCAAATGACCTTGAATCACTTGACTATGCAAATCCGCCTCTAATGAATGGCCCACAGCCCACTGGAATGCTTCGGTGTTGGGTGAGGGCGTCAGTTCATCTAAGTTGTCTCAAGCAGTTTGGATGTGCGGAAGTCTCCTAGGAAAATGTGGTGTGATTTTCACAGGAAACTGAGGCCGTGTGAGGGGTCCCCACGTCGGCACTTGTTAAGGGATGAGGTCCAAGATGATCACTGTTCGCTGCTTTATATCGTATTCCAAGCCAGACATGGTTTGCTGATAATTACCAGTTGTCGTGCTTTTCCCTCTCTGTCCAGGGAGAGCTGTGTGCTTTCTGGGGCCCTGTGTACCTGCATCAAAGCCTTCTAGGAGGAAATTTCTCCCACTCATAGGCAACTTGAGGATGATGTATTTTTCTATGTCTTTATGCCAATTCAGACTCCATCCCATTAAGGCTGAATCAGATTCTCCCAGTGCCTCCTGCCCTGCCCTTACATGATGAAACTTCTGGAAGTTGCATTAACTTTCATGGGCTGCCAGGGCATGACGGTAACTATCTTAGAATGCCGCAGAGTGCTCTGGTAACAATTAATAAGTAATGGCAGAGGGTACGTCATCGCTTAAAGTAAGGCAGACGTGCACCTTACTTGATTATAAAAACCTCTACTGTCTTGTGAACTCTCGATTCTCCAAATGAATATGGCGAAATAATGAACTTAAAATTAATTGATAATTATATATTCACCACACAGTATCGCAGGAAGACAGGTCAACATGTCAACAAACTCTACAGAGGCTACTTAAGAATGAGGGTTATTTAAGTAGAGGAACCGATACCCACATAGTGGAGATCGGAGATCAGAACTCAAGCCCAAAGTTTATGCACTAATAATACTCCATTCATATGGTTTCATATTTAAATACTTTCAGCCCCTTCCCATTCAGGAGCTCAAAGTTATTGCATCCCAGGATGTAATTGGGTAAGGAAAACAACCATTTTCCTCTTATTTGGTTAAAGGGAGGTTTTTGTGGTGCAAGTGGAGTTTTTAAAAGGTCTTTGAGAAGATGGGCCAGCAGGTTTGGGAGGAAAAGGAATATCCAGTAAAGAAGTGTGTAGTTCACCGCACAAGAAGCAAAACAAAAGAGCAGCCTGACGGCTGGCCAGAGCAGACAGAAGGGGAGTCCTGAGCTGCCTGTCTGAATTAAAAAGAAGTCCGCTAAAAATTCATATGCATTTTTGTCTGTTTGGCTTTCTAGTTAAATATTGAGCCCCTTCTCCCTGGCAGTTGAATTCCTTCTGAGTTTTCAGGTGGATATTAACTCCAGGCCTGCTAAATTACATGCCTATGATGAAATGATTCCATGAATCAAAATAGTGGTGTGCCATTTTGCCTAATGGGAATCTGTATTAGGAAGTCACAATCTTAGATACTTTTAGCAGGTTTCCTTCCCACTGAGATATGGTTTAAAAAGTTAAAAATTTAGGGATGCCTGAGTGGCTCAGTCAGTTAAGTGTCTGCCTTCAGCTCAGGTCATGATCCCAGGGTCCGGGGATTGAGTCCCGCATCAGCTCAGGTCATGATCCTGGGGTCCGGAGATTGAGTCCCACATCGGGCTCCTTGCTCAGCGGGGAGCCTGCTTCTCCCTCTGCCTGCCACTCCTCTTTCTTGCCCCCCCACCTCTCTCTCTCTCTCTCTATACACACACACACACACACACACACACACACACACACACACACACATAAATCTTTAAAAAATAAAATTAAAAATTTAAACAAATCAACAAATATCCATTGAGAACCCACTGTGTGCAGAAATGCTTTAGTGGAAGCCTGGGTGCGTTGCAAAAAAAAAAAAAAAAGTATGAGATACTTAGCCAAAGAGGCGGGCAAGGTGGAAATCAATCCATGAGCTATTTAGTGAGAATGATGATGGCGATCGATACAGGAGCTATTACAAATCGATGTGTGATCAATTGTTATGTAGATAAGAATACTGCCAAGGGAGTACTAAGATGTTTAAAAATCTGGTCCCTAGTCAGTTTATATTGTGATTTCATGTGGAATTGGGCACCATGTGGAAGCATTTAATATCAGAGATCTTTTATGGTATTTTTATTTCTCAACTTCTAGGAAGCAATCTGTATAGTAGGAAGGATACCGGCTTCTGAGCCGGAAAGTATTTGAGCCCTTTTCTCTAGTGTTTACTGATGTGCGATCTTAGACAAGTAAATTTAATTTTCTCAGCTGTCCAGTGGGGATAAATGTAATCACCTCTCAGTCCCACCCAACCCGATGTTTTGGAAGTGATTAACAAGTGTTTTCTTATTAAATCAGTAAATCAATATTTTTATCATTTATTTCTGAATATATTGGACTATGGGTATTTACTAATTCATGACCATGCCACACTGGCTTCTCTTAATGGCTTTCCATGTTTATTCACAAAAATTGTTTCCCATATATCCATGTTGTAAAGTGGTAAGTGGTCTTGAAAACAGCATGTATAATAGAAATATAATGCAGGGCACATATGCAGTTTTAAGTTTTTTAGAGCCACATTAAACAGCTTTAAAACATCTGAAATTAATTTTGATCAAGTTTTTCACCTAGTTCAGTATATCTAAAATGTTATTTCAACATGTAATCAGCGTAAGATTATTAATAAATATTTTACATTTGGGAGGGGGACAATTCCTTTAAAATCCAGTGTTTGTTTTACAACACCAGCACATCTAAATTTGGACACCAAATGGGTCAAAATACTCTATTTCTATTTAGATTTCATAAAATTGATAATTAAATAGTTTCATCTATGCAGTTCTTCCGAACATTACCAAATTTTTTTCTGACAATGGAATGAAGCATCAGGTTTTCAATTTTAATTTAAACAAGTTAAAATTAAAACTGAGTAATCCAGTTGTTCTGGTCACAATTTCAGGGCTTAATAGCTCTATGTGTCTAGGATGAAATAGCACAGACAAATTGTCTTGAATTATTTTTCAATAAGATCCTGGACTTTCAGGCGTTTCATCATTTCATAATACACAATAAAGACACTCTAAACCTGGATTTCATTTTGGGAGTTGCCTTATACTGACCATGCTTAAGGGTAACTTCGGACATTCAGCTTGTCATTCTGCCTGCTAGATTTATGAGATCTTCTTTGAATGACACTCTCTAGATTAGCCTCATGAAAGTTTAGTTAATTCTAAAATGAGGCAGGATTGTTGTCTTGTCCTAGTATAAGTCTGAATTTATCATATTTGCAAATGAATAGTCTGAGTCTCAGGCTGTATGACTTGCCCGAGGACCTGTGGCTAACTAATTGTGTGGGGGACACAATCCTTAAACACGGACTTAAGGATCCATGTTGGTGTGGAATCTACATTTTGCTTCATTTAGGTGCAGGTGGGTTCCTGGCACCCTGTTCTAGGCCCATCGTCTTACCTGAAGGAGGACCGTTCAATGGGCCATATTTAAGATTCCCCAAAGTATCACTAACCCAAAATACAAATAACACCTGCGTTGTCTCAAAATCTTCCTTGGGAAGAGCAAGGTTATGGAGATGAAGGTGGTGGGGAAAGAAGGTTCCTTAGCAATAAAAAGCTATGTGCTTCTCCCCACTCCACTGCACCGGTAAAGGCAAAATTTAACTGGGCAGAAAAACAATTACAGCCCCCCAAATAGTGGTGTTCTGACTCCACACATTTCTGTGTATACTTTTCTCTTTTGGAAATTTCTCTTTGCTTCTAAGTAAAACCAGGATAGATGATTCGTAAGCACTGAGTGGAGATGGCCATGGGATATTTAGCTGCATGGGTCCCTAACATTCAGGGTAGCCTATTCTTAGACATCGTTGGATTCTATATGCTTTCTTAATGAGTGGCCACAAAGGCTTTGGGTTGATTTCCTGAGCTCTTGGCATTGACCATGTCAGTAGAGATTATACACCTTACAGAAAAGGTCATTGTCTTTAGTCAAAACTTCAAGTTCAGAAATTTGATTTACAGCATGTTGTCTCTGAGGCAAATAGTTACTTACTCTCATTCTGACTGTAATTACCTGAACTCCGGTGAATGAGTCAATAGGAACTGGACTCCTGTGGTCAGGTTTATTTTATTAGGCATTTAGATGTTTTGGATGAAAATAAAATCTTTCAGAAGTTTTCACCCTTTGTTGACATCATGTCCTCTAATACAGCCCCCCCGTTTTTTTTTAATTCTGGGCAACCATTCAGAAATGTCTTTAAGGACTACTAATGGATTCCAGGAGGTTTACTCTAAAATGAATGGCATTGCCCGGCCTTTGTTGGCGTAGTCATTAATTGTGTGAGTACTTTTATGAAATTTTGTATCCATCACTTGATATTGTCTTTTGGTTTTCTACATCCCATTTGCTTGAGTTGTGTGCAAATAAAAGAGGAGAATTTGTGTTAGTCTGTGTATAAAGTACTTACGTTTGGGATTGACATCTATTTGGGGCAGAGCAGAGGAACCTATGAGGCTGTTTTAAGGTAAGCAAATTAAGGATAGAGTAAGCAAACCCTAAGATTTTTAAGTTTACTTTCTGATGCTTCATGACATTGGAAGTCGCAAGTTTGAGATTACCAAATCTCAAACGGTACAAACGGTAACAATTTCAAACTTCCCTCTGCATTCCCCTGTCTAGAGACAGTTATAAGGATGCTCAATTATCATTCATTATTACATATTCCCAGAGGCCATGAGTAGCTTCTAAACCTGGCCGCACATCAGAATCACTCTAGCCTCACCAGAGGTTGAGATTCTATCTGTCTATTTGAGGCCTTGGAATCTGTACTTTTTATAGAGCTCTCCAGCTTTGGGTCATTTCTGGGCTTTTTCAGGCCCCTTCCCCCAAAAACAAATGAATGAAATTTAAGAAACAAGGTCAACACCATAGTCCTCCAGAATGATCTAATTTAAAGACCTTAGGCGGGGGAGAGATGCAGTTAGAGATTATAATTGTAGAACAAAGGAATGTTTATAAGCTGATTGAAGGAAATCACGAGAGAAACTCTTCGGAGCAGAAGCATTTAGAGTACGTAAGAACACGTAACATGTTAATTCTTTCACTTCTCACCCACATAGAATCCCTTCCCCTTCTCCCCAAGGTTGGTTTAAGTTCACCTGCTAATTTGTCCCACGGGTGACGCATGGAGGCTTAAGAGAGCCTCCACGTCGGTTCAGACGATCTGTACCTAATGAACATCGCACACTTGTTGGGAGAACGCTGTTTTCATGGTGGCTTGCTTCCAGAAGCACCCTGTGCCAAGACAAACCAGTATTTTCCTAGAGGTCTTCCTGGTAAACATTTTGAGGCTGCATGTGTTTGCAGCATATGTCTCGAGGCAACGACACGCTTGGCAAACTCCGCCTATGACTAGATGCCTCCTTGATAGCCACGACTTCCAGGCACAATGACACGTTGTCTTTTAGGAGCTCTCGGATCTTATTATGGCTTCCACAGGGAAGAGGCGAGGCTGCAGGTGATGTTTGCTTACCGTGCGCTTAATTCTGGTGTGGTACTTGATTCCTACCTTAAGACAGCCTCTGAGGTTCTTTGTCTCTGAGAGATTAATTCAGATGAATGAATATATTCTGTACTATGTTATGTCATGGAAAAAGAGTGAAGAGAAGGAACCTTTTGGCACTGGCATCTGTTGTCAATTGTCATATTTTGGGGATAATACCTCACTTTATTTACTGAATTTCCAGAAAGAGTCATGTGCATGATACTATGCATGTTAAATATAACACTTGATTACTGACATGTTTCATTAAAGATATCACAAACTAGTTTTAAAAACTCAGTGAGAAATATTGGATTTATAAGCAATAAAAAAAAAAGAATCATCATTAGCTTGAGATTTTTTTTATCACTTTGGGGTTTTGAATGAAATAGTGTTTAATATAATAATTTTTAAAGCTGGCTTTTTCTTTAAGCTGGAAAAAATTTCATGGTTGGTGTCTAAAGGATATTTCTTGCTTCCCATAATATGGTAGTGTGGATTGATATTGACATTAGAGAAAGTGGATAGACTGCTAGGCTACCTTTAATGAGAGTGGTTATGTGATCTGACCTTCATGCTAATAAAGTAGCTATCAGTCCGCCAGTAGCCTAAGAACAATCTTTGCTAAAGCAGTGAGGTAAATGAAACACAGCCAGAAACTTCCTTGCAACTTCTAGGCTTGTGAATGCAGAAGTATCAGGTTTGGACTTTGATTTGCCCTTAAAAATATCTGTGGTCATGCCACCAGGCCACCCAGAAGCAGAGAGGAAATTTTTATGAATATTAGATGAACTGTCAAAGTAATAATTTAATTTAGATTTGACGGTTATTATGGAACTATCAATTAAACATACCAGTAATCCAGTTGATTTTATTTATTAAATTTAGATTATATTAATATAGTTTAAAATGCATGACATTTGTTTCGCCTCATCAGGAAACAAATGATCTCTGAGTAAACTTCTCCCTGCCATGAAGCTTAACCCTTGAAGTGTCAAAACATTTTGACTTAATAATTTCGAACAGAATGCTTTCTATGAATTACCTTAGTATTTTTTATATTATGTCTGTGACTATAGCATGCTAACATAGTTTAACCATGTCTAAATGAATTCAGATCATTAGCAAATGTATTGATTAATGTTCTATAATATATGGCTACCTTTGGAACTCTTGAAATGTTAAAGGTCAACTCTTTTTATACTCAATTATCTTTAAACTCCTATCTTTCAAGATTTTTATGTCCGCTTTTCCTGATTTTTCTTTTTTATTTTTAAAGATTTTTTTAAATTTATTTACTTGGCAGAGAGAGAGAGCACAAGTAGGCAGAGAGGCAGGCAGAGAAAGAGGGGGAAGTAGGCTCCCCGCCGAGCAGAGAGCCCGATGCAGGGCTTGATCCCAGGACCCTGAGATCATGACCTGAGCCGAAGGCAGAGGCTTTAACCCATGAGCCACCCGGTGCCCCATGTTCCTGATTTTTCAATTACTGTCAGCCATCAACTGACAGCTGTCACTTACTCACTGTCAGTATGCCTGACTTTAGTAGCCTTCACCCATCCATAATTGCTTTTAATCTAACATAATCTGAGGAGGAAATTAGGCTGTTAGAATAATGTCCACTATAGGAGACATCTCCTCCCAGTGGAGACAGATGAGATAAGGTGGGAACTCTTAGCACAAAAAACTCTGAGGTTTAATAAGAGGACTTGATGCTATCTGTTTAGACTATAAGGACACCTTTGATTACTCATTAATTCAACTTTCACTAGGCTCTAGGGACCCAAAGATGAGAATGTTGTAGTTCATGCCCTAAGGATGCTTCCCAAACCAGTAAGTGCCTGGCTATCACAGAAGGACAGATAGACCATGGAGAGCAGCAAATAAAACTGTAATCTCTGGAATTCAGCTGGGTTTTGAATAAGTAAAATTTCTGAATAAAAGAAAAGGATTATTTGAAGGCTGCTCTTAAATTTATCCAAAGACGAATATGCTGCTTAGAAGTTCCAATTCAGTGTGTGTGTGTGTGTGTGTGTGTGTGTGTGTGTATACAGGCCACATTTTCTTTTTTTTTTTTTTTTTAAAGATTTTATTTATTTGACAGAGAGAAACACAGCGAGAGAGGGAACACAAGTAGAGGGAATGGTAGCAGGAGAAGCAGGCTTCCCGCTGAGCAGGGAGCCCGATGCGGGGCTCGATCCCAGGACTCTGGGATCATGACCTGAGCCGAAGGCAGCCGCTTAACGACTGAGCCACCCAGGCGCCCCCAGGCCACATTTTCTTTATCCATTCATCAGTTGATGGACATTTGGGCTCTCTCCATAGTGTAGCTCTCTTGCTATTGGCAATGATGTGGATGGAGCTAGAGTGTATTATGCTAATAAAATAAGTCAGTCAGGGAAAAACAAATATCATATGATCTCACTCATATGTAGAATTTAAGAGAGAAAACAGATGAACATATGGGAAGGGGGAAAAGAGAAAAAGGAGAGAGGAAAACAAGCCATAAGAGACTCTTAACGGTAGAGAACAAACTGAGGATTGGTGGAGGGAGGTGGGTGGGGGATGGGCTAGCTGGGAGACGGGGGTTACAGAGGGTACTTGTGGTGAGCACTGAGTGTTGTACTTAGGTGATGAATCACAGAATTCTCCTCCAGAAACCAATATTCCTCTGTATGTTAACTTACAAAATTAAATCTATAAAAAAAGAGAAAAATGGGGCGCCTGGGTGGCTCAGTGGGTTAAAGCCTCTGCCTTCGGCTCAGGTCATGATCTCAGGGTCCTGGGACTGAGCCCCTCATCGGGCTCTCTGCTCAGCGGGGAGCCTGCTACCCCCTCTCTCTCTGCCTGCCTCTCTGCCTACTTGTGATCTCTCTCTCTCTCTGTCAAATAAGTAAATAAAATCTTTAAAAAAAGAAAGAAAATTAAAGAAGTTCCAATACATATTAAGGGAAATACTAGAATAAATATTAAATGCAGTGACCCTGGGAGTCTGACAAACCTGCATCTGAATGACCTTGGACAATCTTATTTTGATTCCTCTCCTCTAAGAAGGAGATGTAATGCCTACCTTGAAGGTTGCTGTGAGGACTGTGTGAAATGGTATGTGAAAAGTACACTGATATGAAGAATTTGAGAGGCAAGGGGGGGCTTTGTGGGGGGGTGGGGGAGAGAAATGAAACAGGAGGGGATGGGGAGAGAGACAAACCATAAGAGACTCCTAGACTCATGAAACGAACTAAGGGTGGCTGGGAGGCGGGGGGTGGGGGGTAGGGATAGGGTGGCTGGGTTGTGGACATTGGGGAGGGTATGTGCTATGGTAAGTGCTGTGAAATGTTTAAGCCTGATGACTCACAGACATGTACCCTGGGGCAAATAATACATTATATGTTAATTAAAAAATAAATAAATGAATAATTAAATATTTAAAAAAAGTACACTGAATCCAGTTCAGTGCCCCATTAATATTCTCTTTCCTGCCTTTTCTTCCCCTCACTTGCCTTTGGTGTTTTTTGGTGAGGGGTATCCTGTAAAAAGAGTGAAAAATAAAATGACAAATACCTCTTTTCATATTTCTATGAGGCTGCCTGAAGTCATGTTCTTTTAATTGAATGACAGTCACATCATTTGGAAGGCTGGTCTAATAATAGCACCAGAGATTGGAAGCTGACAAAGTGCAAATTTTCAGTCAAGTCTTGATTCCAGTTTAGATGTGGAAAGAAGAGAGTTGCAAGAGAATCCTTGTTACTGAAAACACGGACACCTCCATAGGCCCACTCTTGTATTAGAATTGTTTGGACCCTTTTTAGTAAAACACAAAGCAAATGCCAAATGTGTATATCAGCCAACTCTAAAAAAAGGTTATAAAACCCGAATGTGTGAGACTCAATGGTGCCTTGGGGCGTCTTTGCTGGCACCTTCGCTTGCCTGAAGTGTTCATGTGGGTCATTTGGATGTGTTTCTCCTTCCTGTGAAAGGCTTCAGTTCATCAGGCAATTCCCCATACTGTGCCATTTTGTAATTCCAACCTATATTGCTAAAGAAAGCCTTCGGTGACCCTGAGTAAATCAAGAATAGAAAATTACTCGCGTTTCATGCTCTTCACAGCTGTGTTAGTGAAGACATAGATTTTCATTGACCCTCACAGAAGTCATCTGTCAGAAATAATGCCCACCGAAGGATCAATTAGTTACACTTTTGTTTTAAGTAACTGCAGTTTTCTTTCTCTGTCTCTTCACTGGTCTAAACCTGCTTGCTTTTGGGGCGAGATACTTGATGTTCACCTGTAAATAGTGGCTCCTTTGTGGTCTCATACATTTTTTTTAACCAGCTGATTTAGGCTGTGCTTTTAAAATATTAGAACTCTGGATTTAAACCCAATCACTTTTCTTTACTAGTTGTATCAACAGATGTTCAGTGTTTCGTTTTTCCTTCAGGGTGTATGGTTTCTCACTGACTCTTGGCTTCGCATGGGGATTCTCTGCTATTGGTTTTGTAAGAATTTAAGCTGTTTAAAGCTGTTTGTTCTTGTGGCCAAGAGCTCCTAGTTCCCAAAGCAACGGTTTATCACCCGCCCTGTGTTATCTCTGCTCTTACATTTCTTCAATCACAGAACACACCAGCAGGGGCGAGCTAGATCTGTGGGTAGCGCGTGCGCTTGGTATGCACGGACTGTTTATGGTGAGCCGTGTGGGTCGGGCTCATGTTCCTGGAGTGCTTTGAGCAGCTTTACTAATCTGTCAGCATAGTATGTTCTCGTGGATAAATATAGACAAACGGGCACTCTGTGAGTTGTAGGTCACTGTCTTACTGTGCAGCTAAAAATTGTCCCATTGGTATGAAGAGTCTGCCCTGGACGGAAGGCCTGTTTTAGTTTGTCTTCTACTGTAGGTCTTTAGCACCTGACTAAAAATACACCTTGGCCAAAAATAAGAGAGCCCTACCTTGTGGCCGAGACACTCATGGTGCCAGCGAGCAACGGGATCATGGAGTCCGTCATTATGTTTTTTTGCTTTGGAACATAGTCTTTGTAGCAGTTCCAGACTGTTCGTTTGGGTTCCTTTTCAGGCTCATGGAGATTACAACCGCTTGTTGGAGACGATCCTGTGTGATCAGCTTCATAAAAGGGCTTGGTAGGTAGGAAAGGCTGGGGACACGTATGGCGTGAATCCTTGGTTGGTAAATGCTGAATGTAGGGAAGATTCTCCTAAAGGTTTCAATGGATGGGGGCGGGGAGGGGGGCAATTTCATCTGCATGTGGGGATTGGCTTAGAATGTCACTGTTTAGAGGCAGGAATAATGCTTTTTGTGTTTCTGTTTGGAATTGGGGTATTTCAGAGGTAATTTTTGTATATAAGTCTATGGAACAGCAGGCTGTGACGTAATGGAATTTTTCTGTGCACTGAAGTTTCACTAAAAGATTCAGTACGACTCTCTGTGCTGCAAAATTGCAATCTGTAAAAATAGCTCAGTATGTATCTGGAAAATAGGTAATACCGTTGCATTTTATATTACAGCAAAGGTAGGATTTATGCTTGGTTTCTTCTAAATATAAATGTAAATACTCAATTATTTTGTTTAAAGTATTGAAATAAGCCTGAGGAAGTTTTCCCCTTTGCTTTTGGCTTAGCCTTCTCTATCACATACAAATAAAATGTTTTCTTTTATTGTTTATGAATTAAAAAAAACAGGATATTATGGGTTAACCAACATTAAATGGGTCCAAGCTGCATGCCTCTGCTTTTCCTTTATCAGAGTAATAGTCTGCTTACATTAGTTCTAGCATAACCTTGTAAGCAATATCGTACAAGAGTTCAGAAAAATTAATGAGAGGAAACTTCCGTGACACAGGGTTAATTACATGCATCTTGGATATCGACCGTTTAACTTTCTGTTTAATGAAGGTAGGAAAAGTTAATTTGTAAATGGTAAAGGCATAACATATTGCTCTGATAGAGGAGAAACATTTTGTTTATTAATGATTTGGGAGATTTAATTACTTGTTAATTATTCTTCTGCACTATCTCTAATGAAACTATTAGATATTTGCATACGACACCATTCTGTTTCTGGGAATGAAGTCTCTATTAGTCATTAAATTACTCCCTACTTTGTGGTTTATGAAAGTTGAGAGTGTTTTAGGAACTTTTTTTTCCTCTAAGAGATTTTGTTGTTGTTGATGTATAACAAGTGTACAAATTTAATGATAAAACTTACAGTTTCATGTAATTGGGAAAAAATGCTGCATCATAATAGGGCTCATGTGAGCTACTTAGTATTTCTGTTTGATATCTCTTGGATACGTTACTAACCCTCCACTGAATGGACCACTCCCATGATCTGGCAGCCATCTTAGCTCCTTTTTACTTACTGCCTTCCTAGCTCCCAATATATAAACTTAACTTTTATAAGAGGTCAGTAACAACAAGTATGTTTCTGTGAGTTCATAGATTTATCACCATCTCACCGCCTTAGATTATAAACTTCTGGTAAGCATGTGTCAAGTGAATTTCACATAGTCATTGTATGTTTTCGTAACTATTTAAGGATCTAGTGAAACCTAAAATCTTTTTTTATTAAATGAGCTGTCATCTAAGTAAATAAGTGCATATGAACCAGGAATTTAATAGATGTTTTGTTGTTGGCAAAATAAAAAACTAACTAGACTACCAAGGATTTCACTTATTAAGTTAATGTAACAAACACCGAATGAGCTTCTACTGTATACCCTGCACTGGAAATTCTTCCTTTACTATAGATGTTGGAAATGTATCTTCTGTTGTCATGTATATTATATAATGCATATACATAATGTCTATATCATATGTATGTATATGTATATTATTGTGTACATATGTATGTATGTATATTAACTAATAGAATGCATACTGCAATGCATATCATAACTGTGCATATGCATTTTATAATATAACCTATATTAACAAAGACATATGTAGGATTAGACTCCCCTTAGGTCACTGCCTTCACCATGTAATCTGAAAGGGGATCCTGCAGGGGAATAGCTAAAACTTTCCTTTATGACCGTCATTTGTCGAAATATGGCAGCCTCTGGCACCGTTCCTCATGGCTGTCCCTGCACATCCAGTCTGCTTTGTCCTCATTGTCCCTTTAGTTTGGGTCTCTGTGTAATGCTTCCACTAGCACAATGACAAAAACTTCTATCAGAGACTGTTCCTCTCTTTCCCTTGATGCCCGCTTCAGTATGATTCAAATGAAATGGCTCAGGAAGCCGGGCTTGCCATTTGGGGTAATGTCTAATGCCCAGATAATGGTTTGCGAGCGACTGCTGTTCCAACAGCTTCTAGAACCTTTTTGACCATGACCCACAGAAAAAACACATCTTGCATTAGGACCCCGAACACACACTCCATACATATGTATAGGTGCAGACAGAGACTGAAAACAGAAGTTTTGTGAAGTAGTGCTTACTTAGCCTCACTGTGCAGGATGTCATCACCCTGCTATTTTCTCTTCTGTGGTTTTCTGTCTCACTGAACTCATCCTGGTTAGCACCCAGTAAATAGGTTTGATGATCGAGTAATGGGTCACAAGCCCCACTTTGACAAACTGCTTTCAGGATTTCATAAGCCAGGCATGCTCAACACACCAATAATCAAGTTCTCTACCAAAATGACACGCTGTCATCCATGATACTATATTCTATTCTTGGGCAGATTGGTGCTTTATTTGTCAGCATCTTGCTTGGTTGCAGAAATAGCTCTCTCAATAGACTTAATGTGAGTCTTGAGTTGAATGTCCAGCTTCTAAGCTGGAGACAATTCATGACCTTAGAGAGCTTAATGCTTCCTTACTCCTTAATGCAGCAAATATTATTGAGTATTAAGCTGGAAAGAGAGGGTACAAAGGGAATCAAACAAATTCCTTGCCCTTGCTGCACTTAAGTGCAGTGGGGAGACAGGTAGAAAACAAATCTATAATGCGTTATCATGTATCAGTGGGAGGTCAGTGCTCTGTAGGAGGGTAAAGCTGGGGAAAGGGACAGAGGGAAGTACCAGGGAGTGGTTGGCCAGAAGGGAGTGAACCACTATCAGGTGTCCTTTCTTCTCGACTTCTATGAATTCCTACAGCCCCAGTGCTCCCTACAACCTCCATTCTCTTCTGCCTCGACGCCTTCTCTGACTGTATCTATCATCGGTTATTTCCAGGCCTCAACTTCATTGTCCCCATCCCAGAGGGCCCTGCCCTGACCCCACAGTCACAGATATGTCCCCCCTGTGCCCTTCACAGCACTCACTATTTTGTAATTATATTTCTGGGTATATCTATTTTATAATGCCTGCCTCCCCTGCATACTGGCAGCTCCCCCAGCAGCTTACACAGTGCTTGGAGTAGAGTGGGCCCTCGGTAAATATTAGCTGATTGAAGAAATAAAAAATGAAATACATGAATAAATTAAGCTAGCAAATGCTCTCCTAAATGTGTGTGCTCTTCCAACCTGACACTGCCTTGTAGCATCTTGTAGCTGAAAATACTACTTTTTAAAAAAATCTCTCAGATTGTCTTTTTAAATGCCTCTTTGAATTCTCCCCAGAACTTTGCAGAGTAACTTATACATATCAAGGGTCGATGAAAATTTGTTACTCAGTGAACTGATTAACTGATCTCACTCATAAACTTTTGAGACCCAAATATTTCTGAAAGGACTCAAACCATATTGTGATAGAGGTATGATAAAGGATGGCCGTGTAAATGACACCCTACGTCCTTGTCATGTGTCCTAAGTATAAACACTCTGAGACCCATAACACTCATTCTACACATTTAACTTGTGTGGAAGGATGTGGTTGGGCTTGAGATCTGAGTGAACATTCAAATTAAAGATGGTGTTTGATTTTTTTTCAGTGTATTTTTTTAATTGAGTTTAGTTCCTCAATGGAATAATGAAGGAATAATAGTATTTCTTCGTTATTGCCATTATAAGATCTAGGCAATTTTTTTACAAATAGGCCTTCTCTTTTAAAAAATGTTTTATCATGAAATTGTTTAAACACAAAAGGGGAAAGAATAATAGTACAATACACAATATATCGCCATGACTGAGATTCAACAGTTATCAAGATTTTTCCAGGTTTGCTTCATTTAGACCTTCTTTCTCTCTGTTAAAGCATGTCGAGTCAAATAAAGATATCATTTCATTGAACTCCATACAATCAGTATGTATTCTAGAAAACATGGGTATGTTCTTACCTACCCACAGTGCTAATTTCATACCTAACAAAATTGACCATAATTCTGTGATGTAACCTAATCTCCAATCCATATTCAAGGTGCTTTGATTGCCATTTTCAGAAAGGTCTTTAAACAGTTGGGCTGCTTCAATCAAGATTCAGACAAGATCCACACATTACGTTTGGTTGTTCTGTCCCCTAAGTCTTTAATCATCCTACCCATTTTTATCTCCTCCATTGTCTTGTAGAAATTAGTGCAGTTGTCTAATAAAACATACCTAACTTTGAATTATCTCTTTGCTTCCTTAGGGTGACATTTAACTTGTTCCTGTATCCCCATTGTTTTCTTGTAAATGGACATTAGCTACAATGTTTTGAAAGTTTGATGAACATGGATGTAGGACAAATTACAACTCCCTCTCTGCCACATTGCCAAAGTCCAAAGTCGTTTCTGTTCTGGTGGTAGGAGCCTGAGAGACACTCTGTCATTCAGGAGCGCATAGCCAACATCACTTTCAGTGGGTGGGCATAGTAACTCTGACCAATATCGTGCCACTGGTAGAGAATTTTGAGAAAGCTTCTAGAGTCGATACTCTAAAAATGCTTCTTAAACACCTTAATTATTATAACGTCTCATCAGGATATGTATTTTGCATATTTTCTTTATTGGGAATGGGTGATATGACCGGACTTCAGGTCCATCTGTATACGATTCACTTACTGTCTTCCTTCTTGTTCCAGTAAACCCCATCCAGATTCCCATCTTCATCCTTTTTTTCATAACATGGGCAGTGGTCTTTCATTGGTATTTTTCCTTCAAACAGCCCTTCTTTAGTCCACCCTACACAACACCAGTTCAACATTCTTCCCAGAAACCTTCTAGCTCCCAGTTGTCCTCTCAAAGTCTAAACTCTTTGGCTAGAATTCAAGACCTTAATTCTAATCATAAGAACTAGAAACCTACATTTTCTTTAATGTTTAAAGAGTTTAAGTCTTTCACATATATACTTGCTCAATTATTTCTTTCACACAAAGCTGTAGTATAGAATCAGGTGGGTCCAGTTCAACAAATATTAAGTAAGTACAGTTGTTGAATTAATTGTGCCAGACACCGTGCTAAGTACATGGAATAAAGACAAGATGTTGTCCTGTTCTTGAAGATTTTACAGTTCCTTAGTGAACCCATTTTACCATCCTGGTACCCTGCCTTTAACCATCAGTTTGTTCTCTGTATTTATAGGTCTGATTCTACTTTTTGTTTGTTTATTCATTTGTTTGTTGTTGTTTTAGATTCCATATGTGAGTGAAATCATATGGAGTGTATCTTTCTAATCCAACTTATTTCACTTAGCAGAATACCCTCTAGTCCATCCGTGTTGTTGCAAATGGCATGATCTCATCCTTTATGTGACTGTGTGATATTTCATTATATATACATATATGTACACTCCATCTTCGTTATCCATTTGCCTATTGATGGCTAAGTGTTAATATTTGAATTGTGCAAGTCTTGAATAAGTGATGTTTTATGAATTTTCAGCGTATATAGTTTTTAAAGGTTTTATTTATTTGAGAGAAAGAGAGAGAACATAAGCAGATGGAGGGTCAGAAGGAGAGGGAGAAGCAGACTCCCCACTGAGCAGGGAGCCCGATGCAGGACTTGGTCCCAGGACCCTGGGATCGTGACTTGAGCTGAAGGCAGATGCTCAACCAACTGTGCTACCGAGGCTCCTCTTCGGTATATTTCTATATGGTCATAGAATACTGGTGCAGAAAGGGCAACCTGGCCTGGCCTCTTTAAGAATAACAGATAAGGAAGCCCAGTTGGTGCAAGTTCATCTGCCAAGGTCATATGGAGTCAGACTCAGACCCTTGACTCCCGTTTCAGTGTTCTTCTTATGTTTTGCCTGAAGAGCACTGAGTTAAAGTTAGTGAGGTATATCTATAGGCAAATGGAATTAAAAACAATGTTGATAACTGGATTAATCGGTCCTTCTTCTTTATATCAGAGGCATCAGATTATAGTCCCAGGCCAGCAGCTTTGGCATAACCTGGGATTGGTTAAAAATGCGTTTATTGAGCCCCGTCCCAGACCCGCTGAATCAGGGGGGGGCCACCCTTCTGGGAGAAGCTGATGTGCCGAGATTCCGATCACCACTGATTCACATTGTAAGTCAACATAGAGTTTTCAAAGTTAACGTTTAAAAAAAAAAGCGCAAAGCCTTGTCCCCGTAATCACAAAGTTGGACTCAGTGGATTGCAAATTACTGAGACTTTGCAGCATGAAATAAGCCAGAAGAGGAAGAAATAGAAAGGAAAAGAGAACGAGAGAAGGAAGAGAGGATGGCCAGTGAAGGACACACGGATTAGAGCAGTCGGTCGGTTCTGCTGGGGAGAAGGAAGCTGAAATTCAGGATTATCCTGCCTCCAGCAGGTTATTCGATCTCCTTTTGGTGAGAAAGGACCTTGAAATGTCAATGTAACCTCATCTTCCTTTGCTCACAGATCTTGGCAGACATTCTTTCAGGCTCTGATGACAGTACCTACTTTGAAAATCAGGAAAGGTCCGTGTAATTGCATCTTAGCCGATGACAGACATTTATAAAGGAAATCACTGAAGGGTTACTGTCATTTCTGTAAGATAAAATACTGAAAGGCAAAGGAAGGGAGAAAAGCAAACAGGGTAGCGACGCAATACTTCTGCATTCTTTATTCAACTCCTTCGCTCTCTCCTGGGTATGTAGTCTTCGGGAGACCAAAGACAAAAGTGGTTTGGAGAGGTCGCAGACTGAACAGAAGTTCAGTTGCTCCTTGTTCGAATAATAACCAGTTAAAGTTGATATCATCCGTATATCTAGGAAGGAGTAGTCTCTAGACCTTTCTAAGGTGTGAGAATAATCAGATTTCATGTATTTTATGGGTTTTCAATTTTTTTTTTTAAGATTTTATTTATTTGATGAGGGAGAGCACAGCAGGGGGAGCAGCAGAGGGAGAGGGAGAAGCAGGTTCTCCATTGAGCGGGGGCCCGATGTGGGGCTCGATCCCAATACCCTGGAATCATGAACTGAGCCACTCAGGCGTCTCTTGGGCCTTTAATTCTTAACTTTTTTTGTACTCCTAGCTCTTTCCAAAGTCCTTCTACTGGCTGGAAAGATGCTTTCAAGTTTAAGAGGGCAGACAACTTGGCAGGAGGGACCTCCATGGCTGGCAGTTAGGTTAGCCTTTCTAGAAAATCACCAACTATACTGATCTATAGGATCATTCTTATTCTCCAAGTCTCAACATTTATATTTTATTTCTTCATCCCTTGAAGTTCCAAAACTGGCTCATACCAGGGCCAAGGTAAGGGAACTTACTTTATTCAGTCTTCATCACAGACAACTGGTTTGTTTTTAAATTCAAGGTCATACAGGAAGGTCAGAATATATGCTATCAGAGAAATATGGGCTCAGGTCCTGGGTCAACCATTCTGTGGCCTTAGGTAAGGCCACAGGGTTTTCTGTGACCTTCATTTCTCTCAGACTACAGGGTTCTGTCTGTAAATGTGAGATTGGCCTTCTAGGGTTATTTCTGAAAATTAAAGGCATTAATTATTCTAGATATATCTTGTGGACCCTCAAACTCGAAGGAACACAATTTGAGAACTATAGGACTGAGAGAACTAAGTAGTGGAAGAGAAAGGAAGAATATTTTAGCAACAAAACTGGGAGGGACATTTCACATTACCAGAATTATATAGAAATTCATTAAGAAGAACTTAATATGTCACTGATTATATTTTTCTCCAAGGCAGAAAGAATTTCTGAGTGCTTATACCTTGTATTCTCTTCTTGACTGATTTTGAAATATATAAAATTAGGAATCACCCATCTCTTTGTTAAAAAATATTTTTCCATTGCTCAAACTAATTGTTTCTTCTTATCCCAACATTTTCCACTTCTTAATAACACTCTTCAGAGGAAAATAATTCTTCCTATCACATTTGGAAAATTTTTTTTCTTTTTATCCTAATTTATTTTGCGTGACTTTTAAAGTTTCTGGTCATTTTGAGTATTTGCAGTACCTTTTAAAATGCCATTTCTTAAGCACCCTCATAAATGCATTAGTGGACAATTTATTACAGTTCTATACACAGTGTGACATGTTTTCACAGTAGCTGCGTCATTCTTGGTTTGTTATTTTTATGAAATGTTCCTGTAATGCCAGTAAACAAATAAGTCTTATGGGACAAGAGAGATTTGAGGTGAACATCAGGTCCTAAAGAAGGATCCCAGCACTTGGGTACTAACGGGATTTGCCTTCCAAACCTACAAAAGGATTGAGTCCCTGAGAACTGGCAGAAAGAATAATGTATATCCAACTGTGAACAAAGAACTCTAATCAATTTACCCCTGTGTTGAAAGATAGGTTACATTGATCTCTAGGAAATAACGTTGTTTAAATGAACCTCCATTTCTAAGAGAAGTAACTATGTTGAACATTTACCACCATATAAAATCCCAGGGGCATTTCAAAAGAAAAGGAAGCCTTTTTTTTTTTTTTTTTTTTTTTTAATTTCAAATGCTCAGCGTCAGACTGTAGTTACGGGAATGTCAGAAACAGCATCAGGTGTTTTGAACAACTGGCTCTGTGCTTCTCCACCTTTATAAGCTGGAAAAAAGCAGACAAAGATGGCGCTCTTTCCTGAGTCACATACCTGGTGGAGGGAAGTAGGGGAGCTGTGTGTCGTGTTGGACGGGGGTTGAGTTCATGCCCTTTGCAGCCTGGTTAGCATTCTAATTCCCAACCAGAACTGGCACAGAAATGGGCGGGCCAGAGTGATGGGTTGCAAAAGCAGATCCTGCCCAAGCCAAATGTTGTTTGGATTTTCTTAGACACCAGGAAGGCACAGTTTTCATTCCTCTCCACAGCAGTTCCACACTAAAACATTTGAACATTCCTCTATCTCTTCACTCTGTTTAATTTTTTCTTTTTGAACATACTGTGATCTGTGTGTGCATGCGTGTGTGTGTGTGTGTGTGTGTGTGTGTGTGTGTTCACAAAATTGCTGATTGCATGGCCCTGCCTCAGCAAACCATAAACTCCGTGAGGGCGGGAACGCTGTGTTCTTTTCACTGCTACCTTCCCAATGCCTGGAACAGTGTGTGAAACCTAAGTACTCATTAAATAGATTTTGGTTGGAATGAATGAATGAATGAATGAATGAATGAATGAATGAATGATATCCTATAACGACTGATGGTATTAACTTCACTGAAAAACTGACTGAGAAAACCAATTGTTCTCCTGTAACAAATTGTGTGCCCCTTTTAGCCTCTGGGACGTTCACACGAGGAAACTCATTATGACATTAACTTTCAGTGACATAATAAAAACGTAGCTGAACTCGGAGTTGTGGGGTCTTTGTCCTGGTGTTGCAGTTAGGAAGTTAGTAATTCCTGGAAATGCTGGTAATTCAAGGAAAGTGTCCTGAAGACCTTAGCCAGCTAGAAGCAGCCAGCCCAAAAGGCAAGTTATTAGGCAATGACATTGGGGAAAAAAAGTCATGTTCGAAAGATCATCGCTTGCAGTCAGAAATAGATCTAATAAAGAGGTAATGAATGGGCCACAAAAGCCAAAAAGAGACTTCTTATAGATTAAGGAATGGAGCCTGTTCACTCTAAGAAATACAGACCCAGGGAAAGAGAGGAAGCAGCCCCTGAAGCCTCCAGCAGAACCAAAGAGAAACAGAAATTGGGATAAAGTGATAATGTCAACAAAATCCATTTAAGGTACAAGAAGGCAGTGGAGAAAAATTCGAACATGTTAAATCCAAGATTAAAATGTAAATGAGAAAATCTAAAAAGAAAGCAAGTTTCGGAAAGATTTATTAAGTAGGGTTCCAGTTAATAGCTGAACGTGGTGCTTTTCTTCGGGACTCCCACCTCAGCTCCCCACCCACTAGAACCCTGGTTTGGGTGACTTCCTAGGGCCATTGATCTGATGTGAGCAGATGGGAAGATGAGCTGAAGAAGAAAAGAGAAGAGGATTAAAGCAGATGGAGATGAAGCTCAAAAATGTGTCCCATGCAGGAAATTTAAATGAGAGCAGTTTTCAATCTAGCAAATTAAATTTTTCCTTCAACCTATATTTTTAGGTGGGGAGGATGAGGTAACCGTGACCTGTCAGGACCCCTTGATGAGCAAGGATCTCTATTTCCAGAGATCTGGGGAGAATCAGATCCCATGGGATCTCTATTCCCACCATGGGGGCAGCTGGGTGGCCCGGACCCCGCCTGGTTGGGGAGGGAATCCTGACCTGGACCCTGATGGGTGAGCGAACTTGCTGGCCTGGCTGGACAGAAGGCAGTGGAAACACTGTGAGTGGGGAGGAATCGATTCAAACAGGAACTGCCTGCATTGGTAGAGCTGGAAAGGGGCTGAAATGTGGCTCTTGCTGAATTGGCGGCGGGTCTATTTCCATCAAAAATAAGTTCCATTTTTAAAAAAATAAATGAATGAATGAATAAATAAATTAAATAAATTAAAAAAAAATAGGCCAAAGACCTTAATATCTTCGGTGACACCTTGTGTGAAATGCAAATTAAAACAATAAAAAAAAAAAAGTTCCAGTTACAAATCAGACCTGTGAGGGAAGAGATGTAATTCTTCAGAGCTAAATTCTTCAGCTTGATTCTGAATTCTTTATACACCCAAATTTTTTTTGTAGGCTTATCTTTTGGAAATCTACAAAAGGCTACATCACTCTTTTCCCCACTTTCTCCAGCTGAGAACTACATATCAAACTTCCTGTAGCCTTTCCCTGGGAGGGTCCTTGTCATGAATCTGACTTGAGACAACATGCAGGATGGACCCATCACTGCCACCACACCTGTTGGAGTGTCTGATTCCATGGCCCTGTGCCAAATGGCTTTTATGCAAATTCATCTTTAAGTTCTGGAGACTTTTTAGCGCGGTGCCATTTTTTCCGTCTTTTGCTCTTAGAGTTCGTACCCATAGATGTTGCCTCTTTCCCTTGTAGTTTTCTGTTCCCAGGCTCAAGAACTTAAAAACTAGACCATTGATCTTAATTGTGCAAGCAAGTGCAAGGGGAAGTCTAACAAAGCTTTTCTCATAATGATGTTCTAGTGTTTGGACTAGTGTGAACTTCGGGACTCGGTTTTGACTGCCAGAGAACATGGGCTTCCTGGTTCTCAACTCCGTTGTCACCAGATAACTGAGTTGCTGGAAGGTGCCAGGTCGTACGTTTACTTTTGAAAATCATTCTGACGAAAGATGAGAGTTTGTTGTGAATTAATTAGGGTAGGACGAAGAGGCGTTATTAAAACAGAGCAGATCTCATTCAAGGACACTTCATGCGACTTACCCCATGAAATGTGACTGCATCTCCACCCACCCAGTGGATGTGTTTGGAGCAGGAGGGATGGGCGGGGCCCCTCCCCCCCCTTGAATCTCTCACAGCGCTGGTGGGGGCCCTGCTGGGCTAGACTAGTTCCAGCTCACTAAGGCTGTGCAGACTTTTGTACTCACAAGGATGTCCAGCTGTGAAGTACAGGAGACTAAGTTTTTTTTCTTTTTTTTTCTGACAGCAGTGACTTGGTACTTTGGCCATTTGAATGGAATATTCGTCTGAGAGAGATTTCAGTATCTGAATTTCAACTCTCTGGTTCAAAACGCGACGTTGCAGGCAGACTGCCAGAGGTCACTCTTACGAAAAATCCTGTCACTGTGGTGATGACTTTTGGGGCCCCAGAGTCTTACAATTATGGATCTGATCTTGCAATTATATATGATATCAACCAGATTCATTCTGTCTTCTAGGAATGGATTAAATCCTGGGGAAAACTAAAGATAATGAAAGACTGCCCTCCACTTAGACTTTCTCAGTTTATATTCCGGTTCCCAGGCCTATGGCACAATGCCCTTGATAACACGAGAAAGACCTTCTGTCCCTCTGTAAGTTGGCCTTGGGAGCCTTCCCACTTCCAAAAGACACCTGCACTGAGAAAGAAGCAGGTAAAGCAGAGGGGTGAGCAGCACTTCATTGACATCACCTGATTTTGAATATGTCCAATTAGAATAAGTCATGCCTTTTAGGGACACTTGAGGTGCCATTTAACTAATGACTCTTGATTGCAAATACCGCGCCCTCTTCCTTTCAAGACTCTAGCTACGGATTCTTCTCCGAGAGCTCCCTCGCTATGAATCACTTCAAGATGTACAGAAATAAAGCTGTCATTTTAGACAGTTATTTAAGGAGATCTATTGAATATTATCTATGCGAAGGACTCTGTACTAGACCAGAGAGTGGCAGTCTTGCTGGGAAACTTTTAGGGGATATGAAACAGAACATATGATTCATACAGGCCATGCCTGGGACAAACTATGCGACCAGCTGATAATCACTTCACTTGTCCACTGTCTTCTGAGTCGTCTTCGGTAATGTGGGATGTGCAATGTCAAAGAGCATGACTTAACTGTTTAAATACTGTAATACACACTTACCAGTGAAGAGTGGCCTATTGGATATAGGTTTTGTGGAGATGGATCTAGACATGGTTCTGAAAGGACAGGAGAATTAGATGAGCAGAGAGGACTAAAAAGGAGGCACAGGGGAGAAGAGTGTGCCGATGGGCCAGCCAGGGCATCAGTGTGACTCAGGTGCCAGATGGAGATGATCTGTGGAAGGCTGTCAAAAGCAGGCCATGTGTTTGAGGCTGGATGATAATTAAGAGCCACTGAAAGGGGCGCCTGGGTGGCTCAGTGGGTTAAAGCCTCTGCCTTCGGCTCAGGTCATGATCTCAGGGTCCTGGGATCAAGCCCCACATCAGGCT
>CM053605.1:106889273-106969710 GCA_028646535.1 Procyon lotor
AAAAAAAACATCTTAAATGTTGGGGGATTTCTCAGTTCTATTGCGTGCTTACAAAATAATTTACCTAAAGCAATGTGGTAACCGGAAGTACTTTGAGATTATCAAACATGGCATAATGCAAACTTAATGTAATCAAAGCACTTAAATCCTGACACCATTCCTAAAGAATAAGGCCAAGTTATGACATGAAGCACAGCATTCTTGATACGATCCTTAGCCTTATGTTTGTGTTTTAAAACAGCCAATCTGGATATTTATGATGTTATTTGCAGCCAGTAAGAGCATCTGTTATATTTTTCAGCTTCTCCAGTTGGCAACGGTTATATCAAGCCTCCAGTTCCACCTGTTTCTGGCACACAAAGAGAGAAAGGGCCGCCAACCATGTTACCCATCAATGTGGACCCAGACAGCAAACCAGGAGAATATGTCCTCAAGAGTTTATTTGTCAACTTCACCACTCAGGCTGAGCGTAAGATTCGCATCATCATGGCAGAACCTCTGGTGAGTATGGGTCACGTCACCCTTTTAAATTCATCTTGATGCTAAATATAGTAGATTTTACAGCTCCAAGAAAAGATGGATTTCCCAAAGTGTTTTCGATACCGTAGGTAATTTTTTTTTTAAAGTTTCCTGATTTAAAAAAAAAAAATGAGAGTCAAGGACTTCAAAACAATCTTTGGCAAATACATTTAAGTAGCATACTTCGCTAGTACATTTAAGACTAATAAGCATAATTTAACAATAGGTATGAATCCTGGAAAAATTATGGTCAGGGTTTCTGCTATATGTATACTTTAGTCAAAATCTTTTGTCTGTTTTTAAAGTAAATGAGAAAAAAAAAATTCCTCAAGTGGCTGCCTAGACTCCTAGTTTGAGAACCTGTGGTCTCCGTGATCTATTGTCTGAGGAAGTTATTTGATGAGTCATTCAGAAACACCTCTTTGTTTTCTGAAAATTGGAGGACAGGAAATTCTCGGCTCACTTACCTTTAGGTCCCTTATTAGACAGATAATGTCCTTGGACGTCAGTATCTTTCTTTGAACACGATTCTGGTACAAAATAAGGCATGTGTTTCAGCCTATGTGAATTGCTCTAACAAGGGCTCTACAGACAGAGTCCTGAATCTCGAAAGGACAGTCAGGAAGGAAGAAAAGTCCAATTGGTAGATTCAGATTACTTGTTTTCTGACCTTCACGGGACACACAATAAGAGAAAAAAGGAATTCAGAATGACACAGCTTTTTCTATGAAGCTCGCCTTTGTACCTCCTGAGAGGATACTGGGGCACGAGAAGATGATGTGAGGTTGGGTTTATGGCATCAGGGCTTAAAATAATTAAATATGATATTACTGAACCCACAATGCAAGTTTCTTTTTTAAAAAAAAATACCAGATGGATAATGCTCAACATCGTCTATTAAAAATAACCTTTGTGGGGCACCTGGGTGGCTCAGCTGGTTAAGCGTCTGACTCTTGGTTTAGGCTCAGGTCATGATCTCGGGGTCCTGAGATAGAGCCCCTGCGCTCGGCATGGAGTCTACTTGAGGTTGTCTCTCTCCCTCTCCCCCTAGCTGCCCTCACTCTTCCTCTCTTTAAAAAAAAAAAAAAGGAAAAATGACCTTTGTAGGAATCACAATTTAAGGTTTAGGAATCAAAATTCAAGAATATTTGTTAAATATGTGGTTTCCTGAAAGCTACAAATTCTGCATTTTAAAGTTTTTATTTAGAGGGATGCCTGGGTGGCTCCATCAGTTAAGCGTCTGCCTTTGGCTCAGGTCATGGTCCCAGGGTCCTGGGATCGAGTCCCTGCTCAGTGGGGAGCCTGCTTCTCCCTCTGCCTGTTGCTCCCCCTGTTTATGCGTTCCCTCTCTCTCCCTCTGGCAAATCAATCAATTAGTCAAGTTTTTATTAAATCAATGGAGGTTATCTTCATGAATTCTAGCTTCCTATTTTATAGAATGTTTCTTGGTTTTATAGTTTTAATCCTTCAAATTAAAGCTTAGTGCAGTACCTTTCCCCCATTCACTCATTTTTAAAAAAATTTTTCTGCTACTCTTAGTGCTAATAATAATAGCTAATAGTCCTAGAGTAATTACTATGTGCCAGCCACTGGGCTTAATTTATTGTCTCCTTTGATCTTCATAGTGACCTTAGGTATTATTTATATCCCCATTTACAGACAGGAAATGTTGGCACAAAGAGGGCAAAGTAATAACCCAAGGTCGCACAGTGCTAACTTGAACTCAGGCTGGATGCCTTCAGAGCCCACCTCTGAACCCTCTACATTCTGTTGCCAGTCTTTACGTGGTCATCCTTGTGTGCAAATACCTTCTTTAATGTATTAAAACAAACCAACACAGGGCTCTCCTCTAACTTGAATCAGCCAGAAATCC
Source organism: Procyon lotor (assembly GCA_028646535.1). NCBI lineage: Eukaryota > Metazoa > Chordata > Mammalia > Carnivora > Procyonidae > Procyon > Procyon lotor. Next base: position 106,891,666 of record CM053605.1, read on the forward strand.
AGTACCCAAGGTCTCATTTCCCAGAATTGTGCTGATCCTTGGAACCCTCCAAGCACCTGGAGAAAGACTGAGGGTGTGCAGCCCGCCTCCCCTGGTGGAAGGTGAGAAGCCACCTGGCTCCAGAGGTCACAGGACAGTTTAAGGAGCAGAGAGTGGGAAACCACAAATAAGAGTCCTTTCACTTCTTAACAGCGGCAGATCAGGGCTCTCTGAAATTGTTTGTCATGGTGAATTGCCCTAAGGAACAGGGAAGTTGTACAAAAGTTGAAAGAGATGCTAAAAAGGCTAGGCCCTGACGCCTTCTGAGCCATCCCTCTTACTAAAATGATAGGTTATATGTCATTACTTGAGAATTTACAAAGTAAAATATTGGGGTTAATTTTTGAGTTTAACCCAAAAATTTGGGTTTAACTTTCTCATCTTTACGAGCTTGGAATTTATATGTATAGCATTTTGTTCTTGGAGTAAACATTATGTCTGAACAACTAATATGTGCCACAGCATTCTTTTAATTAGAGGTAGGCATTTTTGTTCCTTTCAGTGAGACAACTTATATGTCCCCAGACAAGAAAAATGGAAAAGAAAAAGCATTAAGTCCTGGTCGTCAGCAAATCTTCATGGTGCGCCGAGGGTGAGAGTCCACTAGCGGCTGAGGGCCAAATAGATGAACATTATGTTTTTAGCTCAAGAAATGTATCAATCAATTTTTAGTATTGTTGCTTTTTATAAAAAGGGACTGTTTATTCGCCTTGTATTTTTTGGCAGAGGTGCAAGCTTCCGTGCCATATCCATTTCTGGTCTGCTGGAAAATGCTTAGTAATTTTTGTCCTTGTAGTTGCTTACTTAGGGGACAATAAATGTCAGTAGATTGTGTGGCTTGCTCCCGGATTCAAAAAAGGTTAATGTGCATTTGGCATTTTGTTCTGTAGCCATAGCAAAGAGGTGTTACTTTTGATGTAGGTATAGTATGGTTAAGTGAATTCCAATGAATGTCCCCTACTGTTTCTCTTGCTGAGTTAGGTCTATGTCAAAGACATTGAATCCTTTAAAAGCCTGAGGTTATGTAGGTTTGTGTCAAATCACAAAATTGTATGCTGTTATCTTTGATGTAATTAAAGCGTGTATGGGAGTAGTAAGGGCAATTTTCAAAAAGTTGGAAGTACTTGTGGCAATACTCAGGAATATGTACTTTTCAGTTTACTTTTAGAAGACTAAATTCTTCAAAATTCCACATCAGTTGGACTGTGTGGGGTCAGTTACACAAAATATTAAATTAAAATTGGATTTATGAATTCCCAGTACCCAAATAGCTAACCTTAATGATAAAAAAGGACAAGAAATAAAGATGTTCTACCAAAATTAAATTTTAGATTTTTTTTTTGTAAACATCTTTCACTGGGTTAACAGTATTGTTCTTTTTGCTCAAATGATGCTCAGACAATATCTATTAATATTTATGGGTGAAGCAATAATTTTATTCTACTTTTATTGCTCCATGGGTTTAGCTGATAGCATTTGCTCTTACCCAGTCTTACCATTATTTCACCTTTCCCAAGCAAAGTGTTTTAAACAAGCTAAATTAGGTCATCTTTGGCTTTTTCTTTTTTTTAATATTTTCACTTTAAATAAGAAAAAGTACAGAAAATAATAGAACGGATGCTCATTCCTTTTGCCTCCTACTCTTTCCCTCTGTTGAAATTTCCTTCTTCCCAAATATATTCTTTGTAGTTCTTTAAGAGTGAGTGGGTGGTAAATCACTTGGTCTTATTTATCTTGTTTATCTTATTTCTCCCTCAGCTGTTAGTGATAGTTCAGCTGGGAATAGAATTCTAGTTTGACATATATTCCCCCCCAGACTTCTGGTGATATGCTTTACTGTGTTCCCACTGTCATTGCTGTGGAATAGTCTTTGGCTGATTTGTTATTTCTGGATAATTGACTTTGTTCCCTCTTGGCTTTTATGGTTTTTCTCTTTGTCTATAGTGTTCTTCAGTTTCACTACACTCTGATTGGATGTGGAGTTATTTTCTTTAATCCTTTTTTTTTCCTCACCATAGCACATACCCTCCCCAATGTCCATCACCCACCCACCCCATCCCTCCTACCCCGACCACCCCTCTCCCCTCCAGCAACCCTCAGTTTGTTTCCTGAGATTAAGAGTTTCTTATGGTTTGTCTCTTATGGTTTGTCTCCCTCTCTGGTTTCGTGTTGTTTCATTTTCCCCCCCTTCCCATGTGATCCTCTGTTTTGTTTCTCAAATTCCTCTTATCAGTGAGATCATACAATAATTATCTTTCTCTGATTGATTTATTTTGCTTAGCATAACACTCTCTAGTTCCATTGACATTGTTGCAAATGGCAAGATTTCTTTTTTTGATAGCTGCATAGTTGTATATATATATGGATGTGGAGCTATTTTTATTTTGTTTGAGGCTTCCATGTTTCTTGAATTGAGGATTCATATCTTTCATCAATTCTGGGAAATCCTTAGCCATTAATTACTTTTTCTGGTATTCTTATTAGATGTATTTTGGATGCTATCTTTTTTACTTTTCTTTCATTGTTTCTGCCTCTTGTCTCTTTCTACTGCATTCTGAGTAATTTTCTCAGGTCCAACCTCAACACTCTCTTGGGCTGTGTCTAATCTGTTGTTTAACTTGCCCGTTAAGAATTTTAATTTTGGTGACTCTGTTTTTCATTTCTGGAAGTTTTGCTGATTCTCTTCTAAAATCTAGTTAGGGGGTGCCTGGCTGGCTCAGTCAGTTAAGCATCTGCCTTCAGCTCAGATTATGATTCCAGAGTCCCTAGAATAAGCCCTGCATCAGGCTCCCTGCTCTGCAGGGAGTCTGCTTCTCCATCTCCCTCTGCTCATGCTCTCTCTCCCTCTTATTCTCTCTCTTAAATAAATAAATAAAATCTTTTTTAAAAATTAAAATAAAATCTAGTTAGGTGTATTTTGTTCCTTTCTAAAGTTTATGATTTCTATTTTATGTCTCTGTTCACCATAAACATACATTTCTTGTGTCCTCTTTTAGATGACCTCCAGAGCCATCACTATCTGGGGCCAAATATTATGTTGACTTGAGAGTTTATGCACCTACAAGGTGATACAAATAAACCCCAAATTCATGTAAGACTTGGGACGGTGATTTCAAATTTTCAGGGAAGATGTTGTTGCTGTTTTTACCCAGAACTCAGGCAGAGACCATTGGAAGATCTTTTTATCTTCCTGTGCCAATGGATAAATTTTTTTTCCCCATGCTTTGTTGCATTTTTAGTACCAGTCTTTAAGTGTCTTACTTCCAGTGTCCCACTTCTCAAGGCCCACAGCTTTGTTTCCTGCCCCCAAGTGAGCAACAAAAAAGCCTCCAAGGCAAAGAAACCAATGGGCCTCTCTTCATGCAGCCACCATGTCCCCTTATGTCTTCTTGCTTTGCACTTCCCTTCTCCTTTCTGGTGAACTTATTTCTCCATTAAGAAAAAAAAAAATCTTACAGTTCATTCAACATTACCAAGTGTTTATAGCACATGAGATTTTGAGTTTCCTTAGTCCATTTTTCTGCCAGGCTTCTGCAGAATTCTTGGTTTGCTTCTCACACAGATAAGGCCAGGGTGGGCCTTTGCACTGTGAGGCTCATAAGCAAGCAGAAGTTCCCATGTCAGGGTGGATAGGCCTCAAAATGCATAAAAGGAGGAATGAGGGGATTGTCACCAATTCCTCTTCGATGCGGTCTGATGGATTGCCCCTAAATACAACTCTGTCCCCTTTATTTCCTTGTTCAAAACCTTCATTTCACACCCTTTCATGCCTTGATGTGGATCCAACCTGTCTTACTTCCCCTCTGCACCTTTACCAACCCATGTTTCATGTCTGTGCTTGCCCACTACTGTGCATTTCCGCATGCTGCCTCCTTCCTGGATGGCCACTTACCTCTTCCTCCTGCCTGCCTTTTAGCTTATGTTTCAAGGTCCTGCTCAAGTACATCATCATCTGAAAAAGTTTGCTTGATTTCTTCCCTGCTGACTCCATATAGCTATGTAGATATGAATATACACGACTCTAAATCTCTATCTGAAGCACTGTATCATTCTCTCAAGCAAACTACCATGTTTATTGAACTAGAGTATTAGAATAGGCTAGAATAGAAAATATCAGAGTAGGGATTCCCCAGGTGGCTCAGTTGGTTAAGCATCTGCTTTCGGCTCAGGTCATGATCCCAAGTTCCTGGGATCAAGCCCCGCATCGGGCTCTCTGCCCGTGGAGAGCCTGCTTCATTGTCTCCCTCTGCTCTTCCCTCTGCATGTACTCTCTCTCCCCCCTCCCATGTCAAATAAAAAAATAATAAATAAAAATCTTAAAAAAAATAAAGGAAAATATCAGAGTACATTATACATTTTAAGGGTAAATAATGCTTTACAAAACTTTTGAGTCACGTGTATGTATATCAGACCATAGAATAAAATATATATTTTCATGGCAGGTGCATGGGAGATACTGAGTTTTTAAAGTTGGCGAAACACTATACCAATCAGTAAGTCCCTTACAGGGAATAACTGTCTGATTCATCTTTCACACACACACACACACACACACACACACGCACACACGCACACACACGCACACACCAGGTCCCCATGTCTAGGACTCTGCTTTATATACAACAGACAGTGAATATTTTTTGAATACATGAATGAGTGACTATAGGATAAATAAGTGAATGGATAGATGGATGAATAGATGAAACAATTAATATAGTAGCTTAAAGGGAATGTGTTTGTAGGAAACTATGCTTCTGAGGGTCATCTTGCCAACCTCCAAACTGGTAACAATGGATTTTGTTTTGTCCTTTGTACTCCTCAGAAGGTGATACTGTGTATAAGAGATACTGTGTATCTGCTGTGTATAAGAGATACTGATTATCAGCCTTCTGACTTGGGGCATCTAAGGATTCCTCATTATTCATTGATACGATCACCTGCTCCCTTCTTCACCTTAGCAATATGTGAAGAGGAGAGTCAGGTTGACTCTTAGCAATTGGACACAGTCTCAGAATGTGCGTCCCATTATCTATGAGTCTCTCCATTTATATGGCATCTGTCACTGTAGTCACAGGCAATTACCTCCTCAATAAGCTCTTCCAAAAACAAGACTCTCCAGCTTTTCAAAATCAAGAGCACCCATAATCTTGACTTTGTAGATTTAATGGACAAGAACGGATAAAGGTAACGACAAAACAACTTTTCATTCAATCTGATCTGAATTTGAATCCTGATTCAACCTCTTTAGTGTCCTGTGGCCTTGAGCCAGCCAATCTCCCTTTTCTCTCATTTGCAAAATTGGAGTAGCAGAACCTAATACACAGCAGTTGAGAGGGTTAGATTTAATGTGTGGAGCTCCTGATATAATCCTTAGCACCTGCTAAGGGCTCAGTCATCACCAATGTCATTGTTGTCACTCAAGAATTGGTATCAACTAACCAAATCTGGTATATTTCTTTGGAAGTCAGCCTGGTGCTTCCTCTCTGTGTTTGTTGGAAAGGAATGGAGGCTTGAGTGGGCAGTTGGATGCCTCTTGTTGGCCATTCACTGTTCCTGGCAGAAGGTTGTTTTGAGCTCTATGTAGCTATGAGAGTGACCCCACCAAAGCTGAGTTAGGCAGACCTGGTCTGGATCCTGTGGGGACTTGTGCTCTGGGAGGTGACAGAAGCAAGCAAATAAAAGTACACAAGAGAAGACAGCACCCCCACGATCTCACTGTATCTCCAGCAAAATACTTGAAGCTTACCCATGTATAAACTGTGAAAACCTAGAAAGTGAAATCAGGGATTTGAAGTGTGAGTCCACAAGGAATGGTTTTCAAAAGCTTTCCAAGAAGAAATGTCCCAGGTTCTTGAGGGTAGGGGTCTCCGAAACCAGGAGGAACATCATCATGCCGGTCCACTCTGGGAAGCCAGTGGCCCAAAACATGAGAAGCTATATTATTCAACTAAGTAAACCAAGTGCAGAAAATTTCAAGAATTTTTTTCCCATTCATGTGTTTACATTTATTGAAAACCTCAGAGGGAGAAATATCTAATTTTCTTAAAATGAATCATCAATTCCAACTGATTTTCTTTCCCCCCATTTTATTGAGATATAATTGACACGCATATCTATATATGATATAATGTAATATGTTAGTTTCAGGTGAATTCATTTTAGGCAGATTAGTATTGGTTTTAGGTATATAATATGATTTGAAGTATATGTATATATGAAATATATGTATACATATATATGAATATGTATATTGCAAAATGATTACCGATATAAATGTAGTAACATCCATCACCACACAGTTACAAATATTTTTTCTTATGTTGAGAACGTTCTTGACAACTTTCAAATATACAATAGTGTTGTCACTAGAGTTGCCACGCTGTACATTATATCCCCAGAACTTACTTACGTTATAACTGCCAGTTATAACTTCCAAGAATTTTCAACCACACTCCTGAGGCTGCCTCTTTTGTCTGCCCTCCTTCCTCTAATTTGGCCAGCAAATAAGAAACTTGATTTTACTAGCGTGTGCTTCTAACAAAGCATTTAAATAGGACCCATCATTGTTTTCTTGTCTATAAACTGTTGACAACCAGGCACAGATTTAGTTTTAAAGTATATAATAAATACAAGCATCAATTCTCCACATCTCTGGATGTTGTAGGTCACGTCTTGGCAAACCTGCCTTGGTTTAAGCTTCCAGTATCCTTGCAAGAAACTGTAGGTAAAACTAAATTGGGTATTGGACCAGGAGTTGCCTCTAGATCTGTAGTCTGTCAACATAAAATGTCAACAAGAAGAACAAGAAATTCTAATTTGCCTAAGACTTTCTCAGAAAGCAAATAATTTGTTCTCTACTTTGATTGAAACCTGGAAAAGGGAAAGATCTGCATACAACTTCAAAAGAAGAAAACACACCTGACTTTCATCCTGTCCTCTGGCAGAGACTGTGACTGAGCAAGAGGGTGATGCTTGCCTTCCTCTCATGTTCTGGTATTTACAAACACTTTTATGATGAACGGTGATTCGGAAATAGAAAGTTTATCATTGGGCTTGCTTGAGCCTTGAGAGCCCCTGCTCACAAAATAGTTCCTGGGCGAGACACAGGCAAGAGCCTCCAGATGTTATCACTGGGTTGCGCTTTGGAGCACAGGTGTAGGGTGCTAGACATTTATTCATAATGATGCTAACTGTGTTGTTCTAGAATGGAGACTTCATAACCTAACATGCTCTAGCAGGTTTGCTAACACAAACAAGGCAATTTCTGTTGTAATATAAGCCTAAAAGTAAACTAGAAGGAAAACACACAATATTTTCTTGTTGTGCAAGTCTTTGAAGAATGGAGGATGCCAATCTCTATTGCACCACACACCATGATCTGGAATGAAATATGTCATACCTTAAGACCAAAGTGTGTGAACACCGGTCATGGCCAGCTGGCACCAACATCGAAAGGCCAGGCAGTTAGCTAATGACAGCATTACTGCACGCTAATGTTGTTTTAGGTTCAGGCAGTAACGTCTGTTGACAAACCTTTGTTCCTTGGCCTGGTGTCTTGGGCCTCCAGCTCCTTCTGGGTGCTGATGTCATAGCACTGGCATCAGGACAGTTCTCCCCTTAACCCTGAAGGTGAGCAGGATGTGGCACTGTAACAGTGATACTGGTAGCCTGTCACTAACAAACTAGTTGAGTTGTTTGTTCTAGCCGTTTGAATGAATTCGACTGTGGCTCTAAGTGACCAAGGCCTTTGGCAAATGAAATACACACCCGCCCTAGCTTCCTCTTATGATTTTGGACCGGATCCAATGAGTTAACAGACGAAGGTTAGGATACAGTCTATTTGTAGTTATAAAAGAGCTTGTGTTTTCACCTCTAGCACATAAAAAGATTGAATAGTCAGCCATAATTCTGTATCTCACCTCTTTCAATACCCAAGTTATCGGCAGACTGCTCAATACCAGAAAATATCAGAGCTTTTCATCACAAACCTTTTTAGTATTTAAGGAATTTGTAAATTAGGAAATCATGCTGTACTAATTGAAGGGTAGAAATACTGCCTCTAATTAAGTTTGGATCTTTATATGGTAGATCTTCCTAAAACCTATTCTAATTAGTCATGTCAGTAGCCTGATAGCCAGTCACTAACTTCAACCATGTGATATTTCATGATATTTTACCATGCCCAAATCTGCAAGTTGGTGGGATTTCTGCACTGTTTTAGATGCCTATCTTCCTATCCTAACCAAATGTTACATGTCTGTTGACTAAGGATGTGTAAATAGCAAAACCCCAGCTTCATTGCCTCTCAGCATCAAATCCTCCCTGTGGATTTGAGTCGGCTTCCCGGAAGGACAAGCAGCTAGGGCTTTTAGCCCACTCCTCTCTAAACAGGCCTGTCAGTAAATCTAGTAAGTGAAATTGAAAGAGAATGAAAATAATTTCTAGATTGAGTTCCCTATTGAGTGTAGTGATAGCATCAAACTAATGCTCTCCTAAAAGGAGACTAAGAAACCATTCTGGTCAGGTGGGAAATACTTACATTACACTTGACAAAGTACTGGTTCATTATCCAAATTTATAAATAAATAACTTTAAAAATAGCGATTTCTTAGCAAAGCACCTCAGCCTGGGACCCTTTACTTAATCCACTGGAAATCTGGAAACTCACCCTAAACAGAAACAGAATAGTATTAGCAGTTAAAGCCACAGATAATTATTGAAAGGTTTCATTTAGCTGCTGAATGAAGTGATCTTTCAGATGAGCTCACAAACTCCCATTTTTCTGTACAGTGTTCAAATTAAAGTGTGTTTTCCTTATTATGAGTATTCTTGGAATCGTAGAGACCAAAAGCATTTCTTTTGTGATTGTTAAGTAGGACTTCTGAGCAGTAAAATGAAATTTAATGCACTTGATAGTAAAATTTCAATTGAAACTTAGAGCAAGTAAGCCATATGCAAAGTATTATGAAGTAATTTTAAAAAGGGCTTTTTCCTTGAACTTCATAGTATCCAATTTGGTTCATCCATGGGTAGGGCCTTAATTTTTATGTCTGGTGGCTTTATGAAAAAATTATTAGTTTCTTCTTCTTGAGAATACAAAAACCAGGGGAAGGTTGTTCCTCAAGTTGAGGAGGTTGTTCCTCAAGTTGTTTTCAGTCTGGTTCTTTCAGATTATATGCTTCTCTCTACTATTTATGGAGATTTCATTTCAACACTAAAGAATGTTTGAAAATATAGCATATTTTAAAGTAACAGGAAATTCCAATAAAAATAAGTTCAATGATATGACATAGTAATGAGCACCAAAGGTCCATCTGGACATTCACTATGATATAATGTCTGTTTCCACATAACATTTTGCATTTTGACATTCCTGAAGGTGATTAATACAATTTTAAGCAGCAACAGGCTTTACTGTAGCATTTTGGTAATCTTAACCAGCATAAGTCTGGATTTCCACAGATCATGTTGAGAATAATAAGACTATTATTAATAAGAATAAAATTAGATATTTTTGATTGTTGCTGATGTACAGATCTTGTGCTCTCTGGCTTAAACAAGTCTTTAAAAATACAGCATCCCATTTGATGGTACTTCCTGATGCTTTTGGGGATGTCTACTCAATTCATTAGTTGTAATCACATAAATGGGGCTGAATGTTCTAGTAGGATATTCCAAGATGATTTAGTCACTGAGCCCGGGAATCAAAGTCAACAAAAAGGAAGTCAGATACTATAATCATTAAATATTTTTGACTGACCTAAAATGGATGTATTGCTTTTCATTGAGATATATTCACATACTATGAAATTCACCCTTTCAAAGAAAGCAATTCAATGATTATTCACAAGTTGTGTAGCTTTCGCCTCTATCTAGTTCCAGAACATTGTCTTTTAATAGCACTTTAAAAGATAGAGTAGGTACATTGATTTTGATCTACCTATTTTTCTATTCTTTTTTTTTCTGATTTTCTATTCTTTACCCCTGCAGTTTGCCTTTTATTTTACCAGAAAACCAAACCTTTTTTTGTTAGCTAAAGTAATTGGATCATTTAAGTTTTGACTAAGAAGCTTTGTGTGCTGCACGAAAGGGGATATGTAATGAATTTTATATAATGATAATCATGAAGAAGATGCCTGAAACATCAGGTAGAAATAGCTTATGTAGAAAACAAAACTTCAAGGTACTTATGGACAGTAGAACTTCAGCAGAAATGAAAATGCTTATCTATGCGTGCCAAATCCCGATTCCAGAATGGCGGCATTCCCCCTTCACTTGGGGTTTGCTACAGCTGCTGGTTCAGATGGTGGCCCTGGGTGACCAGATTGCACCTGACAGGAGACTTGTCTGCAGTGCTGAGTGAAATGGTCTCTACTCATTAACGTGAGCTTCTGATCTGTCAATAACCCCTGAGAAAGTGTGTAGTGTGCACTCCTTCCCATCTGAACGGTGCTCCACACGCACCACATTGGTCAGTCAAGGTGTTGTAAATAAATCCAAACTTGCTCAGTGAATCAATGTCTCACCTCATAAATAGTAGCTCTGTGGCTTCATCCATACCCACTTGGCCAAGATTTCCTGGGATTCCCAGGAAATCTTGGATTTCCAAGATTTATGGATAATGTGGATTCCCAGAGTAACATATTATGAGCTCCTCAAAGGCAGACAGTGCCACACTCGTGCTCAGGGTAGACGAGCTATGGCAAGAGAGTATGGAAATGAGACAGTGGTTCCCATTCCTGAAGCAAAATCATTACTGTCACAGTTGCCCCCCCACCCCAATTTAGTCTCCAGGAAAATAAAGTCCCATTCAGGCAGCTTAAGGATTCTTCTCATTCATCCAATGGAGAGTTTTATTTTAAATCACCATCACAGTAGAGTGTACATACATTAAATTGCAGGGGTTTTAAATCTACAGTTTGATGAATTTTGGCCATTTCATACACAGGTCTACACCACCACAATCTGGATACAGAATGTTAGTTGTCCTGATGAATTCTCTTGAGCCCTGTGCAGGTGCTCCATAGACCACCACCCCTGGCCTCAGGCAACTACAGCTCTGTGTATAGATTTCCACTTTCTAGAACTTCATATAAATGAAAGCCATACAAAATATACTCTTTTGTGTCTAGTTTTCTTCACTCAGCCTAATGTATTAGAGGTGCATCCATTTTTTATTGTTTATTAGTAATTCATCTTAACTGCTGCGTAAAATTCTATTTAATGTACAGACCACACAACGTGTTTATGTGGTCATCTTTTGATGGGCTTTTGGGTCAACAAATAGTTTTTGAGTACAATTTTAACCAGCACAAGTCAATTATAAGAATGTATGTTTTATAAGGCATTTTTGATATTTTGCTAATAGCTTATGGATAGATACATAGATAGTATTTTCTAGCATTTAAGTACAAATGATTGATGCTGTGTGTTATACAAAAAGATGAAGAATGACTACCATTTTTTGCTCATCTGTAATATTTCAGGCAACTAATCTTCACATTAACTCTAGAAGGTGGGTGACAATAGTAACAGTTTGTGTTTACATATAGCCTACTGAGCTATACCAAGCACTGTTCTTAATACTTGAATAATATTAACTCACCTAATCCTCACATCAGCATCATGAGGTAGTTACTTTTATTACTCCACTTCACGTACAAGGAACTATTCCAAAGTCACACAGTTAGAAATTAGTGGAGCTGACATTCACCATGGACCACATACCTCTGGGACTCTTGCTCTTAACTCCTATACCTATGACCTCTTTCATTTTTAGTCAGGGAGGCTGAACCTGAGAGATTTAATAAGACATTCCAAAGGTGGTGTAGTTAGGGTTAATACCCCAATTTGAATCCTAGATTGATTGTCTCTAAAGTCAAGCTCTGATCTACTTGGGAAATGATATGACCATAAATAACCAGGATGACATTGGTTGAGTACACAAGAGCTATCGAAGAGTGAAACTGGGCTGTCACTTCTCATAGGCATGATCAGGAAAAGTGTGGTGAGATAAATGAACCTTGAAGGGCATATAGGATTTTTTTTTTTATAAGAGGCGATTTCACTGGGTCTGAGAAGAGGGTGTGCGTGTGTGTATGTGTGTAAGTGATATATTAGTGGTGACAGAAGAAAATCAGAACATGACTGATATCAAGTCTCCAAGGACAGTCCTGGGGAATATAAACATTTTAGAAGACTAGCCTATCAAGGACATAGAGAAGGGTTGCCTAAAGAAGTAGGAGGAGAAAAGGTGGATGAATGGAGTGATTCAAGTGAACAAAAGGGGGCTCTCATTGCAGCCAAAAGATCTGGAAGAAAACTACTGAAAAATGGCCACGAGATTTGTCATTTAGAAAGTCAGTGGCGCCTCTAGGGAGAATATTTTTAGTGGTGACAGAAGAGACAGATTACAGGTTGTTGAAGAAAGAATAGGGGAACAAGGGGATACAGACCACCCCTTGAAGAAGTAAAGATGAGAAGGGCATAGGAAGAAATAGTGGGTATGTGGTCAAGGCAGGCACTATGATGAAAAGGTCTAAGCATGTTGATAACAGAGAAATAGAGCCCACAGATGGGGGAGGGTGACATTGAGGGGAATAAGGAGCTGGCTGAGGGAGCAAGGTCCCAGATGAGGCAGGGAAAGATCCATCCACATGCCCTGAATGTCCACTTAATGGGCGTAGCATGCACCATTAGTGCAGTGTATTGGGACCAAAAAATTAAAAATACCAAAAAAAAAAAAAAAAGAGTAGAACGTAACCCAGAAACAGATGAGTGAAGGTGATACCTTACATTTCTTGGAACTTCCATTGTTTCAAAAAAGAAAAGAAAAGAAAAAATGCCTGTGGGAACTGCTCTTTTGTTCAATTAAAATGAAGATTAACTTTGTAGCTGAGTTTAATTGAAGTTGCCCCTCTACTGTTCAAATAATGGATTTGAACTTGGTACTATTGGACTTGGCAAAGAAACAGGCTTCACTGAAATTTGCAAAGCTGGCTGCAAATAGGACAGATTCTCTTGAGAGATTTTAGGTTTGTTTTTTTTAAGTGCCAAAATATTCTTCCAGATTTGAATCTATCCTCATGTTCCATGTCATGGGGTACTACACAGCACATTACTTGCTAGTACCTTTAACTGATTTGAGATATTCCCTATATCATTCACTTGATCTGCGGATTTTTTTTCATTATTTTGGGTGAACAGAAGCATATATTGTTTTGCTTAAAAAACTTTTATTTTAGGGGTGCCTGAGTGGCTCAGTCATTTAAGTGTCTGTCTTTGGCTTAGGTCATGATCCTGGAGTTCCTGGGATCAGCCAAGTTCAGCTCCTTGCTCAGCGGGGAGCTTGCTTCTCCCTTTTCTTCTGCCTCTCCTCCTTGCTCATGCTCACATTCTCTCTCTCTCTCTCTCTCTCTCTCATGCTATCTCACTATCTTTCTCTGTCAAATAAATAAAATCTTCAAAAAATTAAATTTAAATACTGAACAGAATAAAGGGAAACACGAATGTGTCAGTTTCCACAAGCATCCTTCTTGCAGATCTCCAAGCGTTCTAAGTCCTGCTTATTATTCTTATTAGAAACCCAGTGAGGAAGGCATGGGGTGATGTCACCTTTTACCTGTGGACAAACCAAGACAGTCTCTCAGTCTCCCGCTTTTAAGTTCAACGATCCTGTGATTGCCCCTCATGTACGGAGAGTCTTTGGAGGAGAAATAGTCTGGTACTCAAAACTGTGACTTCTCCGGCTCGCTCCTTAGATCTATCTCCAAAGTTGACTCAAAGCTGCACCAATAACTGAATATCTGAAAAGAAAAATATGTGTCAAATATGAAGATATTTTGAACGTGTTTTTCTTTAGCTCAGACTAAGTGGGGTGCCTGCCGCCATGAGCTGGTGGCCCTGGATGAAATGCTTTAGTGGCATTTCAACAGTTGAGCCCCAGCTCCCTGCTCTGAGGAGCTGTCACCACAAGAAGGGGCAGCTCGCTACACCCCCCCCCCCCCGCATGTTCTGGAGACCCGAATTGTGGTTCGGTTCTGGAACTAATCAGCTACTCAGACCAGACGTGGATTATAAAATTTCACTGCCGATAGCATCAAAACCCTGAGTCAGCTATGCCAAAACGTATTCTTAAAATCAAAAACATTGTTGTGTCAAGACTTGAGTAGTTTAGTGGTGGTCTTTTTATTTTTTTAATAAACCATCCCACCATTAAAAAAAGATTTCCTCTAAATTACATATTAAGAATTAAATATCTATAATAGTCTTAGGCTTTTATTTTTTAAGAGAGAAGAGCAATTCTCCTTATAATGTTTTTTTTTTCCCTACTTTCTGTAATGCAGCTTTCTAGTTATACTTGGAAACTTCCAGGAAGCTAAAATTAAAGCAGGAGTGTACATTACCCTGAAAAAAATGGATGGAACTTACTTTCAGCCCCTAAACATTATGAAAGAGGTTATATATTTTAATATCTAATTCCAATAATGTGTTAAAAGGAATTTCAATAATGGTAGTGACTATCAGTTATTGAGTACTAGAAACTACTCATCTTTCTGTTCTCTGAGATTAGGTTGGTATTATTTATCTCTATTTTACCTAAAAGTTATCTGAAAGTTATAGAGGCTAAGTAAAATTCATATGATTATAAATAAGGGGACTTAGATTCAAACTTGAGTCTCTGACTCCAAAGCCCATACACTGAACCACTACATCCAACTGCTAAATTTATTAAAAGAGATTAAAAGAGCATCTCAAGCAAGGCTGGTGATGTATTTAACAAATCAAATAATCTCGTATTGACTCTAATGACATTGCTGGCTTACATGTTTATTGAAATATCTCTGAGGACAATAGTTTAGATCTTTTTAGATTAGTGAAGTCCTACTGTATAGGATACATTTGGGATTTTTCTTTTTAGGCCACTAAATATTCAGATATGGAAAATGATTTCTTAAATAAGCCCCTTGTTGCCATAAATAGAACACCTTTGATACATGAGCCTTTTCTAGACTTACCTAACTGCCCCTGTCCTGTCTCATATGGCCATCTTTCCTCCTCTAGATTATAGAGGCCGAGTGTGAAAAGACTAGAAAGGAGAATGCAGCTAGCAGACACTGAAATTGTTTGGAAATTGAGGGAGAATTCAGTGGCCTTCCTCTGCCCTTTTCAGGTAGATACAAGACACAGAAGAGTTTGTGTTTTCTTAGGGGAGGAGAAGGAAGGGAAGGGGCGGAACTTCCCAAGGTGTGAGAAGCACAAATAAGGACCTTTCTCTTTTCTTACGGAAATACTCGAAACGCTTACAAGATTCTTCACAACAGGAAAAAAATCCCCCTTGGATGGGTGAGGACAGCTGTGGTCTCTGATTCAGGGAGAGCAAATTCAAAGAAAAGCCCGCAGTGCACACAGAGCTGTGTGTTGCTTCACCCACACCAGGCAACATATCTGCTCCGCAAATCCTATCTGTAAATGGAAAGCAATGGGAAGAGGGTCCCTTCTGCAACCCCATTAGGGAAAGATAACTTGTTGGATAAGTGCCATTCAAATAAGTTTTAAGAAATAGCTTATACTATCTTGAAAAGCGAGATATTGTTCAAAAATTTTTTTAAGCAATGACAGAAGTGATACATCGTATTTTCCTGTTTTGCATTTGTTTTTCTTATGGAGAATTTCAAACATTACTAAAGTAGGAAGACAGTAAAATGAACCCAACTTCAACAATTATCAACTCACAGCCAATTGGGTCACGCTCCCTGCATTTCCCCTGAATGTTAATTGAAACAAATACTAGAAACTATATTATTTCACCTATGAATATTTCAGTATGTATCTGTGAAAGATACTGTCTTTTAAACAAAACTACTATATCATCACCACCCCTAAAAAATTAGCAGTCATCCCTTAACATCATCAAATAGCCAAGAAGTGTTCAAATTGCCAATAGTCTCATGAATATCATACTTTTTTTTTAAACAGATCCTATTTTCTAAGCTAAGATCCTCACATTGCAATCATCTTTTAAGACTTTATTTATTATTTGACACAGAGAGAGAGACCACAAGTAGGCAGAGAGACAGGCAGAGAGAGAGGGGGAAGCAGGCTCCCCGCTGAGCAGAGAGCCCGATGCGGGGCTCGATCCCAGGACCCTGAGATCATGACCTGAGTGGAAGGCAGAGGCTTTAACCCACTGAGCCACCCAGGGGCCACTGCAATCATCTTTTAAAAAAATTTGACAGGATTCCCTCCCCCGCCCCCACCGCCATTTCTCATTTCCCCCCCTTGCAACTTACTCATTGAAAAACACACTTTTCTTTCCTTCAGAGTTTCTTTCAGCCTGGATTTTGTTGACTGCATCCCTTTGGCATAGTGGAACATATTCCTCTAACTGCTGTATTTCCTAAACACTGGACTTTGCCCCTGAAGCTTGGTCAGACTCAGGTTTGGTGGTTTTTTTTTGTTTGTTTGATTTGGTCAAGACTATTTCATAGAGCTTGCTCTCATGAGAAGGGACTTCATGTCCAGTTAGCTCTTTTTTCTGTGCTGGTAGCAGCCACTGATGTTCAATGCCGAGTCTTCCGATGTTTTTGGTTTGCTCAGCTCTTTTGCTTTGCTTCAGCTCTTCAACTCAGCTAGTTTGCTAGCTCACTCCTAGGTACTAGTGTCCCTAGTAAGCTGGAGCTTCTGGGCAAGGCTAAGGTCTCCCAGTTTGACCACTAAGATTTTTCAAGGATCTATCAAATCCCAAAGTTAGGTTTCTTTCACAGTGATTTTTTTATATATATAAGCATATCACTCAATTCAATTAACAAATTTTCAGTAAATGAGTAAAATTGCTATTAAAATTTAAAAAAAATTTAAAGGCACGCTCTTCTAATTGGATGAGTGAGACTATTATTTTGAGCCTCCTTTGTCACAGTCTGCTTCTACTTGTTCTTTACCCATTGTTTATTCTGTGTCAATTCCACTTTACTACTTACTTAATGTTCTTTGAGAACCAGGATGTCTTGAATATGCAGACCTTGGATTCTTAGACTCTAGATTCCATACAGCTGGTCTCCTGCAGGAGCAGCTCAAGCAGAATCATGCCTCTGCAGTTTATCTTGAGTCTTCCTGGTCTTTGCTCTGTATTCAGATGGCTCTCTTCTGAGCTGGAGCATGTTTGCCTCCCTCCTCTTCTCTCTTCTCTCCCACCTTCCTACTTCCTTCCCTAACTTCCTTCTTTTTCTCTCTACTTTTTATTTAGCCAGCATGATACTCTCTTCCATAGGTCTACTTTTAAGCCTCCTGACACTGATAGAATCTGTGTCGATACAAAGAAGTTACTTGGGAATAGTAAAATGTGAGCAATTTCGTTCTCTGTGCCCAGAGCTATCTTTTCACAGGCACAGACATATATTCAGTCATTTAGCAAACCCTGGCAATAAGTCCCAACTATGTCCTAGGCATGTGGGGAGAGAGACAAGTTGCAACACAGTGGTAATGCTAACAAGAATAGATGCTAACAGAGTTCCATGTGACAAGTAACAGGTGGCTTTATGAGGGAAAATTGAGAAAGGGCTCAATCTTGGGAGGAACATTTAAACTAAGTCTTCAGAGAATGATGAAGACAGCATATTTGTGTAAAAATAGTTAACATACCTTTACGTCGTTTTCCTTAT
Organism: Procyon lotor; assembly: GCA_028646535.1. Taxonomy (NCBI): domain Eukaryota; kingdom Metazoa; phylum Chordata; class Mammalia; order Carnivora; family Procyonidae; genus Procyon; species Procyon lotor. Next base: position 106,909,365 of record CM053605.1, read on the forward strand.
TCTGTTGAGGCACTGAACCAAGTTCTTGGCTAATGGACGTACATGACCTTTGGGTATAGCAACAACTTACCATATCAATGTTTCCTTTGTATGTAGGCAAATATGTGTAAGTTTAAAATACCATCCTCACTACCATTCCCACCCAATTAGTAGTGGGAGAAAATAACCCTTAAGCATGAGAAGTTTCAGGATGTGGGAGGTTCACAGTCACCTTCCCCTACTGCAGCAGGATCCTGTCTTTCAAGTAAAGAGAAGGTCCCCAAGATAGGAACTCCTGAGTTATTGCAGAAGTCTATAGATCCACAGGCGTTCTAAGCATTATCCTTTGTCTGAGTAAATTACAGTCTCCCATATGGATTTATTCCTTTTTCTCTAATACATATAAAAAAAGTATGTTGCTAGTACAGTACAAAACTTTTAAAATTATCATTGAAGGCATGGTATGAGCTCTCTGTCATCATGTAAACTTTGAAACAACAAATAGTAAAACAAAATTACTCTTTTGTATGTCTGGAGGTATGAGTGTGTGTTTTACAGTTGGGATTTCCTGGAAAATTTTTGACATTAAAAGGAGTCTTTATAAAATACATACTGCTGATGGTCACACAACACTGTAAATGTCCTGAATACCACTGAACTGTATGCTGAAAAATGGTTACAGTGGCAAATTTTATGTCATGTATATTTTGCCACAATCCAAGAGTCTGCTAAAAATTTGTTTTTAACTGACCATAAAACACACATACAAATCAGGGGATCTCATATTTGAAGAAACTGGATTATTTTATTATTTTATTAACTTGTCAGATCTTTTAGCTATGCTCTATAATCTTTTTTTTAAGATTTTATTAATTTTTTGACAGAGATCACAAGTAGGCAAAGAGGGGGAAGCAGGTTCCCCACCAAGCAAAGAGTCCACTGCGGGGCTCAATCCCAGGACTCCGAGACCATGACCCGAGTTGAAGGCAGAGGCTTTAACTCACTCAAGATTTTAAGTGCTCTCTAATCTTTAAGCGTCAGAGCAACAGAGCATCCTGAATTTCTGGGGCTTGTAGTCTAGAGGGGGCAGCACTTAGTTCATCCTTCATGCACGGGTCATCGCACAACATGATTCTACACTGTGATGTGACTTCACACTATAGTAAATGCTATGAAAGGAAAAGTGTACCGAGCTTTGCAAAGTGTCTAAGGGGTTGGGGGGTGGGAGCCATGGTGTTCAGAAAAGTTGCACAGATTTCCCTGAGGAAGTAACAGTTGGACTGAGATCTGAATAATGAACAAGTAGACAGAACAGTCCTAAGAGGTCATCAACTACTTTTCATTTCAGACTTTTCTCCTTAATAACGGGAACCCCATGTTCCTCAGCCCTCCCACATCGTGGGCCCCCAGTTACTGTTGGGTGGTGAATAAATAAAACATTGAGTAGAAATGCTTATATGGGGTTTGTTCCAAGGATGTGTGTGGGACCCGGCATCACCTGTTTTCATGTCTTTAATTTTCGTATTTTTAATTTAACTGGTTTCAAAGAGAACTTCGGATGACTTTATAACGTTTGCATATACAGGAAATGCTTCACCATTTAATTGTGAAATTTGTCTTTTTGTACCATCAGCTGAATCTGGGGCTTCTTTCATTGTTCTTGCCTACGTTCTTGTATCCACTATCCAACCAGTGTGTTCTAGATAGCATACTTTGAAGAGAAAGTGTCTGTTAGTCTTTAAGAACACAGTTTTCTCTTTATTTTAGATGAATACACATTTTGAAGCTGTATATTTTGCAAATGAGACAGAGCAATTGATTTATATGGCTCATGGTAAACCATTAGACTGAGTTCACTCTGCGTGTGCATTTCTTCAGGAACAAAGACTCTATGGGGTGGGTGAAGGTGCTTTTATCCCCTGCCTTAGGTGTATGATATCTTTCCGGGTGGAGAAGATTGGAGAAGTGAGGTAGGGAGAGAGGGTCTATGTGATTGGCAACATGCAGATAGAGTCTTCTAGGGCATCTCCATTGGCCCAAGTAATGCTTATTATTGTTTCATATATAACTTTTACATAATTTCTCATCCTAAATCAAATTTGGGAATGGTATTAACTCCCATACCAAAAACAGAAAAGAAAAGGAAAACAAGGGACAGGTAAGGATAAACCATTGTCCTTAAAATGTCCTGCTGGAAAGTCCGTTGAGGCCTCCTAATGTAAACAAAAGTATAATGATTAGGAAAAATGATTTCTGTAGACCTTTGTCACTGCCCAGATTATTTTCAAATAGCATGCCTCAAATTCACAAGTTACACATAGTAAGTATATTACCAGTAGAGACCTTATTATAGAATAGTGTATCACTTCCAACTTTTTATTATATGTGAAGTCCCAGCATAGATAATAAAATTTTCATATGAATGCCATTTTTTCAACTTTTTTTATATGTCCAGTTTTTTTGGAACTTTTTATTATATGTCAAGTCCCAGGATAGACAATAAAATTTTTCACATGAATTCCATAGTTTTTATTATGTAGTTTCCATTGAGAACTCTGTGCCACTTATAGCATCAAATTTTTAAGGTTTTGGTCAAAGAGGGATACGTTAAGACGAATAGTAAGAATCATGGTAACAACAGTCAAACTCTGTATATCAAGGTCAGAATAGCAAAGGGAGAGTTTCTTGTTTAAAAACTTGTACCTCTGTCCCATCAAGGAAGAAGTAAATTAGAAAAAATTTTAACAATAATGGCACTTTTTTATACTGTTTAAGAGCATCTAATAATTTATTCTTTTTCTTTCCAGGAAAAGCCATTGACAAAATCTCTACAACGTGGAGAAGATCCCCAATTTGACCAAGTATGTAACAAGAAGTTATATACATATTACGTTCCGGTTTTTATTTATTTCAAAATGCGCAAAAGATAAGGGCTGGATGCTCATTATTAGTGTATTGATTAACTTCCTTAAAGGGATGCCTAACAGGGATATGATCTTAGGAACGTGTCTTTCAGCTCTTAAAATTGTGACTTAAAGCAGACATTCAGTAGATGTCTATTGATTTGAACTGGAAAGAATGGAAATATGTTGGAATAATCCAAATAGGCCCTCAACCGATCATTTCCTAAATCTTGATATGCCAGAAATAAAGAAACAAAGATAAAGGAACTTCTATTCCAAAATGTAGTCGATCTTATTATATTTTGATCCAGCTTTTTTTGAATGCCCACTATTTGCTGGACACAATGCTACAAAATACAAGACTGACAAGTTTTAACCCTTCAAGAATTGAGGACAATGTAGTAACTTAGATTCTAATAGAGAATGTGATACATGAACAAAACAACTTAAGGCAGGCTAAATATAAAGTCTTTTGGAAAGTAGATCAGGACTAGTAAAAGGACATCCTGCTCTCAACAGTAGGTAATAAGCAGAGGAAATCAGAGTGTGATAGATCCTGGCTCACTAGCTAGAGGCTTCACATATGTCGAATGATGGGTAGCAGGGCATCAGAGGAAGTGAGAGACGTGTTTGTGGTGTTTCCTGAACTTACGCAGTTAACGAAAGCAAAGACCGCATGTTCTCCTTCAAAAACCTCACTTGGAGCCAGTGGCAGAGACAAAATACTGCTGGATGCGCCACAGAATGATCTGATATGGTGGGGGTTTTCTTGTCTTAGGAAAAGCGCACACAGGTGCACTTTTAGCAGCGCCCTGAAATTGACTTTCATGTGGAGTCGGAGGGAAAGTTCTCTGGCTGCTAAAATCCAGACTTGTTCAGTCCCAAACTGTAAGGACTGAGGGCACCTGGGGGCTCCGTCAGTTAAGTGTCTGCCTTTGGCTCGGGTCATGATCTCAGGGTCCTGGGATCGAGCCCCCCATGGGGCTCTTCTCCCTCTGCTTCTTCCCCCTCGCCCCCACCCTCCCTGCTGGCTTGTGTTTTTTCTCTCTCAAATAAATATTTAAATAAATAAATAAATAAATAAAACAAAAACAAACCCCTGTAAGGACTGATTATGGAGGTTGAATGCTGCGTTTTCTATTGTATAAGCTGTTCGCTGAGGGAACGTCTTGTGCTCGCAGTCAGTGTCCCAAGTGCTGGTGTGGCGCAGAGTTTGCTCTCTGGTGCTGCTAGAGCTGGCTGTTTTCTGGAACGCTGGCAAAATGGGGTATGCACTTTATCTCTCTGTGTCACGAGCTGTCTTCTCTTGTCATACTGTCCTTAGTTGTCATCTGGTGGGTGCCAGGATGGTGAGAGACCCTGAGCAAACATTTGGGGTCATTGTTTTGGAAATAGGGCAGGTTATGGCTTTTTGTCTTTTCCTCATGTATGTAAATATTTGAGGCTCCTGGGTGGCTCAGTGGGTTAAGTGTCTGCCTTCCACTCAGGTCAAGATCTCCGTCCTCTGGGATCCAGCCCTGAGTCCAGGCTCCCTGCTCAGCAGGGAGTGTGCTTCTCTCTCCCTCTGAGGCTCCTCGTTGCCTGTGCTCTCTCTTGTGCGCGCTCTCTCTCTCTCAAATAAATAAATAAAATCTTTTAAAAAGAAGAATGTATTATCTGTCATCCATAATTTTTCACTCTATTTTGTGTTCTCTGTCTGTAGTCTATCCTATTTCTATCTTAGATATTCCTATCCTAGGATATCACTGTCTGTTCCTCAAAAACAAAATTAATTTTCTCCAGCTTAATGTATATCTTTCTTTATTCTCTGGAAAAACAGCACTTCTAAATTTTAACATTGCAGGTAATAGTTATCCCAAATGATTTGGCTTAAACGCAATTTCCCACCTGTTATTCAGCCCTCTCTTTCTGCATTTCAGCCTTGTGGGAGAGGCAAAGCCTTTGGAATTAGATAGACCAGGCTTAAATCCCAACTTTGCCACTTTAAGTAGCTATAAAACTTTTAACCTTGTTGCACAGAATGTTGAAATGCAGAATCTCTGCCCTGCCCCAGATCTTCCTGAATCAGATTCTGCTGCTTAACGGGATCCTCGGGTGACCCACGCACACATTATACCTTGAGTGGCCTGCTCCCTAACGCAGCTATCTGTGCTAAAGACACTTGGTGAGAGAATCAGTAAGAAAATGGCCACTGAGGGGTACCTGGGTGGCTAAGTGGGTTAAAGCCTCTGCCTTTGGCTCAGGTCATGATCTCAGGGTCCTGGGATCGAGCCCCACATCGGGCTCTCCGCTCAGCAGAGAGCCTGCTTCCCTCCCTCCCCCCCGCCTGCCTCTCTGCCTACTTGTGATCTCTCTCTCTCTCTCTCTCTCTCTCTGTCAAATAATTTTTTTTTTAAAGTTAAAAAAAAATGGCCACTGAGAACCTTCAAATAAGGCACATAAGATTATCCTCTCATTATTAATTCATAAATTTACACATGAACCAGGAGAGAAGGCAACCTACAAAGTCTGTTTCACTTTAAAGAGATAACAAGACCATGAGGAAACTTGGCAGAAATTGATCCACCTGTGCCCATTTACTGTTTTGCCAGCAAATTAGAATAATCGAGGTTCCATCGATAATGCCGTGGCTGTATCAAGCTCCCTTAATCTTTTCATATTAAACATTGAAATGATATAATTCCTCTTGTTCTAATAGCAAGCAGTAGGATTTTAATTTGGACTCACACAAAGGTCCGTCTAGGACAGCAATGCCGCCGTGCATGCGAAGACTCCATTGCTATGACCGTGGGAGCGAGAGGAACAGTAGAAGTGATAGTCCTGTAGTACTTACCAGAGGACAGGCACTACTCTAGGTGCATCCTTTGAGTAGTATGCAGCCGGTCCCTGTTTAGAGAACATTTTTATCAGTTTCTTCCTCTTAAATGTCACTGAAATGAGTGACAAGTTAGAGAGAACTGAGTTTCTGTACTTTCAGCGCCTGATCTTGGGTGGTCCTGTTTACTCCTCCACTTAACTCCACTTAACAAGCCTGTGATTCATTTTTTCTTGCTAGAAATAGAGACAAATCAAAAAATCATGTAATACTTTGATTTATGAAGCCCCTTCTCACACATGATCTCAGCTGACCTCACTCACTGCTTCCAACGACCCAAAGAAGAAACCACCACTGCCATCATCTTCTTCATCATCATCATCATCATCATCTTCATCATCATCTGTATTTTACGTTTCACGGGAGGAGTCTGGACAGCTTGCCCAACACTACATGACTGAAGCCTGAAGGAGCCAAGACTGGCGCCCACGTGTTCAGACTCTAAAGCTAGTGTTTTTTACTCTATGACATGTTTCTACATCTAAAAACTAAGGTGGCGAGAATTTAGAGGGGAGTTTTCAACAGGTAAGGGATCTCGGATCCTGTATCAGTTAAGATTAGGTTTGGCTGCAAATGACACGTAAAATAACAACGACTTGGATAAGATAGTTTCTTTCTCACATTCAAGAAACAAAATCAGTCTGGTATCTTTATATTATTTTTGTTGTCTTATGTAAGGCGCATCTCATAGTCCTGTTCAGCTTCTAGAGCTCAGCCATTATGTCTGTATTCCAAGCAGCAGGAAGGAGAAATAGGAGAAAGAGTTGTAGGCAAAAAATAAAAAACCAGAATGTCTCAACATTGCACACACCACTTCTGCTCATATTCAGTTGGCAAGATCTTAATCACATAGCACATATAGCTGTAGGAAAGATTGGGAAATTTTATTTTGAGCTATCATTTGTCCATCTAAAAATCCGGTATTTTATTGGGGCACCTGGGTGGTTTAGTCGGTTAAGCATCTGATTCCTGATCTCAGCTCAGGTCCCCATCTCAGGGTCATGAGTTCAAGCCCTGTATTGGGCTCCTCACTGGGCATGGAGCCTACTTTAAAAAAAAGAATCAGGTGTTTTATAACTGATATAAGGAACTGATATAAGGAAGAAGAATAGATTGGATATTAGGTGTTACCTATCTCTGCTAGATATCCTAGAGTTTTTAGCAAATGCCCAATAATGAATACTGTTTACAGTTCTGTATACCTCTTTTTTCACTGTTGAGCATTCCCAGAATTTGTCAATTTTACAGTGTGAATTTTAGAATATATTGAGGGGTTAAAGCTCTGTGTTTCCTTAAGTTTTCTTTTATATGCTTTATGTATAGTTAACTATTGGCTTCATATCTCTTAATGGAATCTAATTACCATCTAACACTGTATAGGTCAAACCTGAGGCAAAAGTCCTTTTGTTTCATAAATGGCAAGATGTCTAAACAGGATTTTTTTTTACGTTCTGTATTAGTGGAAGAAAAAATCATACTAGTAACCGCTTTACATGTTGGAGAGCTTGGAATTTATACTCTTATTCCCAGAATTTCACTTTTTCTGAGTTTCATGAATTCATGAACTTGACCCATTCTTATGCAGCACCCCCCATGTGGCAGCCAAGTGCCAAGCATTATGCCAGCTTGCGGAAATAAAGGTGAAGTAAACTTGATGCCTGCAAGTTTCTGGGGGGCCCTCAATCTAATCGGTGAGATGAAGAAGAAATATGATCGGACAGGTTATAACCTCAGGCTAGTAAGTAAGCTCACTGTGGAAGGACCAAGTACCGCGTGAGCCCTGGGACCACAGACTTTGCCCTGTACTAGGGAGCCAGTGGTGGTTCCAGTCCCTGCTAGTGAGAAAATCCTACCAGCAGTGAGAATTAATAAAGGTGGAAGAGATTTCCAACAGCATTTCAAAAATGTATACTGCCACTAATTTATTTTAAATGCCTAAATTACCTGTCGGGGCTTCCAATAGAGTGAGTGAAAAATTGTCCTAGTGGTAAAGTTCTTGATTTTAGGAAACAATTATTAAAAGTGTGTGTGTGTGTGTGTGTGTGTGTGTGTACACACCTGTACAGACACACACAGCTCTGTATGGGACAAAGAGATGTAAGGATGTGGTCCCTGTATTCCACGAGCTGGAAGATCTGGAAGAATTTACATTTTAAGTTATCTTTGGGGACTGATGAATGGTTCTGTTAGTTGAGACCGAAGATGTATATTGTTAAAAGATAACATTCAAAAAGAGGCAACATTGTGACTCTCATAGAAATAGAAAATGAACACAGGTGAGATTTTATTTAATTCATGTTTGATCAAGAAGTTACAACCAGTTTAGAAGAGAACCCCAAAATGGATCTACATAAGTCAGGAACTTTGAAATGAATGCACAATCAGAGGCAAAACTGGCTTTTTCCAACAGTGGGAGAGTGAAGTCAATTGAACCTTCACTGGGCACAGTGTTTTTTCTGTCTGTAGACAAGAATTTTTGGCATTGCTGTCAGTAGTCTATCATATGCACAATTTTAAAATAGCTCAAAGGCATCAAAAGGTGCAGAGCTCTTGCAGACTCAAATTAGATAACCCCTAGAGAGATGAGCTCCAAGCAATGCATAGTTTTCTACTGAGACACAAAATTTTCCTATTGGCTGGGAGTGTTAGGGAAGAGACTAAGTAGAAAGGGATCAGACTGTGGGAGAATTTAATGACAGTTGGGGGGAGGCTTTATCTCAGACATACCAGGACCAGTTTGATCAAAGTAACAATTTGGTGTTAACCCCGAGGTAGCAGGGTTCATGAATGAAGAGATCCTTGAAGTATGGAGGCATTTGGGTGTTGATTTGAGACTGAAAGGCCCAAACTAAAATGGAGACAATGGAACTAGAAAGAATAATTATATGTAAAATTGTTTAAGAAGAATCAATGTTGGTGGAGAGAAGGAGAAACGAAAAGCAACTATGGTTTTCAGCCACGAGTTGGAACCATTTCAATTCAGTTCAACAAATACTGAGTGGCCAAGCATATTAGAACCTGTGCGAAGTTCTGGAGTTCCAAAAACAGTAAGAATTCCTGCCCTCAAAGAATTCCTAGGAAGAAGGCAGATATCCCAACAAATAACAGTGCAGTGTGAATGCTATACCAGAGGTCCATTTCAAGGGCTGTGGGAATTCAGGCAAGGGGGCAGTGAAAGACGCCCGGAAGGTGGACAGGCATGTCACAGGAAGCAGTCGGAGCCCAGTGGCATCTTAAAATATGTTATCCAAATGAAATGTGTTGGATCATGCCAGGAAGAGGAGCTGCATGGACAAAGAAATTGAGGTGTGAGGAGCAGAGTAGGGAGGAGGGGCCAGGGCTGAAGTGAAGTGGGACAGGCACACAGGAGCCCAGTGCTCTGGGGCCATAGAAGCCACACCATGGAGTCTGGACTCTTGCTGATGGATAAGAAGCACTTCCAAATGAGAAATGCTGGGCTTGATGAGAGGTTTTAAATCATTTTACACATATTGAATTTTCAGGGAGGGTAGGATATCTCAGGAGAAATAAGTGGGGCTCATTCATTTATGGGCTCATTATGGCTCATTCATTCACTCCACAGACACTGAAGGATGAGAGACCTTGAGCCAATGGGTGAAGAATATCCTGGGGAAACATAGTTTAGGATCAGGAAGTGGGATCCACAGAAGAATGGCCAGGAACAAAAAAGTGGCCAAAAAAGTGCAAGAAGCCTCAGAAGATGACACTTTCCGGGGCAGGGATGGGCCACGATGGCAGCCGGGCAGAGACCCTCACAGAAGAATGAGAGATCGGCAGTTAGTTGCTCCTTGGAAACCAGCTTTGAGAAAGCCTTTGGCTGCGATGTTATTGATTGACATGTTGGTTGCATTTTCATAGTCAATAGGTTAATATTAAATAATGCTGGCTGATTATGATTGGCTGTAACATTTCTGTGGGAAAGCAGTCTACCTGACAGAACACAGTCGTGGAACTGGTGACAAGTTCCCTATCTGTGGTCTGTGTGTGTGTTTTTCGGGTGGGGGTGGTTTACTCTGCATGGAAGACATGGCCACCTCCCTCTTTTAATTTCAAGTGACTTTCTGCTGTAATCAGAGTTTACAGATGTCCTTTTTAATGTATTAAGTCCAAGGAATTTTATTTTGGATCCTCAGCTGCCGTAGTAGCTAAGCTGTGATGAGCACAGACACGGGGAAATGGGGACCAGAGGCAGCTGAAATTTCGCCTTAACGCATTCTAAGCAGGTGAAAACCATACTCCACAGTAAGCCTCATCTGGGGGAGCGTGTAACCCCCACCTGGTGGAGGAGGTCCTGATACTTGATACATTTATACACAGAGATGAAAATTGTGGCTTTTGAATAAAGGAATCACCGAATCAGTATCATTTCATATACCTTCCAGGTGCATGTGCTTTCTTGCTTTTTTTTCCTTTTTTTTCTTTTTTACATGTACTTTGTTATCAAGTTTGACTGCCCTTGGCTTTAGACTTTGGCCTCTTTCTAATAACGACCTAAACATGCAGTAAGTCACATGACACCAACAGTTGTACACCGCACGATGTTTTCTGCTCCAACTTTGTTTCTTAAAACAGTCGCGTACAGTAAGTGGACGTTATTTCCTTTTTGTGTGGTAAGGTATGATGACTCCCCCCAAAGGAGCTGGGGCCAGAACAACAAGGAGAATCCAAATCCTTATTTTCTTGTCTTATTGTTCCATGGCGCTGCGTAAGTAACCATATGGGAGATAAGAGAGAGTGTAGGGTAAGTAAGATGGGCAGCATCACCGAACTCTGAGGAGGAAAGCAGTTCAAGGAGAACCTGAGAAAGGGTGTCCTTTGCTCAGGAGGCTTGAGGGGAATGAACTGCAAAGGTCTGTTGGTTGGCCAGTGGGTTTGTCCTTTCTGATATTTTATATAAAGGTTGTTGGTAGTGTGGCAAGAGCAGGAATCGGGTGTCAGAGAGGAAGAAGTGAGGCAGGAAGAGGAAACATCACCAATGCTTGGCTGGTTGAGAATTTGGCCAGAAGAGGGGCAGGTCCTCTGGTGAGGGAGGGGAGAGCAGAATCAAATGAGGCCCATATGTGTCTTACTGAACCCTCTTGTGCTGACTGAAATACAAGAGCTTAACGCTGCGCCTTTCTGCCAATGGTTGTGTCCATTCTTCACTTGCATTTGGGCTCCGTGTTTGTGGGTGGTCGCGGTTCCTGAGACAGATGTGTATACAAGTTGGGCTCACAATAACTGGTGTTATCCCACCTGTTGATTCTGGTTCTGGGATGGTGTCCTTTCCCAGAGTGAGCTGTTGTCCCAGCAAAACCAGGGAGCCCGGTGCTCCCTACCTTTCTCTTATGGCGCTAATGTAGGAGAGGCATTGCTCAGACCCCTCCACAAGGATGCATTTGGAAGGTCCTGTGCTTGTATCTGCTGGGGCCAGAAAAGTGTGGGAACAAAAACCAAACTTTGTACTTGGATAAGAGATAAGTGGATCTTTTTCTTTTTTCTTTTCTTTCTTTTCTTTTTTCTTTTTTTTCTCCCCTCTCCCCTCCCCCGCTCCCCTCCCTCCTTTCCCCTCTCCTCTCCCCCTCTCCCCTGTCTCCCCTCTCTCCTCCCCCCTGTCTCCCCTCTCTCCTCCCCTCTCCCCTCCTTTCCTTTTCTTTCCTTTCCTTTCCTTTAACAATATCAGCTCTGATAAGTAAAATTCTGTCGATAATTTCTATCATTTTTTCTGTCATTAATTTAGCCTGTGATCCTCTTAAAGTCAAAACTTTCTTTGGGCTTCAGATTCCATATTTGGAAATGGAAGAGAAAAATAGAAATAGACATTTTTGGAGGTCTGTTATGTGCCCCATGCTTTATAGTATCTCATTTAGTCTTTATAAAAAACCCAGTTAGGCAAGTATTCTTCAGTCCCATTTTAGAGCTGGAAACACAGAGCCTTGGAGAAGTGGACACGCCCACCATCTGATCTTCCCAGTACACTAATGAAATTATGAAAACATGGCTTGTGACAGATCAGTCATCACATAGGGCATTCTGAGAACATTATTTAGGTAGCAGCTCATTTGCAGCTCACTGTGACATATTCTTTACTAGTGTCATCTCTATAAATTCTGGATAATTTGCTCAGACACTCTAAGTAACTCCTACTGGGGTCTTACTCTAGACATTAAATATTTCATACTTTTGTAGCACCTCAGTTTCTTAATACAGTAAAAATGCCATCTATAAACAGGAAACACATAGTAAAATAAATCCATACCTCTATAAGAGAGTGAAAATAACTTTTTACCATCTTGGGTAGCAGTAATTTTCTGGAAAGAAAGCAGATGAAATTCTAGTGCTTCAACACTGATTCTAATGCTACGGTTCAGTCAAAATCTATTTAAATGTATAAATGAAAAATATAGGCAATCAAGAGTAAAACCAAATTAATTGGCATTGGATTCATATTAGTATTAGTCAGTGTTTCCTAAATTATTCTCCAATGGAACAGTGTGTTCCATAAAATGGACTAAGATATTAAAGTCAAATAATACAGATCTTTTCCTAACTTGCAGGAAAAATAGATTTAATATATAGGTTTATATAATTTTAAGTTTTGTAAGAAATTATTCTTAAGCCTTTGGTATCTGTCACCACTGATTGCTAGATTATCTAGCACTAGTATGATAGATGATCAAGTAAAACAAAATTGCATTTGAATTATCGTAGTAGGGGCGCCTGGGTGGCTCACTGGGTTGAGGCCTCTGTCTTCGGCTCGAGTCATGATCTCAGGGTCTTGGGATCGAGCCCCACATTGGGCTCTCTGTTCAGCGGGGAGCCTGTCCCCCACCCCGCCTCTCTGCCTACTCATGATCTCTCTCTGTCAAATAAAGAAATATTTTTAAAAAAAGATGAATGAAATAGTAAATCAGCCTTTGGTGGTATTACCTAGACAGTACCCTGACCCTCAGGTATTTGGCCACCTGAACTAGTTTGAGAAATTAAACTATCAATGAAGTTAGTTTAAAATTTATTATGAAATTATTATAAAATTTATTCATGAAATGTACCACTCAGGACAAGTCGGCCTTATAACTGTAAGATATGGAGTGACTCCACTGAGTAATTATTCAAATATTTATGTAAAGTTTCCTTCTTTGCATTCAGCAAGTATAATAAAATGCTTATGAAAAAATTAATGTCTTACCTACAGCATAATGGACAGTCTCTTTTAGCCTATTTATACATAAAATGCCAAAATAAACATCGAGAAACCTTTGCAAAATACATTTAGCATCCCCCTCAATCCCCCCAGAAAGAAAACACCAGCATAAACTAGTTCTGTGATTCTGTATACTTCATCTCCTTGAGCTGCACAGTACCTAGCTCATCTATGATGGAAGAATCTGATCATTTAAATGCAACAAGAACATCTTTGTAAATGGGCCTGCCCCCTTTCAACAGCAGCACAGAGCTAGAATTCATCTCACCATTGGCTCTGCTTCGCGTAAATGAAGGAGTTGAGTAACCAAGAAGCCAGCTAGACCTTCCTCCCTTCCTGAGCTTTGAGGGCCAGGTCTTTGCAAATTCCACCCTTCCTTCCTGAAAGCCTGGACTCAAAAGGGCAGTAACAGAGAGATGGAAAAAACACACACATCCACCCCATCGTGGCCTTTCATCTCTTCTAAAATGGTCTCAGTGTATTTGCCGTGGAATGTATGTCCAGTAGATAGAATACCAAGAGTGGCTTCAAGATGACTTTAATGGGTAGAAAAAATTACACCTAAGTAAGTGTAATTAGCTAAATATTGTGTGCTCTACCCAGAGATAATTAAGGGGCAAACATAGGTTTAGATCACATTTATGGATCTGTAGTAAATAACAGAAGCATATAAATATCCCACACAAGTGTTTTTTAATTAAACTTTTATTGTGAATAGTTACAGAAAAGGTGCAGAGATAGTACATAGTTATCATGTTCCCCACGCTCAGTTTCCTTTATTATCACCTTTCATTTCCATGTATATTTGTCATGTCTAAGAAACCAACATTGGTACATTATTAGTAACTAATTTCCATATTTGCCTTTTATTTCTTTTTCCCAAATAGCTCTTTCCTGTTCCAGGATACTGTCTAAGATACCACATTATATTTAGTCAACATGTATCCTTAAGCCTCATCCATACTTGCACAAGTATTTTTAAGTTACTGAAATACAACAGTAGATGGCTGGGGATTTTATTATATATGTGATAATGAAGGCAGAATTAACCCATGGTGAGGAACTCTGAATTCTGATTTTTTCCCCCTCTAGGAGGAACCCCCTTCACTTCCCCATTCAAAATATGAGATGAGATGGTGGTGATTGGAGAAGTATCCTTTCTTGTGCTGGGGTAACTTTAGAGAAAACTTGTAAATTACCCCCATGACATGCCATAATTTACTTTTCTCCCCAGATTTCCCATTGTTGTATCCACAGGAACAAAGGGAAAATATGTTGTGGCTGTGAATATAAACAGCGTGGAGGGCTGTTTTTTAAAAAAATAATAATTTTTCAATTAAAAAAAACTGATTATGTTTACAGGGCAGGCAGAACACAATAGCCTATTTATTTCTGAACTGATATTAAACCATAGCTAATGTACCAACTTGTGTATGTCCGTATAACCATAATCATAAGAGAAAACAAGAAACAAGGCTCTCAAGAAATAGCATCTGAAGAACACGTCATCGTTCCATTCAATCTTAAAGCTGCTTTTAAAGCTGACAGTGGAAAGTCCAACTGACACGAAGCACTTCCCCATTGCTCTAGTTTCCTTTATAAAAAGAAGCTGAGCCTCTCCAGCTTAACTACAGAAACATTTTAAGTTAACTAAGGTTTTCCATTTCTTCTGCCACCTCCCGGCTTAAGCCATGATCACTGTGTGCCTGGACTGTGGCAATAACCTCATTCAGTTAGGGGGTGTGCGTGTGTGCGTGCATGTGTGTTCGTTCCTAACCACCCTTGTCGGCAAACCCCTTTGGTCCAGCCTACACATCACTGCTAAATTAAACCTCCTCAACATGTCAGTGAACTTACTTTCCTATTCAGGAATCTTTAGAGGCTTCCCATTTTCTAGAGAAGAAAACTGAAATTCTTCAGACTAGCATTAAGTACTTGCTCTGATTTAGTTTCAAGATTTTCAGCAGTGTTTTTCTTTCCTCTGATATACCAAAGTCCCCACGCCAGCCAAATATTCCTTCTTTCAGTTCATTCAAAACTTTCACTAAATTAATCACCGTAATTATTATTAACAGTTACTTTGCACCTTCATCACCATAGGCTTCTTGCCTTTGAGTCTTTGCTTAGTTTTTTAATTGGCTCTTATCTAGTATTTCTACCCTTTCTATGAAAGGCACAGGTAAAAATCCTACCCTCATGTCTCTTTAACTCCCACCTATCTCTCCCTCTAGCGATCTCTCTGTCCTGAGGACTCCTGATTTCCATGTGCACGTTCAGTATGTCGGAATATCTCCTAGCTATGTTTTCCGGATACGCACACTTACATAGTGTCCATACCGAGTTGGAATCTGACCAATTAAAGGATTTTTTAATTCTTCTTCCACTTAACACATTATGAACATTTTCATGTCATTAAATATTTTTGAACTGGGATGTTTGAACATGCCTATTTAAACACTGTCTTATCGGCACTGGGGGTTATCATTGGCTTGTAAGAAATTTTGTGAATTTGTGTTGTGAATGAGGTGGTTACACTGTATCTCGTTGTAGGTTTACGTGCTCTGCTTATAAGGCTTTTGTCAGAGGAGCATTTGCCAGTATTTTCTCCAGGTCTGCGGCCTGTCTTTTCATCACTTTCTTGGCGGTATCTTTCTAAAAGCAGAAGCTCTTAATTTTTTTTTTTTTAACTGAAGTATTGCTGGCACACAATGTTACGTTAGTTTCTGGTGAAGAGCACAGTGATTCCACAAGTTAATACAGGTGCCGTGCTCACCACAGGTGTAGCTGCCATTCGTCACTGTGCATCACCTTTATGGTATGGTTGACTAGAGGGCCTGTGCTGTGCCTTTCATCCCCATGACTTCCTCATTGCATAGCTGGAAGTCTGTGGCTCCCACTCCCCCTCACCCGTTTTTCTTATCCCCTAACGCCATCCCTCTGGCAGCCATCAGTTTGTTCTCTGTATTTATGGGTCTGGTTCTCCTTTTTGTTTTGTTTTTCAAATTCCACACATAAGTTAAATCATAGGGTATTTGTCTTTTTCAGTTTGACTTATTTTATTAGCATCATACTCTCTAGATCCATCCATGTTGTTGCAAATAACATTCTCCTTTATGGCTCTCTTGTGGCTGAATAATATTCCATCGTGTATACACACACACACACACACACACACACACACACACTCCATATCTCCTGTATCCATTCATCTATAGCTGGACACCTGGGTTGCTTCCATATCTTGGTGGCTGCATCAATTTACATTCCTACCCATGGACACATACTCACCGACACTTGCTATGTCTTGTCTTTTTGATTCTAGCAGTTCTGACACATATAAGGTATCATCTTATAGTAGTTCTGATCTGCATTTCCTTGATAATTAGTGATATCGAGCATCTTTTCATGTGTCTGTTTGCCATCTGTTTGTTTTCTGTGGGAAAAAAAACGTCTGTTTAGGTCCTCTGTCCATTTTTAATTGGATTATTTGGGAGAGTTTTTGGTGTTGAGGTGTGTAATTTTTTTAATATATTTTGGGTACTAACTCCCTATCAGATATGTCACTTGCAAATACCTTCTCCCACTCATAGGTTGCCTTCTCATCTAGTTGATGGTTTCCTTCACTGTGCAAATACTTTGTAGTTTGGTTTAGTCCCACTAGTTTATTTTTGCTTTTGTTTCCCTTGCCTGAGGAGACATATCTAGAAAAATATTGCTACGGCTGATGTTAGAGAAATTACTGCCTGTGTTTTCTTCTAGAAGTTTATGGTTTTCTGTCTCACATTTAGGTGTCTTTAATTTGAGTTTCTTTTTGTGTGAGAAAGTATAATGAAGTGGTCCAGTCTCATTCTTGTGTGTAGCTTTCCAGTTTTCCCAACACCAAGACCATTTGTTGAGAGGACTGTCTTTTCCCCATTTTGTATTCTTGCCTCTCTTGTTCTTAATTGACCGTATATCATGGGATTATTTCTGAGCTCTCTCTCCTGTTCCCTTGATCTATTGTCTTTTTTTGTGCCAGTACCAAACTGTTTTGATTACTAGAGCTTTGTAGTATATCTTCACATCTGGGATTGTGATAACCTTCGGTTTTGTTATTCTTTTTAAGATTGTTTTGGCCATTCAGGGTCTTTTGAGGTTCCCTACAAATTTTAGGGTTATTTATTCTACTTCTGTGAAAAATGCTGTTGGTATTTTGATAAGAATTGCTTTGAATCTGTAGATTGCTTTGGGTAGAATGGATGTTGTAACAATATTAATTCTTCCAATCCATGAAGATGAAATATCTTTCCTGTGTGTTTTCTTCAATTTCTTTTGTCAACATCTTAATAGTTATCAGAGTTCAGATCTTTCACCTCCTTGGTTAAATTTATTCCTAGGTATTTTATTCCATTTGGTGCAACTGTAAATGGAACTGTTTTCATAATTTCTCTCTCTGCTACTTTGTTATTAGTGTATAGAAATGCAACAGATTTCTTTTGTATTAATTTTGTGTCCTGTGACTTTACTAAATTCATTTATTGCTTCTAATAGTTTTTTGGCACAGTCTTCAGGGTCTTTTATAGATATAGTATCATGTCATCTGCAAATAGTGACAGCTTTACTTCTTCCCTACCAATTTGGATGCCTTTTATTTCTTTTTCTTGTCTGATTGCTGTGGCTAGAACTTACAGGACTATGTTGAATAAAAGTGTTAACAGTGGACATCCTTGTCTTGTTCCTGATTTTAAAGGAAAAGCTCTCAGTTTTTCACAGTTGGGTATGATGTTATCTATAGGTTTTTCATGTATGGCTTTTATTATGTTGAAGTATGTTCCCTCTAAACTCACTTTATTGAGCGTTTTTATCATAAATGATGTTGAATTTTGTCAAATGCCTTTTCTGCATCTGTTGAGGTGGTGGTATGACTTTGTATCCTTCTTTTGGTTAATGTGATGTATCGTTGATTTGTGAATAGTGAACCATCTTTGATTGAATCATACCGCAGAACAGAAGCTTTTAATTTTGATCATGTTCAGTATCAAATTGTCATGGAGTTTGCTCTTGGTGTATTACCTAAGAAATCTTCAGCTAGCCCGGAGTTACAGAGATTTTCTCCTGTGTTCTCTTCAGAAGTTTTATGGTTTTAGGTTTTTATAGTAAGATTTTTTATTTAATTTTTTCATATGGTATATCAATTGGGGTTCATTTTCTCATGATAATTAATAGAAGATCCAAATCTTTCCAGATAAGGAAATTAAAATAAAAACTCACCTATCAAAGATATGTTTGTTGTTTAAAAAAGAGAGCAGTAGTTTGCCTTTAAGGTGATACACAAGGAATTATTGCTGCTAGTTCATGTCTTCAGTCTAATTTGGGGCATACCTCAGATGAGTGGATAAATGATTATTGTCAGAAAACCATACCTTGTAATACCACTTAGGTTATTTGTTTGGGAGCTAGATTTTTTAAGTTTCACTTAAGCAACTAATGTAACTGTGTTAATTAATATATTTACTTATACAACAAGCATTTTTGAGACCTAAGGAGTACAAGGCACTATACTTCTTGGATAATGTGGGAAAATAATTTCTCTGCAGTCCATGAACAACCTGTATGCAAATGACATCCGATTTCTTGAATGAAAGGAAGTCAACGTAATTAACTTTCTTGAACCACAAAATTATAAGGAACATCTGTCAACATTAAGAGATTTGGGCTCTTGGAAATGTACTAATAAAGATTATTAAAGGAAATATGTGACCAGTAGGAAGATTTTGTGAATATGGCTTGGAGTTATTTGTGAAATCAAAAGTTTCTCAGTAATTGGCAAGGCCACCAAAACCTTTTTATCACCTGTTTTTCTCTGTAGGTCATCAGCTCAATGAGCTCCCTTTCTGAGTACTGCCTGCCTTCCATTCTGCGTACATTATTTGACTGGTATAAAAGGCAAAACGGCATTGAGGATGAATCACATGAATACAGACCAAGAACAAGCAATAAATCAAAAAGGTATATTTCTTTTGTGTAGTAATTATGAGGTTCCTTCCTTCTTTCCTTCCTTCCTTCCTTCCTTCCTTCCTTCCTTCCTTCCTTCCTTCCTTCTTCCTTGTTTTCCTTCCTTCCTTCCTTCCTTCCTTCCTTCCTTCCTTCCTTCCTTCCTTCCTTCCTTCCAAAAACATAAGTCAAAATGGGATTTATGCATCATCTAGATCTGCCTGTCAGCACATGGATACCTACCAGGGGCTTGTGGGGGGCGGGACAGGGGGAGCTGTCTAGCAGTGCAAGTACTAGTCACAGGTTGAAAAGACATACTTAGCCTGATTTCGACACGGGTGGGGCAGGTGTAAAGGGCCCTAGGTTACCTTCTTGTCTGCTTTCTTCCTGAGCCCTGTCTCCTCCAGTGTATACCTAAAAGCAGAAGGGTTGTTTCAGGCCCTTCACGATACTGCCTCGTCCTTGCTAGTAACCTTGAGTGTTCAGGGTGCCCGCGAGGGGAGGAGGCGGGGCGGGACATCAGCAGTAGGCATGGAGCTGCCACGAATTAACCCTGTGACTTTGGACAACTCACCACCTCTCTATACTTTAATGTTTTTTCGAGAAGAACAGGGAAGTCAGATTACACCATCTCAAACTTGCAGCTGAGAATTTCGTTTGTTTATTCTATGCTCCCCTTCTCTTACATATTTGAGAAGTGGAACTTGCTGCTACAGGAACACTTTAGCAACCATAAAATTTAAGAGTCTTGTACTGTCAAATGAATGTGCATCCCCCAAAAGCTTATGTAAATATATGTAATTTCATGTTTGAAATATAAGTAATTACAATTAATGTCATGAAATTAATTACATTTTATCCAAACTTGTAATTTCATTTTATAATATGCTTGAGTTTATGCAAGATTGAGTCATTTATTTATCATCTTGTTTGGGAGAGAAATTAATAACTTTTCATATTGAATCATTTTTAGTTGAAGAGAAGGAATTTTTTATTGGGATATAATTTACACATGGCATGGGGCGCCTGGGTGGCTCAGAGGGTGCCTTCAGCTTAGGTCATGATCTCAGGGACCTGGGATTGAGCCCCGCATCGGCCTCTCTGCTCATCAGGGAGCCTGCTTTCCTTTCTCTCTCTGCCGACCTCTCTGCCTACTTGTGATCTCTCTCTCTGTCAAATAAATAAAATTTAAAAATAAATCTTTAAAAAAATTTACACATGGCAAAATTCATTCTTTTAAAGTGTGTAGTTCTATGTTTTTAGTATATTCACAAGGTTGTGTAGCCTTCACTACTAACTCCAGAACATTTCATCACTCCAAAGAGAAACCCCATACTAATTAGCAGTCTCTTCTTACAAATATTTTTGATGTATCAAATTTTAAAGGTAAAATCTTAATTCTGTGTCTGAAAATGGTGCAGATTGTGTGATCAGTAAGCTAATGGTATCAGGGCACCTAGGTGGCTCAGTCAGTTAAGCATCTGATTTTGGCTCAGGTCATGGTCTCAGGGTCCCGAGATCGAGCTCATCTATGGCTTCATGCTCAGCAGGGGAATGTGCTTGTCTTCCCGCTGCTGCTCCCCCTGCTTGTGCTCCTTCTCTTTCTCAAATAAAATTTTAATTAATTAATGGCATCATTTCATTATTATTCCCATATTACATGTTAGTTTATAAACATGTTTATAAAAGTTTAATAAACTTTTACTTGGGTGTGAGGAAATGAGCCATTTTAGTGAGTTGAATTGAGTCTTAGTTTGGTCTCTCTGTTGTCAGAATGTAGTTACTAAAATTGGATTTTTCATGAATTTATTTCTGTATGGGTGGAGAAATAATATTTTAAAAGTCAAGTTACTGATTGTTTTGAGGGGATAAGAGTAATCGCCAAGATCAAGTACAGCATCAGGACAGAGAAATTCAACTTAGCAGCATTTAACTAGCATTTGGGAGTTCAAAATAAGAATGTTTGGGACAAAGCCAAAAGAATAACGGTGTCTAGAGCATGATATAGGTAATAATGCAAGTTTCTGTTACTAGAAAAAAAGAAAAGAGGAACTTTAGAGGAAGTGCAAGCAACTGAAAACAGTCAAGTGTGACAGATGTGTACTAGGGTTACGATTTCTTTTTTTTTTTTTTCTTTTAGGGTTACGATTTCTAAGATGAGTATAGCATCAACATTTTGACTGCCAAATAAATTTGTCAATGCTGCCGGCTCCTGGCAGTTAGATCTAAAACCAGCAGTAAAGTCAAATTTGTTATTGGAAAAGTATAGGTCTTACTTTTATTTGAAAGCATAAATTTACTTATTAAATAGAATCAGGGGTTTAAAGTTGTTCTCCCTGTCAAGAACTGTTACTTTCTCAAGGTTCTCTGGCCCCTTTAAGGTCCTTATTGGCCATCCAACACAGCAAGTTTCTGTCGTCTGCTGCTGGCCATCTTTGAAAGCTCTCCTCCCTTTCGGTCTTCAAACTTCTTATTTACTTATTCTATGATATAATCTCTAGGTCAGACTTGGGAACGTTCTCTTTTCTTAATGCAATTCCATGTGTTTTCCACTCCTCCAGCTGGCAGAAGCTCTTTCCAGTTCTAGCGGGTGTTGAAGGACTTCAGTTAGATGGTTTGGGCCAGTGTTCTTCCTCTTGGCAGGATGATTCACAGTGATCCTGAATGAATGAGTTCCTACGCTCTCCATACAGTTCTCCTTGAGAGTTATAGCTGACCCATTCTGTCATCCACCAGCCTTCATTTGACTTGCTCAAGGTTACATAGCTTCTCCAGAAGTTCTTTTCTAGATCTTAATATCACCTTCCTTTCTTCTCATTCCCATTGACTGGAGGGAAAAACATTCGATATTTAAAATATTCTTGATTTATTTTAAACATACCTGCCTGACAAGCCCAAATCTTGTCATCCTTTCTCATGGTTTTTCCTTAATATGCAAGTATTGAGCAGTTCCGTGTTCAAGAGACTATGTTAAATACATTAAATGCTTTATCTTATTTAATACTCAAGCAGACTCTTCTGTAATTACTATTATTATTCCCATTTTGTAAATGCAGCAGTTACTGGTAAATAGAAGAGGCATCATTTTAACCATAGCCAATCCTCTTAGCCACAGTTCTGTGTAGGGTCTCGGCAGTCATGTCATTTGTCTTCATTCAATTCCAAATTAGCCCCCAGTGAATATGTTAGATAAGCTGCAACTGGGGGTGGGGGTGAATAGCCATTTCGGTCCTTCTGACCATGCCACTTCTGCTCCCTAACCTTTGAGTGAGTTCAAATGATTCCACTTTACCTCTTCCTATCTCTTTTATGACCATTTTCCCACCTGTTTTATAACCATTCCCTCTCCCACTGCCCCTTTACTTCTTTTTTTTTTTTTTTTTACTTCTTTATTCATAAATCTCAAGTGGTAGAAGGTCAAGAGGAAAGAGTCATGCAAACAAAGAAAGAAAAGTGATTCCTAACTTTTCCCCACCCTCTGTGGTCCTGCTGTAGCTGATAATCATATTTGGTCTTTATTGTTTCCTACATTGTGTAGCTTCTTTCACAGGAGCTTCTCAATATCCACCTCCACTATGGCGGCCCTGCCTTGGGTCTCTATCCATTCTACCAATGATAAAATTCCAGAAAGTCACCTTGAAAAATCCATGGAGGGGCGCCAGGGTGGCTCAGTCAGTCAAGCCTCTACCTTCAGGTCAGGTCATGATCCCAGGGTCCTGGGATAGAGTCCTGCCTCAGGCTCCCTGATCAGTGGGGGAGCCTGCTCCTGCTTAGGGTCTCTCTCTCTCATTCTCTCTTTCTCTCTCTCTCTTTCTCAAATAAATAAATAAAATCTTCATAAAAATAAAGAAAGGAAAGTCCATTGAATCCATTGAGATTCACAGGTAGCTACTCAAGCTGACATGGTTGAAAAGTTGAAATTTGAAGTTAAAAATTCTGGTCCAATGTGAGTTCCCTACCCCTCACTGATAATAAGAAGCATTAGCATATATTTACCACTGTAATCTCGTAATAACAGAATTGGTTTGCAGTCCATTGGGAATGTGCCCTCAGTGTCTCTGGTGAATTGTATCACTCCCTGAATATCTTCAATGCCACTGAATGTGAATATTTTAAATTTTACAGTGATGAACAACAACGAGATTATTTAATGGAAAGACGGGACCTCGCCATTGATTTTATTTTTTCTTTAGTATTAATAGAAGTTTTGAAACAGGTAGGTCAGTAATTTAATGTTCCTTTTAGATAAGACTTATCTGAAAACTACTTACATTTTTAAAATCTAAGTTTAAAATTGTTCATGAATTTCAAATACCGCATTGTATGAATTATGCTTATTGACTGCTAAAGACCATATATAGTTTCCAGAAGTACTGTTACTGATTTGATCTTTAATATTCCCTTTCAAGTTAAGAGCTACCTTTTTTTTTTCCTTTTCAGATTCCACTTCATCCTGTAATAGACAGTCTAATACATGATGTTATTAACTTGGCTTTCAAGCACTTTAAGTACAAAGAAGGGTAAAGTAATTTCTCTCCTTAGAATTTTGAAGAAACTGGGGACTTAAATCTAAAACAAATGTGCTCTTTTTAGATGATGGGGGATCCCTCACTTGTCTCATCATATCTTATTTAGGTACCTTGGGCCTAACACTGGCAATATGCACATTGTGGCTGACCTGTATGCGGAAGTCATCGGCGTGTTGGCACAAGCTAAGTAAGTGAATGTCAGTCCTTTGCCATAAGAACCTGAGTGCCTTTTCCACTGCAGCCCAGCCCCGCTCTCGTGAAGGGGTTGTCTGTGAGCTCACAGAGAGATAGGCTCCTTTTTGCAATGGGCGCCCACGTCTCTGAAACTGACTAAAAGCTCCCTCGAGGCAAGTACCAAGTCCTTTTTCAGTTGTTTTCTCCATCATCTTTTTTACCTGGCAGTTGGGCCAGGTCCTTCCAGGAGTCCATGAGTTTCAGACTACTGCATCAAAGAAAGAAATGGACTAACCCAACTACTTTTCTCTCTGCCCTAATATTCCCAAGACGCTTTACCAGTTTTAGAAGTTTTGTTTTCTGTATTCCATGAGTGTAGTAACGATACATATCATCTGTGAATGGGAAAATTCCATTCTAGAATGTCCCTCTACTATAGACCTTACTTAATTCAGCTGAGCCAAAAATGTCCCAGACTCTGTCATGGAAACAAGTGGGGGGAAAATTCGCATTGCTAAATTTATCTGGCCCCATAACACTACTTAGCAGGCTAGAACAAAGTGGTGTTAGACTATTAGCAATAAAATACTTCTTCCAAAAGTGATGTCACACCTTATTCACCCATCTTCATCTTACTCAACCCTGAGGCAAATCAGACAAAATCCTGAATGCCGAGATTAGGCAAAATGAGCCAGAAACAAAATATGAATCCAGGCCAAGAGGTGAGCTTAGAACAACAGTGATGCTTGTGAAATGCAACCCTCTGAAAGAGATTTTTATCTCTAAGAGATGTAATTTCCTCACTTAATAGTGTGGAAATACTTAGTTTATCCAAAAACAAAATTTTGTAAAAAATACTTAGCAACCTTACCTAGCGAAAACAGAGACAAGAACTCAGGAAACAGACCCCCCAAAATTCTTCATTGTGACTTATTTAACCCGGTTTATCTGTTGATCTCAACTACATATTTTGTCTAACACATAATACATCAGTGTTAGATGGGACAGAGGTAGATACACTGATGCCAGTGAGAAATATCAAGGTCAAAGACTAGACTAGCAGCAACAGAGAGAAAGAAAAAGTAGCCAAAGCATATGTAAGAACTAAACTACAGAGTTATCTGGGCCATTTTGCATGAGATTATAATGACTTTCATTGCAGCCCATCATCATAATTGTGGTTCGTGAGCCATCAAGAAAAAAAAAGCCCAGTATATCTTTTTATATGGCAATTGAATATGAAGTATTAGTATTTTGAAGGGAGAAGCTTCAATTACCTAGCAAGTTGGTTTACGTGTACCAATCCCATTCCTAGAAAAGATCCTAAGAATGAGTTATTGATATGTGTTTGGCTCATTTGTGTTAAACCCGGAAAATCTCAACATATTCCTGTGTAATTCCTTTTGTAATTGTTCTAGCCCAAGTCTCTTACACTATCACTTGGAAAATTTAATTTGCCAAAAATGGCTTTTTGTGTTTTTCTTAGTTTTCATGAACTATGCATGACAACATTGGTTACTGTAGACTGAGCTTCCTTATTAGCAGTAGTGATTTTGAGTTGGTTGTGAATGAACTAAGAAGCAATGTCGTAACTAAGCCACATTCTAAGGTTATAGGAATTTCCATATTAGGTCAGATTTATATGATCCACCAAGCCAGTGTTCTCTTGCCAACCATGGCTTGTTTTAATTTCCATGATGTCAGCATTTGTCCTAATTCTACAATAGTCGGGTATATGAAATGTCCCAATTTGGACAATGCTCCTGTACTTGTCAGTCATAAGAGAACCCGTTGGTCAGTGGCTTCTTATAGTAACTGCAGTAGTGTATAGAATCACTGTGATATATTCTCCACCAGTCAATGTATAGATAACCTTTATTA
The DNA here is from genome assembly GCA_028646535.1 of Procyon lotor. Classification (NCBI taxonomy): domain Eukaryota; kingdom Metazoa; phylum Chordata; class Mammalia; order Carnivora; family Procyonidae; genus Procyon; species Procyon lotor. The sequence goes on from CM053605.1 coordinate 106,934,883, forward strand.
ATAGATAGTACAATCCTATGTCATAATCCAAATTATCACATTGTTTCCTTTTTGTGAATATGCCAAAAATATTACTTTGTCATTGCTTAGAAAAGTACTGTTTACTTTGTTCTCAGAGGGGAAAAAAGGATGTATGCATATCTAGTACAGGGTGGTTATCTTTTTTTTTTTAATAAACTTGAGTAATATAACAATTTTAACTTTAGACTTTACATCTAGCTTCCAGTGGTAATGCATATGAAATATTTTCTTCATTATGACTTTAGTTATTAAAGCTTAGTTTTTAAGTTTTAGCAAAATCACTATTTTTGATCTTAATAATGATAATGCACTTAATTCCTATCACTAAGGGAAAAAATTTTTGCTCTTTAGTGATATCCACCCAAAGAGTTGACTTTTTGAAAGTCAGTTAAGTTAAAGTTTGATTTTTTTTTTTAAGGCAGGGTTTTTTTTGTTAAAATCTGATGTATTTATTTAAATAGTGATAATGGCCTAAGATTCATAGATTTCAAAATTACTTTATACGATATTATCATAATGTATATTCTTAAACTCTCACTTTTATAATATGTACTAAACATTTTAAAGCAATTTATTTTTTATATGGATGTTCTAGTATATCAAAGACTGAGTAATCATTGAGTTACTGTATTTACTAAAGATAGCATGAAACACTAAAGGCACAGTCATTAAAAATGAATTAATTTTTTCCCTAAAATTATTTTACAGAAAAATAGATTTTAAGTGCAAATAGATTTGGGGATTCTTTTAATCCTAAAATAGTATGTTTATGTCATCTGGGACTTTTAAAAGTAAAAGATAGCCATATTTATTCTTCACTGAAAAATAAATAGACTGTCAGCCACCCCCTCCTGAGAATGTTGAACTAGCAAGTTATACAAGTAACCTGCCCTCTCCTTGTTTTAAAACTTGTTTAAAACTCCTTGTTTTAGTCCTGGATTGGGGATAGAAAACAAACTTTCCTAAGTGTCATATGGTCTTTAAGACAATATAATTATAACCTATAAGATTATTTTCTCTTTTTAAGCTTTCACATTTCAAAATTAAAATCCTTGGTGAGTTTTTTTAGTGTTTGGGAATAACTTGCATAAAAATATAATTTTAAAAAATCCAGTTGAGAATTAATAAATTTTTATAATCTTGATTAAAAATGTCCCTTCCATTGCTTTTCACACCATCTCTGCCTCCCACCCTTTATCATCGCTGCCTAAAGAATCAGCCTTTACCCCAACTCAAATCTCCAGAAATCACCACTAATTATCCAGCTGGAAAGGGCCCTTTCATTCTCCTGTGCCCTGGAGCCTCTTTAAGTGTATTATTCTCATAAAAGCCATGTGAAATATGAGAAAGTGATCTGGCCTGACCATTCTGCCTCCCAGAAGGATCAGCGAGATTCCAGCAAAGAGTCAGGCACTAGCGAACACACCTCACAAGTAATAATAATAACAGCAATTATTATTATTATTATTATTATAAATAATACTGGGATAATTTAAATAAATAATTATAATTGATCTAATAAATAAATAATATAAATAGTATTTAATGGTTATTACTCTTACTACTTAATATTTTAAAATTATTATTCATGTGGTTCATGGTCAGTTCTACATTGCTTTATCTTCCCAATCAAACTGTGCACTGTTCTTAGGACAGCGACTGTATTTCATAGTTCATGACAATGTAAGGCAGCTGGAGTATGGTGGAGATTCCTGGAATTTGTGTCAGAAGACCTGGGTTTGAGTCGTCTTTGTCATGATGATCTACCATATCTTTTTCTTCATTCGTAAAGTGGAAATGCATTCACTGCCTAACTCAGTGGATTGCAATTGCTGCGAAGGCAAAAATGTAAGAGTATACGGTGCATAAAATATAAACCATCTTAAAAATATACCTTATCTTTATTCCATGCCCGGACCAGTGCTTGATAAACTTAAAGACAGCAGAATCACCGCTAGGGCTTGTTAAACAAGAGTCCTGGAACTTAGCCCCAGTGTTTCTTACTCAGTGGGTGTGGCGTGGGCCAATAATGAGTGTTTCCCCCAAGTTCCCAGGCAGTGCTGCTGCTGCTGATCTGGGGGCCACGCTTGGAGAACCACTGGTCCAGACGTAACGTAGCACAGAGATTAAGTGTAGGGACTCTAGAGCCAGACACTTGGCTTGAAATTCTGGCTCGGCCACTTACCGGCTGTGTGACTTGATCACATTAAGAAGTCTCAGCCTCAAGTTCCTTTTCTGTAAAAAGGGTGTAATAATAGTACTCTGCTCAGGTTGTGAGGATTAAATGATCGTGAAGATGAGCTGTAGGCTTCTCTGAACTTAGCTCGGCATATCGTAGGTGCTGGATGTCTGCCTGTGGCTGTCATCGTCACCGTCCTCAGCATCAGATTATGTTCTTCTCTACAAGAAGTAGGCAAGAAAGATGACATTGGAATTTGGATTTTCTATTTTCTGCTCTGTTGCCTTCTTAAAAACCTCTTTTATTGTGAAATATGTGTAGCAAACATGAAGAAAAAGGCTGTAAATTGGTTTAGAAAAATACAGTTTAACAAGGTATTACCAAACGAGCCCCACATAACTTCCTGCACCCGAGCCAGGAACGAGAAAATGGCCAGCTGTCGCCAAGTCTCTGACACCAGCTTGCCCATCACGGCCCTCTGTACTGCATTCTGGTGAAACAGTATCTTCATGTTTACCGCCTCTTTTATTTGTCCTCAAGTTTCTACCTTGAGCTGTCGAGTTGTCTCAACCTTCCGGGATTCTGTTAGTTGACCTTTAACTTTTATAATCATAATAACCCTCTTTAATCATGCCTTGTTCCTAATTAACCTTTTCACGTATGTGGAACCTCAGGCTGATCATCTCAGGAAGCAAAACACAATGAGTTGTAGAATGCTTTCCTTTTTCTTTGAGCTAGCCATTTCAGAAATAGTTGGGATAACTTTTATGTATATGTTCCTCTACCTTGGGTATTTTGCAGATCTGCTACTATTTTCCAACCTCTTAGGATCTATTCTTTTTTATAATCCTATACAATAATGTTGTAATTGATATTATTAATTGTTACTATTTTACTGTTAAACAATACAGACACCTCAAGCTCCCTGCAGACCGTGTCTTTTTAGTTGTAACATCCCCACGTGCATGTAGAAAAAGCTTACTCATCTATTAGATTTGATTTGAATTTTTTCATTATTAGATTTTCCTACAACCTAAAAATATTTTTTTCTTTTCTTTTTTTTTTTTTTTGGTTAAGAATATTTTTTTCAATGATCATTAACTGAAAAGCATAAAAGAAACAACAGTAGAAAACTCTGGAAATGGATTAGGACTATTTCTTGGCATGATTTGCTGTCATTGTCAGAAATAGCAGGCCTGTGCTGTTGCTCAGATACTTACAATTAGAGAAACTTCAGGTCCTTGGGGTCTACAGGTGTGCTGGAAATTGCCCAACCTGAGGAAATGGAGAATTTTGTTGTGCTCAATTCAAGAGCGAGGCCATTTTGAGAGGGTCTGAATAACCCTGGATCTTCTCCCTGACTGAAGGGACATTGAGCATCTTATAGAATAAGAGAAGAAAGGAGAGGATTGTACTCTTTGCCAAATCCCCCATAGCAGATCCTTACAAAATGACAACCATGTACTTCAACTGATTCAAAGGACTCCTGTCACTGTGCCCGGTCATTCCTAGATGCTGGAGGCCTCCATTATGGTCACTTTCATACCCATTATTTGCTAAACCACTCATGTTCTCTTCTTAGATTCCCTGCTGTGAAGAAGAAATTTATGGCAGAACTCAAGGAATTACGGCACAAAGAGCAGAGTCCATATGTCGTTCAGAGCATTATTAGCTTGATAATGGGGATGAAATTCTTTCGGATTAAGATGTATCCCGTGGAGGACTTTGAGGCCTCTCTTCAGTTTATGCAGGTAGGTAACATCTTGGGCAGGAGAACCAAGGGACTATCAACCCAAACAACTCCCTTCATCAGAATGACTACTTGGAACGTGAAAGCCCATTCACTTGACAATGTGGAAGAAGTCCTGCTTTTTCCTTGGTAACACATAACGTGCTTTGTAACCAAATAAGAGATTTGCAGGCAGATAATTTCACTTTTAAACTTTCATATCACCTCTGAAGTAGGGTGTGCAGTGGAATGTCTTCTTGGTGGACTTTTTTCTCTTTTTGACCCATCAGCTACATTTTAATCTATGAATAAAATATAGCTGATTTTTTGCTTTTTTAATTGATAGCATTGAGGTGGCTATGTTAACATTCATAGTCATCAGAACTTTAAATAACACGGAAAACTTTGTATTCCTACTATAAAAGAGAATCAGTTTTTTTTTAAAAATCAAACAAACCGTACATGTGGTTTAGGTGTCAATTATGCAGTGTTTCTCATTATGTACTAACAAAAGAGTTGTTGCTAATGTGGATTTGGCAGAATATGCGGTAGAATTTTTAAAACTTTCTTTAATACCGATGGGAACTAGGTTTAGCAAGGGTCTTTGTCAATGAAGAGCTTAGATATAGGGATGAGGCGTATAGACTGTATCACTTTATACCCACTAAAATGGCTATAACCAAAAAGACAGATAATAGGAAGTGTGGGTATGATGTAGGGGATGTAGGGAAGTTATAATACTCCTACACTGCTGATGGCAATATAAAATGGCCTAACAACTCTGGCAAACAGTTTGGCGGTTCCTCAATGATTAAATCTAGAATTGTTGTGTAATCCAGCATTTCCACATTTCTAGGGATAAAGCCAAGAGGAATGAAAATAGACATTGACACAGAAATTTGAATGCAAATGTTCATAGCAGCATTATTCATAATAACAAAAAAGTGACTACAGCCCAATTGTTCATCAACTGATGACCAGATAAACAAAATGTGGTGTATTCATATAAGGGAATATTATTTGGCCATAAAAAGGAAGGAAGTACTGATATATGCTGCAAGGTACATGGATGTACCTTGAAATATTATGCTAAGTAAAAGAAGTCAGACACAAAAGACTGCCTATTATATGATTCCATTTATATGAAATGTCCAGGATAGGCAAATCCATAGTGACAGAAAGTAGATTGGTGGTTGTGTAGGGGAGTATGGATAGAGAGGTTGGAAATGACTGCTGAAGAGCACTAAGTTTCTCTGGAGGGTAATGAAAAAGTTCTAAATTTAATTGTGGTGATAAAGGTACAATTGTGGGGGCATCTGGATGGCTCAATCGGTTAAGCACCTGCTTTGGCTCAGGTCATGATCCCAGAGTCCTAAGATCCAGCCCTACTTCAGGCTCCTTGCTCAGCGAGGAGTCTGCTTCTCCTTCTGCCTCTTCTGGCTCCTCCCCCTGCTTGTGCTCTCTCTCTCTCTCTCATTCAATCTTTGTCAAATAAATAATCTTTAAAAAAAATGTACAATTGTGAATATCCTAAAAGCCATTGATTTGTACACTTTAAGTGGGTGAATTACATGTCATGTGATCCATATCTCAGTGAAGCTATTTAAAAAAAAAAAAGATAACGAATATAGGCCATGTATCAAACTTCTTGGGATTAAATTGAAACTTCCGCACTTACCAGCACTGTGACCTTGGGCAAGTCACCCTTACCTCCCCCCCACACTTACCTTTGTGCAGAGCAGAAATAAGGGCACTAACCTTAGAAGGTGGCTCTGAGGATTCTTGGCACATGGTAAGCACTTAGTAACTGTTAACTATTTTTATCCCTCTCATATGAATAATTCATGTATCTGTGTATTTAAATAATGACTTGAAAGAGTATTTACACATAAATACAAAATAATGTAGGAAAAGGGCCATAATTCCAGGACTCATGAAGCTCCTTTTTGCAGTGGGTAAACCATCTCAATGATTCCACATTGGCAATGCTTTTCTTGGACTGATGTTTTAGTATAGAATCAATAGACTAGGGATTTTAGTAACTTTTGTTGGCAGCAGTCCCAATTCTTAACTGAAAATAAGAATAATAGCTAATAGAAATATTAGCATATTATCACAAATACATGTAGCCTTAGACCCTTACATGAAAACAATACCTAATAAAGAATTATTACCAAAAAGGCCAGGAAGAAGAAAGGGGCTGGTGGAATTCTCAACAGGCCAGCGTTTCTAATAAATGATTCTCCGGGTCACCAAAAATACCCTTTCATAGAGAGTAGTCCACAGACAAAGACATCCTTGCTTGAGGAACTGTTCTAAGGGTTTCTTTCCTGTGATGGGGGAGGGAAGCATTCCAGACTCGCTTATGAAACTATCTGAATAATAAACACACCTAAAATCTCAGAGCTAAGAAGTAAACAGCTCTGTGCCCGGGGCTGTCACAGGTCCCAAAATAAGTTTAATGTCTTCTGCCTCTCTTCCCATGTTTACCTTCTCTGGGGATCTGTGTTTGTAGGTTAATCAAGGACCTAGGGCCCCACGCACAGTAGGTGGTCAATAGAAATTTGTCGGCAGTGGATGTCTGAGTTAATCAACCATTAAACCAGTGGATGAGTATCTGCTCCCTGGTTGTAGATGCTTTGACCTTTCAGCATAGTGATTTGAGATAGAAGTAGGAGAGTGATAAAACCAGTCTTGCAAAATTTCATTGAGATCATTTTGAACTTAAGTATAAATGCTAGAATCCAGTGATTTTCTTTAATGGATTAAGGAATAAGCTATGTTAGTGGGTATGATTGAATTAAGAACTGTTCCCTTAAATTTGTTTAAGTATATTTTATGTGCACATTTCAATCTGTTCTCCCTCCTTTATGTTTTTTTCTACTTCCTAGGAATGTGCACATTATTTCCTCGAGGTCAAAGACAAAGATATCAAGCATGCCTTGGCTGGGCTTTTCGTTGAAATTCTTGTCCCAGTTGCTGCTGTGAGTTAACATTTTTATTTTTTTAAAGAATTTCTTCTTATTGGATCAGAGAATCACCAATTTCATTAATAAAATATTAACATGCATCTCTATTTTAGGCTGTTAAAAATGAAGTAAATGTTCCCTGCCTTAGAAACTTTGTTGAAAGCCTGTATGATACCACGCTGGAACTTTCTTCTAGAAAGAAGCATTCATTGGTTAGTAACTCTTTTTTTTTTTTTTTTTTTGGTTAGTAACTCTTGAGAAAATGTAAAATGCAAAACTGCAGAGGCTAAAATCCTTAGGCTGAAATCTATTTGAGAGTCATAAACGTCCCCCAGATGGGAGCATTACCTGCAGCTCCCCCCCAAAAGAGGGAACATTTCAAAATTTGGAGCCTGCACTTAACATTGACCATAACTGGATCCCAATAATATGAGGAGATTAGATATTGTCACCTCGGACGATCCTTCTTGTCCTATGATTCTGTTGTTTATTTTCTTTTTTTGTTGTTGTTTATTTTCAAGACTGGCTTAACTTGATTTTTGTTTTAATTTGACTATTTTTTTCAAATCTAAAAGTCAAAGTTTATAATAACAGTTTATCTTTTTCAATCTCCAGAGGTCTTCACTGGTTCATTCCTCTCCTGATACTCAAACTCAAAATGGAAGCAGGCAGCAAAGGGAGTTGGGAGAGAGACAGTTGCCCATAGGAAAGATTCTCTGAAGGTTGAGAAAACAGTAGCTGGGAAAGCTTTTGTGTTGAAGAGCAGCAGCACAGAAAAGTCTTTGGAATTACCATACCCTTTTGCCCTCAGGGGTTAAAAAAAAGGCTCAGCTTTATGAATCGGCATGTGGCACATGAGCTACAGTTGTGACAGTGTGGAGAAAGCAGGTTACTTAGGTAACTGGTTTACTGGCATCATTTACTCCAGTCTTCAATTATGAGCATTGCCGCCATTATCTGAGCTAATATTCAGAGTTGCTTTGCTGGCAGTGGTGGTGGATGTCCTCACTGTCTACTTCAATGGTCATTGTGACTAATCACTAGGTTTTTTGTTTTGTTTTGTTTTGCTTTTTTTCGATTACTGGCTGGCATTAGAGTTCTACTCAGTGGTAGTGTAGTTCAAAGTCAGTTTAAAACCAAGTGAATAAAAAAATGGAGTTCATGGTCTGTGAAGTACTGAATATCTTTGTGGCAATTGTTTTTTGCTAATTCACTTTAATGGATGAGCCAATTATATTTTTGTTTAAATCTTCCCTAACCTTAATTCTTTGGTGCCACCGAGGTGTATGTCTGCTTCAGCAGAACGGTGATGGGTGCTGCATATATATTTTTGGGGTGGCCGCTCATTAGCTTGTCTGTCTTCTCCAGTTGCTGTGGGAAACCAGGCCAGTTAGGCAGGAAAAGCACAGTAGCACCTCTGTTTATTCACACGTAAGCAAATTCCTCCTGCGGTTAAATTTGTCTTGTGGAGTTTACCAATGCAATAACATTTCTTTTAGGAATCTTCCTTAATTACAGGAAGATTGCATGCAAGAGAAAATATATACACCTACCTCTCAGACAAGGACAAGCTAGTAGATGTTTATGAGCAAAAGCCCAATAACATTTTTAAAATTAGTGTGCCTTCCTGCTTTCTCTCTGAGGATTGAGAGTGATCTAAGATAATGAGTCTGTTTTTAAAATTCATAAGTGAAGACTAAATCAGTGAATCAGATTTCCACTTACTATACATGAAACTTATTATACACTTTATAATTCTAGATAATTCCACCCCCATCATCGTCGGAAGGCATTTGGGAAATGCCTACCGCTGCATGGCCCCTGCTGAGCCTTGTGTTCTAAAGCGTCCTGTTTATTCTGGCCCATAGAGAGAGATGGATAGGTAGCAGTTCCAGAGAACGTGTGTTACCTGGTTTGTTGAACTAGAAATCAGCTCGTGACCTCACTTTCTTTCTCCTCAGGCCTTGTACCCCCTGGTGACCTGCCTTCTCTGCGTCAGTCAGAAGCAGCTGTTCCTGAACAGGTGGCACATTTTCCTCAACAACTGCTTATCCAACCTTAAAGTTAGTATTTCTCAGTTCAGAAAAGTCTTTTATACACTAGATATGTGGCTGAGACTGGTGCATGTGCTTCTGAGAGTGATTCCTCATGTCTGGGGGGGCGGGGGTGCAGCTAGCCTACGCTGTTGAGATAATGAAAGAATGTTAATGAGAGTTCTCTTTATTCAATATAGTCAATTATATATAAGATTTTATTTATTATTTAGTTGGAGTGCCAGCCAGGGGAGGGGCTGAGGGAGAGAAGGAAAGAGAATCTCCAGTAGACTCCCAACAGGGGGCTTGATCTCACAACCCTAAGATCCTGACCGGAGCCTAACTGACTGAGCCACCCAAGTGCCCCAAATAGAGTCAGTTTTAGAGAATAACCAGGGATAAGAGATATCACTCCAAATTTGGGGAAATAAATCTTTTCTAGTAAGGATCATTTTCGGGGTAGGATTGGATACCCTTGTCTGTGCACTAATTATTGCATTTTATCTAACTGATTTTAAAGAAGGGAGGCTACACTTCACTGGCAAGAACCATGTGAATTGATTTCAGACGCTCACCTGTTCTTCCTGCAGCCTTCGTCTGCCCCCCTCCAGTCTAGGAAAATATTTGCAGGAAAAAGTTCTTTCTGTGGGAGGATTGACCCCAGTCACAGAGAATACGTATTTCCTGCCATTCAAGCCAAATGGCAGTCCATCAGCCCCTAGCCATTCACTGAACAGGCACCGTGGTGGGTAGGCAGCACCTCGATGCTGAGAGGAAGTCATAGTTCCTAAAACTGAGGAACCTACAGTTAAAACTACTATAATGATCCGCTTTAAAACTGGCTCTATAACTTCTAAGTGGTTAAGCATATTTCAAGTTTTAGTGACCCATTGATAAAAGATGACCAAATGAAAGTCAACCCTAATAGAAGTGCAAGCAGCGTATATTTTCCAGTTGTTTCTGGTTGTGTCTTGAAGTTCTTCTACAAGTTTGATATTTGCTGCTTTAGAATTTTTGAAATTATTAATTGTACAATCCTGTATGTGCTTATACATGTTGTCCCATCTTTTTTGTTATAAGACACTTTAATTTAGTGAAGTGGTTAAGATTAATTATATTATTTTGGCATTTACCATAATTACCCCATAATCTGCATTAGAGCTGTGTTAAGCATGGATTGTGAAATCCAAGATTAGAATCATTTATTTTCTTCAAATTGGCAGTGAAATATAATAGCAGTGGATATAGAATTAAGCTTTTAAGTATTCTGAAAAACAAAAATCTTTTCAGGGTTTTCAACTATTATATAATAGGCACTCTCCGGTATTTTACTTAGGGATTTATGCATCTGTAATACATCTTTAACACAGAGCCCAATGTCATTTTGTTACTTGGTCCACTTTTAAGCTATTCAGTTATTAGTTCCAGTTAAAAATATTTTTGGTTCATTTACATTTTATGCAGGTAGAAAATGGTCATTTTGTTCGAAACAAAAAAGAGAAATAATTAGGAATGTTCACAGTGCATTTTTCTGTATATATTATACTAAGTATATTTGCAATGAATTTTAGTTAGAATTAAAATAATACTTGGCATGACAGTTTATTATCGTGGCCAAAAAACCAAAATTTTTTGTTTAAAGTAGATGCTTTTGAAATATAGTGGCATAATCTTAGTTTGAAACATAATTGCTCCAAAGTTAAAATATTGGTGCTTTAGGGGCACTTGGTGGCTCAGTGGGTTAAAGCCTCTGCCTTCGGCTCAGGTCGTGATCTCAGGGTCCTGGGATCGAGCCCCACATTGGGCTCTCTGCTCAGTGGAGAGCCTGCTTCCTCCTCTCTGCCTGCCTCTCTGCCTACTTGGGATCTGTCTCTCTCTCTCGGTCAAATAAATAAATAAAATCTTTAAAAATATTAATAAAAAATAAAATAGTCAAAACTCACTAGAAAGACCTAGTAACAGGGTTATAAATGGCCCTAGAGAGAAGTGGGTCTACAAGCTGATGGCGTATCCTTATGCAGACATTTCAAGCATTAGGATTTCTAAGAGAATGGCCATGAGATCAGAAAGAGTATATAGAGGCAGTAGTATAGAGACTAAACCAAATTCCAGAATCCCATTTTAGTTCACATGAAGCGCCCACTGTGTGAGGTGCTAGGGAAGGTGCTAAAAGTGGGGATTATAAGAGAAGTCAACTATATTAAAACTAGATCTAGAAGAGAGTCTCTGTCCTTGAGGAGTTTAGCATTTCATTGGCAGATACATAACAAAGTTTTAAAATGCATGATAGAGACAGTGAGGGATTTAAAAGTTGAGAGTAGAGAGATATTTGTGCCATTTGTAAAGGTTCAAGACCCCACAAATCATGAAAGAGGTAGTTATTAGGCCAGGTTAAGGCAATGATATTTTACTTTATGGGTAATAAATTGTTGAAATTCATCACCCCAAGCTAAAAGATATAAAAAGATCTTTGATGAGTTACACTTGGAATAAAATGGTATCATATATACTTAGAACTAAACCCAGTAGGGATTAAATGAGACCATTTTAGGGGTGCTTGGGTGACCTAGTCGGTTAAGCTTTCAACTCTTGATTTCCACTTGGATAGTGGGAAGGGGCACTGCCTCAGGCTCTATACTTCTCAGGGAGTCTGCTTGGGATTCTTGGGATTCTCTCTTTCCCTCTCCCTCTGCCTCTCCCATTCCTGTTCTCTCTCTCTCTAAAGTAATAAGTGAATAAATCTTTTTTAAAAATGACATCTTAAAATGTCATAAATATACAGAAAACCTTCCAAACCAACTTACAAATAGTCCATGAGGAAAAACTAAATGGCTTCAGAAGTATATTTTGTCTTGAAGAGTGTCAGTATTTTAAGAGAATTAGAGCCAACCATATCAGTTCATAATGAACAGCAGACAAATTCTTCTCCCTATATACTTTTCCCCTTTTTGCTTCCAGCACCCTTACCCTCCTTGTGTCCCATTTCCTTACACATGCTTAAGTATAATGAACCTAATGTTTGAACCCTACGTGTTGAACTTGGTAGCCATATTTGATGTGTTCTGCAGAGGAGAGTCATCAAGATGGCAGCGTGACATAACAAAATAGAAGTGTCTGAGAGTGAGACACCTGGGTGGCTCAGTGGGTTAAAGCCTCTGCCTTCGGCTCAGGTCATGATCTCAGGGTCCTGGGATCGAGCCCCGCATCGGGCTCTCTGCTCAGCGGGGAGCCTGCTTCTCCCTCTCTCTCTGCCTACTTGTGATCTCTCTCTCTGTCAAATAGATAAATAAAATCTTAAAAAAAAAAAAAAAAAAAGAAGTGTCTGAGGGTGAAAAATCTGCTGCTTTCAAAATAAACAAGCTCTCAAATCAGTGCTCTCTTAATATCTGTGCCCTGGTTGATCTTCACAGTCAGTCTGTTGGAAGCAGGCTGCTTTAGTAACACAAACTTGAAGTCCTTATTCACACTTAGTTAAGAAGATCAACTGTCTATTAGCAATATACCCTTGTGAAGTAATGGGGAATTTATGGCACCTTCTTACCACAACACTGACATCTTTCAAGAACTCTTGCTTGGTAGTAACCAATACTTTTTTCTTCTGTGTATTTAAGGTCAGAATCTGAATGTATTGGGCAATTAAAAATTGATACATTTCCTTCACATCTGCCATAATACACCTAATTCTGAAAAAAGAAAATATGTTTTAAAACTAGATTTAATAGTACTTATTTTTTTGTTGTGATTCTCCATTTATTGATAGTTCTTTTAACATATAGTGTTTATTAAATATAATAACTGTGCTAGCTTTTCATCCTTAAAAATGGATATAATTGGAATAATTTTTTATTTTTTTAAAATTTTATGATAGTGAATATAATATCCCAGAGGTCCAGATTATAAAAATGAAAGAAAACAATAAAAGAAACCTTAAAAATTAAAAAATGTGTTTGCTATATAGTTAACAGCACATCTCTCTCAGCAATTGGAGATCTGTTGTGGGCCAAACCAGTGACAGGAGGTTTCCATGCTTTGTCATGGACCACCATGACAGTGTCATAAGCTCCACTGAGCTCTCCCTATGCTTTCATGGATATCATTTATGTTTTTCTAAATATTTTGTGTACTGTATCTGAAGGCTGGACAATACAGAATTAAAAATGATTCTCCTTCCATCTCAGTCACTGCTTATGCTAGGACTTAAATGCATTAATTCATCCAGTCAATCAGCTGGTCAACCGTTTCTACATGAAGTGTACCAGGCACTGTCCTAGGTGCTGGGAGTATGTGATGAATAAGACAGTAGTGCTCCCTGACCTCTTAGACCTTGTAATTTAGTGGGGCAGACAGATAGTAAACAAGTAAATACATAGGAAGAACAATTCAGATATTGATAACTGCTGTAAATAAAATCAAGTAGGATAGTGTGACAGAGAATGACACATTCGGGAGGAGCAGGGGAGAGAGGGTGCAAGAAAGCTCTTTTGGTTTCCATAAGAATCTCAAAAACTGTAGTTGCCATATTTTTGTTGAAACTTGTCTTCAGCACTTAATGTATATTTATGTGTAACAATATGAAGTTTAAGGAATAAACAATGAAGTTTAAGGAGTGCTTTTTTACAACTTTTCATATAATAGTAAGATAATTATATCTTTATATCATTGAGTAGACATTAAGTAATACATTAAGGATTCCACAGCCATTGGTAGAATGCATTAAAATGTATGGGCTGTTTATTTTAAAACAACTACTATTCTCTTTGTAAGTATCAAGTTTAAATGGTATAGTATTGGCTATTTTAAATGATTTTCTAGAAGCACTCTGCTTTAATATTAATCTCATTTCTATAAAGTTGAAAAAATCTCTTTTCATCTATCTTTCAGATCTGCTCAAGACACATTTAAAAGTGGTATTTGTAAATTCTAATAGTGCACATAAACTGGGCTTTAAAATTAGAAATCAGCTGACAGGAGTATTACTCTCCTTGAGTGCCTTATTTATTCAGACATTGAAGAGAAAATAATCTGCATAAATTGTTGGTCCAGTAGTGTTAGAGGTTATCCTAAGCCTACGTAGTTTCTTTGAGTAATGTGGCCATCAAAAAGTGAATTATTATCAGAGTAAATAGATTCAAATATCACAAGGAAATGCCTAGAAGAAGGGGGTTGACTCTAATATACAAGGGAATATGACAGAAAGAAATAGATTTACTTCAGTGGCTCTAGTTGAAGTGGAAGAGAGAACTAGAAGGTAGTTGAGTATAACAAGATCAAAAGATGACTAAAATTGTTTATCTGTCTCTGTCAATAGAGCTTGACCTTAGCATACCCCAGAATCTCCAAAGAAGCCTGTTACAAATGCAACCTCTCAAAACCTACCTCCAGAGGTTCTGATTTCAAATGTCTGAGTGCAGTCAAGGAATTCTCATGTTCATAAGAAGCTTAGATGACTTAGTGCAAATGGTGAGCTGGTGGGCCTTGAAAAACATTGGTTTCTCATTGGCCAAGTTGCCAGTGAATTCAATTCTCCCTGCTTGTTACTGTTAACATTGAATTGCTTTGACTAAATGAAAAACAAAATTTAAAGAAGGTGGGCATGGTATTGGGCTGGTGATGTCATAGGAAGGTGTCCATGGCCAGCACTGGGAGGAGAGGAAGGGGTATAGGGAAGATCCACTCGGAAGCCTATTAGTTTCTTGAACACTTGCATCAGTGTAACCTCAGAACCATAATATGTTAATATACTTTGTTAATTAACAGAGAAGCAGATTACAATGAGAGAAGAGTCCTTCAATCCTGAAGTAGAGATTGTTGACCCAAATCAGTGTTTTGAGACCAATGCTAAAGTGTTTACATCTTGAAAATATACATCAAACCCCTATTGCATTAGCTTCTATTGGAAATACAATGAGAAGGAAATCCTGTTTTCAAGTAGAGTACAATCCAGTGTGTGCCAGGGCATATGGGAGTGGCCTCCATATAATATTATGCCATAGTAGAAAAATTAATGCTTCCAAAACATTGGAACCATGTTATCTAGATTCAAGTTCTGGTATTACCACTTAGTAGACCTTCTGTGCCTTGTTTTCTTCATCTGCACAAGGAGAACAATGATAGTATCTACTTCTCAGGTTGAAAATGAATTTGTATATGTACATCACTGCTAACAATGCCTCATTCAGTAAGTACCATGTCATATAAACATTCCATCTTCCAAGAAAATAGTACAGTATAGTGTCCATTGTCCTTGGTTAAATTTATTCCTAGGTATTTTATTCTTTTTGATGAAATTGTCAATGAGATTTTTTTCTTAATTTCTCTTTTTGATAGTTTGTGGTTACTGTATAAACATGCAACAGATTTTCGTATATTGGTTTTGTACCATCCAACTTTACTGCATTTGTTTATTTTAACTTTTTTGGTAGAGTCTTTAGGATTTTCTATGTATTAAATTGTGTTATTTACAAATAATGGTAGTTTTACATTTTTCTTCCAATTTTGATGACTTTTATTTATTTTTTCTGACTAATTGTTCTGGGTAGAACTTCCAATACTATGTTGAATAAAAGTGGTGAAATCCTTGTCTTATTTCCAATCTCAAGGAAAAATCTTTTAGTTTTTTACCATTGACTATGATGTTCTGTGGACTTGTGATATATTGCCTCTTCTTATTTTGAGGTACATTTCCTCTGTACTGAATTTGTTGTTTTTATCATAAATGGATATTGAATTTGTCAAATGCTTTTCTGCATCTATTGAGAAGTCATATGCTTTTATCTCTCATCTTGTTAATGTGGTTTATCATATTGATTGATTTGCAAATGTTGAACCATCTTTCCATCCCTGGGTTAAATCCCATTTGATCATGGTGCATAATCCTCTTAAGATATTGGTGGATTCAGTTTGCTAATATTTTGTTTAAGATTTTTGCATCTGTGTTGATCAGGTCCATTAACCTGTAATTTTCTCTTTTGTGTGTGTGTCCTTATCTGGTTTTGGTATCAAGATAATGCTGGCCACAAAATGAGTTTGAGAGTATTTCTTTCTCTTCAATTTTTGGAAGACTTTGAGAAGGATTGATATTAAATCTTCTTGGAAGGTTTGGTAGAATTCACTGGTTGAAGCCATATGGTCCTGGACCTCTGTTTGTTGGGAGATTTTTGATTACTGATTCAACTTCCTTAGTAGTAATTGCTCTATTCAGATTTTTCTATTTATGATTCAGTTTTGGAAGATGGTGTGTTTCTAGGAATTAATTTATTTCTTCTAGGTTTTCTAATTGGTTGGCATATAATTGTTCATAATAATCCTTTATGATTCTTTGTATTTCTTTTGTATCAGTTGTAATTTCTCCTCTTTATTTTCTGAGTCTATTTGAGCCCTCTTTTTCTTAGTCTAGCCAAAAGCTCATCAATTTTGTTTATCTTTTCAAAGAACCAGCTGTTAGTTTCATTGATCTTCTCTATTGTTTTTTTAGTCTCTATTTCATTATTTCCACTCTGATCTTTATTATTTCCTTCCTTCTGGTAACTTTGGGTTTTAACTGTTCTTTTTCTACTGTAGGTTTAAAGTTAGATTGTTTACTTAATATTTTTCTTGTTACTTGAGATAGGCCTATATTGTTATAATCTTAGAACTGCTTTTGCTGTGTCCCATAGATTTGGGGTTACTGTATTTCCATTTTCGTTTATCTCAAAGTATTTTTTTAAGTTTCTCTTTGATTTCTTCATTGACCCATTGGTTATTCAGTAGCATGTTGTTTAATCTCCCCCATAGTTGTGATTTTTCCAATTTTCTTTTTGTAATTGTTTTCTACTTTCATAGTACTATAGTTGGGAAAGATACATGATATGACTTCAATCTTCCTAAACTTACTGAGACTTCTTTTTATGATCTCTCCTAGCAAATGTTCCACGTGCACTTGAGTAGAATTGTGTACACTACTGCCTTCAGGAAGAATGTTCTGTATATATCTATTAGGACCATCTAGTCTAATGTGCCATTTAAAGTCTGATACGTGACTTAAAGCCAATATTTCCTTATTGATTTTTTTATCTGGATGATCTATCCATTGATGTAAGTGGGGCATTAAAGTCCCCTACTGTTGTTGTGTTGTTGTCAATTTCTCCATTTAGGGTTGTTAATATTTGCTTTATATATTTAGGTGCTCCTATGTTGGGTGCATAAATATTTACAAATATTAAATTTTCTTGTTGGATTGACCCCTTTGTCATTATGTAATGCCCTTCTCTTTTACTGCAGTTTTTGTTTTCAAGTCCCTCTTGTCTAAGTATATCTTCTCCAGCTCTCTTTTGGTTTGCATCAGCCTGGAAGATCTTTTTCCATCCCTTCACTTTCAGTCTACATGTGTCCTTATATCTAAAGTAGGCAGCATATAGATGAGTCTTGTCTTTTTATCCATTCAACAACTCTGTGTCTTTTGATTGGAGCATTTAGTTCATTTACATTTAAGTAGTTGGTATAGGTATGTACTTATTTTCATTTTGTTAATTTTTTCTGTTTTGTAGTTTCTGTTTCCCTCTTCTCTTGATTTCTTGCAATTTGATGACTTGCTGTGGTTTTATGCTTAGATTCCTTTCTCATTATCTTTTATGTATCTATTATAGGCTTTTGCTTTGTGGTTACTGTGAGGATCACCCTAAATATTTGTTTTTAACAGTCTATTTCAAGTTGATAGCAAGTTAAGTTTGATCATATTCCAAAACTCTGCGTTTTTATGTTTTTGATGTCACATTTTATACCCTTTGGGTTTTGTATCCCTTAAATAATTAATATATAGTTATTTTTACTGTCTTTTAACATTCATACTAACTTTATAAGTAGTCCACATCCTTTACTATGTATTTACCTTTACCAGTGAGATTTTTACTTTCATGTGTTTTCTTATTATTTATTAGGAACAATATCTTATTACAATGTTAAAACCACTTGTTTTAACATTTCTTTTAGGGCCAGTTTAATGATGATGAATTCTGTTAGCTTTTGCTTGTCCAGAGAAATCTTTATCTCTTTTTAAATTCTAAATTATAATCTTGCAGGGTAGAGTGTTCTTGGTTGGAAGCTTTTTTTTTTTCTTCCTTTCAGCACTTTAAATATATCAAAGCACTCTCTCTTGGCCTGTGAAGTTTCTGTTGAGAAATCTGATGACCTTACATTTATTGTTCATTGACCTGATGTCCCTTGTTCATACCATGTTATGTTTCCCTCACAGCTTTTAAGATTATTTCTTTGTCTTTGACATTTTAATTACAATGTGCCTTGGTGTAGGTCTTTTGGGATTCATCTTGTTTGGAACCTTATGGATTTCCTGGATTTGGTATCTGTTTCATTCCCTAGATTAGGGAATTTTTTAGCCATTATTCCTTTAAATAAGTTTTCTACCCCTTTCACTCTCTCTCCCTTCTGGAAGCCCTGTAATCAGAATGTTATTCTGCTTGATGTTGTCTCATAGATCTCTTAAGCAATGTTTTTTTGGGTTTTTGTTTTTTTAATTAATTTTTACTTTCTGCTTTTCTCTTTGGGTAAGTTCTGTTGCCCTGTCTCCCAGATCACTAATTCTTTCTTCTTCTTCATTTAGTCTGCTGTTAAAACTTTCAGTGTATTTTTCATTTAAGTTATTGTATTCTTCAGCTTGTGACTTCTGTTTGGTATTTTTTTATATTTACCATCTCTTTGTTGAAATCTTTCTGTGCTTCCATTCTTTTCCTGAGTGCAGGGAGCTTCTTTATGACCATAACTTAACTTCTCATCAGGCAAATTATTGATCTCCATTTCATTAAAGATTTTCCCCCCTGGAGTTTTATCTTGTTCTTCTGTTTGGAACATATTCCTCTGTTTCCTCATTTTGCTTGACTCCGTATGTTTGTTTTTATGTGTTAGGCAAAACAGCTATCTCTCCCAGTATTAAAGAGGTGGTCCTATGGAGGCAATGAACCTTATTGATTAACATTGCCCTAGCCCTTGGTTGTCTCTTGTATTGTCTGTCTGGTTGTTTAAGATTCATAGAGCCCAGAAATACAGTCCCCCTGGCCACCAGAGCCTGACAGTTCAGGGCATCCCCTGTGTGGGCTCTGCATGCCTACTGGCTTTGGCAGGTCAAAGCGGCCAGGTACAGGGTTATGGGAACAACACAAGGGGTCAAGGCCAAGGCAGTGGCATGGAGGTGGGAGTTGGCACTGGTTGGTTAGAGTGAAAGTACAAAAATATTACTCCCGGTGCTGGCACCAGCAAGGTTGAGAGCAAATATAAATACGTCACCCACCAGTGCCTCCATGCCTGCAGAGTCCTAACAGGCTTTTGCTCCTCTAGCAGATGCCTTAATATGAGCAACTTTATCTTCTTCGCATATGGTCTAGGCTCTTCTCAAACTGCTGCTTTTGTACTGGGTCCCAGGGAGAGTGAATCTGCATCTGAGACTTTTAAGAGCAGAATCTCTTTTTCCTTATAGGCCTGTGGCTCTCCTAGACGTAAGCCCTGTTGGTTTTCAAAGTCACACATTTTGGGGACTCATTTCCCTGGTGCAGTTCCTAAGAGATGAAGTGGCTAATGTGGGGCACAAACTCCATGCTCCTCAGTGAGGAGTTCCATATTTGTGAGACCCCTCCATATGGTGGGTCACCCACTCTTGGGGTGGGGTTTTTGTCAAGACTGTGTATCTGCCTCTCCTACCTGTCTTCATGTGGCCCTTTTATTCCCTGATGTAAAGTAGCTGTTCAGCCAGTGCTCAGCTTCTTTCCAGAGGGAATTATTCCATACGTAGCTATAGATTTGTTGTGTCCTTAGGAAGAGATGAGTTCAGGATCATTCCATGTTACTTTCTTAAACTGCCTCCTTGTATAGTTTCTATATAAAGATGTCTTGCTTATGCATCAAGTTGTTCAGCTACTACTCACAGTCTGCTTTTTAAAAACTGATATTTACTGATAACCTCCTGTTTGGCAGTCACTGAGGACACAAAAATGAACAAACCAGAATTCTCGAGTTCACAGTCTGCTAAGAAATATAGAGGGATAGAACAGCATTCTGGAAGCAGAGGGCAGAGGCACTTGGCAATCTCTCTGGGGTGGATACATAGTAGTTGTAACAGTAGGGGATTTAATAATAGATGACACCTAACTGAATTTTGGCAGGGAGTAGAAATTTTCCAAATAGACCAGAAGCAGGAAAGCATTCAAGGCATTTAGGAAATTGCAGAAGGGGTATAATGGCATGGGGTGCACCAAACCTAGGGTGGAGGTAGGAGGTAGTAATGGAGGAGTCAGATTGCCAAAGGTCCCTCATGTACCATGTCATGGAATTTGGACATTGTCCAGAAGGTTATTAGAAGCCACTTAAGGACTTTAAATGTGGGGAAGTAAATGGTCATGTTTGTAGTTTAAGAATATCATTTGACAGTGCCAGGAATGGAAGAGAGGCAAGAAAATCATTTGAGGAGGCAATGGTGGTGATCAGTAATATCACCCTGAAATGCTAAAAATCAAGTACTAGAACAGGATTCATAGGTAAAACAAAGTGAAAACTTAAGTCAGCTACTTGGCTCTTTAGCCTCTGTGGAAGTAAAAATAGATAATCTCAAGTATATTCTTCTTTTTCTTTATTAACATATAATGTATTATTGGCCCCAGGGGTACAGGTCTGTGAATTATCAGGCTTACACATTTCATAGCACTCACTTTAGCACATACCCTCTCCAATGTCCATAACCCAGCTATCCTATCCCTACCCCCCCCCACCTCCCAGCAACCCTCAGTTTGTTTTGTGAGATTAAGAGTCTCTTATGATTTGTCTCCCTCCTAATCCCATCTTGTTTCATTTTTTCCCTCCATTACCCCCACCCTGCCTCTCAAATTCCTCATATCAGAGAGATCATATGATAGTCTCTCTCTGATCGATTTATTTCACTTAGCATAGTATCTTCTAATTCCATCCACTTCCATTGCAAATGGCAAGATTTTGTTTCTTTTGATGGCTGCATAGTATTCCAGTGTGTGTGTGTGTGTGTGTGTGTGTGTGTGTGTGTGTGTGTGTGTGTATACATACCACATCTTCTTTATCCATTCATCTGCTGATGGACATCTAGGTTTTTTCCATAGTTTGGCTATTGTGGACATTGCTGTCTCAAGCATATTCTTAAGAGTAAAAGAACATCAGTCACAATGGGATGCACCAAAAAGGTAATTGTGGGTAGGGAGACAGAGAAAAGAATATAAAATAAATTGAAGTTAAACAGAGGACAGCACTAAGAATTGTTTAAACTAGAAATCTGTTAATCTTCTTAATAAAGCTTAGGTGATGTTTGCCCTACCCCATCATGATTCAAAGTATGAGATAAGGCACATGAGATAATTATGAATGATACACTATGCAAATACTTAATACATATACTAATAAAGAGAAATTAACAAAGGAAGAAACATCTCTACTGGAATGAAATTCCCCCAAATCAGAGCATGGTTGCTGCTAGATCCTGGTGCTTTGTACATAATAATATAATAGTTACTATGGACAAAAACAGTGCTAAATATCTTATATGCATTCACTCATTTAAATCTCAACATTCCTATGAGATAGATAGGATTATCATCTGCAGACAGGGAAAATCTGGCCCAGAGAGATTAAGGAACTTCCCTGAGGCTGGCCACAGCACTAATAAATTGCAGAGCAAGGATGGATTCAAACCCAGGCAGTGTGTGCCTAGAGTCTGTGTTTAACCACCATGTAAGCACATCATAGACATTTGCTAATTGGGAGTGGTTGGGGTAAGGATAATTAGAATTCCCCAAGTTTTTTAATGACAGAATATTTTAAATACAACTTTATCAACTTAGTAGTTTACTTAAAGTCCCTTTATGTAACCAAGCATGCAAGTCAAACAGGCAAGTCATAACTCTTTGTATATCAATGTATGCTTTAGAAAGTTGTGGTCTTTTTCTTCCTATAGCTAGAAAAGTAATTATAAAGTTTATCTTAAGGAATAAACATGGAAAAATATCTGAGAAAACCCTTTAAAAAGAAGAAAAGACTAGTGGATGATGGAAGATAGTCAATACCAGATAATGAAACACATTTGTTTTATTTTTTTAAGTTCTTATTTAAATGCCAGTTACTTAACATACAGTATATTATTGGTTTCAGGTGTACAATGTAATAATAAAACACATTTTAAAGCCTTTAAAACTTAAAATAATGTGGTATTAGCCCATGAATAGACAGACTAATAAGACAAATTCTAAGACCTGAAAGCATATAGAAATCTAGAATTTCACACCAAAAATTTATTCTATTTCTCCTGAATCTAAAAACCATTCTCAATCATCTTTTCTATAGAATTTATTTACATAGTCTAAAAATAAGCTTTATCTGGGGTAGTATCTAAACACTTATGAATTCTATAAAAATCAGTATCCACATTATCTACACTAAGGATAAAATAGCTAAAGCAATTATGACAAAATAAGTGAGTAAGGGAGAAGTCACATAAAAGCAAAAAACCTTTAAGAAAGTTAAGAGTAACATTTAAATACTGTTTAGCACACATTTATCTACCCCCTGAAGAATGTTGGGAATTCTAATAGATGTCACGGTAAACAATGCCCCTTCCTTTCCTTTTGGACATCTAAACAAGGCTGTATGCTAGAGGTTATATGAAGGTCAGAAGACACTCAGGACAGAATAATTAGCTTTAGTGGGATGGGGTTGAGGACCTGGGGAGGAACCAAGGAGCCTGCACAAAGGAGGGACAGTGAAGTGATAAGTTCACCCAGGGGTGCCTGTGTGGCTTAGTTGTTTAAGCATCTGCCTTTGGCTCAGGTCATGATCATCCCAGGGTCCTGGGATCAAGACCCACATTGGGCTCCCTACTCAGTGGGGAGTCTCTTTCTCCCTCTACCTCTGCCTATGGCTCCTCCTGCTTGTGTATGCTCTCTCTTTCTCTCTCTCTCTCTCATCAAATAAATAAATAAAATCTTCGAAAAAAAAGAAAAAGATGCAGGGGGTGAGGGAACCCAATCCTGACATGGAAATGGAATGAGCATGGCTTAGCTAGAGTTTAGGGAGCTTGCAGGAGCATAGAGGGAAGGGAGGCAGAAACTACATATTGATTGGTCAGTTATGCCGTGCCCAGAAATGCTACCTGGATCCCACAGGCCTCAGGGAAACCACCCAAGCCATGATTTTTAAATCAAGAGGACTATAATTAGAGTAAGATGGACAGTGGGGAAGGAATCGATTCTTTCCTCTCTGGCTTGTTCTTGCCTGGAAGCCAGCAGCTCTGCCATAGCTGGTCTCCCTGCCTCTGCTCTTTTCCCCCCACACTGTAGACACAATCTTCTTCCATGGTCCCTTGATCTTAGTGGCGTCCCATCATCTCATAAGAACCCTAGTCCCCTCATTGATCCTGGCATGTAGGGTCCCAATGTGACCCCTGCCTTTCTTACAGGCTTCATCAGCCACTACTCTTTCACCTGGCCCCGTGCACTGCCATATGAACTGTTTCCAGGTTCTGAGACATGACCCATCTTCTCGAGCTCTCTTAGTTGCCAAGTGTTCTCTATTCTCGTTGTCTTTCTACACTGTGCCAAGCACAGTACCTGGCCCACTGTAGCCACTCAGATGCTTGGTTGAATGAACACATGACTAAATGAATGGATTAATCTGAGTTTTCATCTGTCCCTGGAAATTTTTCCTGACCCTCCTTGAGTTCTTCATGGCTTACCCTTCTTTGCATTCTCTAGCTCCTCTCCCTATCAGTTTTTCCTACTGCCTTAAGAGTTGATTGCTTCTTATCCATCTCCCATTCCCCCAGAGATTGTGAATAACTTAAGGGAAGGGATTATGTTATATCTCTGTATCCTGTGCACCAACACACTGGTTAGTACACATTCATCTTAATAAATGTAGATGAGGGCCTGGGAAGCTTGGGGAATCAAAGCAAAAAGCGCATAATCAACAACAGAAAGAGGACATTGATCCTCTCAATGCTAGAGAATACCATTTCCCTGGGGCTAGAGGAAGAAGGCAATTTCAAGTATTCACCTTGGCAAAGGAGAGAATGACATGATTTCCCCCCTGAACTACTCTGTCCTGCCCTCATGGCTATTTAGATCCCTCCTCATAGATTATTTACCCAGTGGACACCTGAAATTGAATACCTCATAATCCCTAAATGAGACCGGTGCCTTGTAGGGGCCCTCCATGTCTAGGAATTCAGAAAAAAAATATTCTCCATATATTACCACTTAATCTTTTTTTTTTTTTCTACTTAAGCTTAATTAAGTCTTAAATCTAATGCTTTCTTAAATCCTGGTTTCTGTTGTAGAATAAAGACCCCAAGATGGCTCGAGTTGCACTGGAATCTCTGTACAGATTACTTTGGGTTTACATGATTCGAATTAAATGTGAAAGCAACACAGCTACTCAGAGGTAAGGAGCTGGTTTGGGTTAATGGTAACTACATCACTGAGCTAATGGTAACCATTTCTCGGCCAATGAGGGGGTGATTTGTTTTTATTGCTACCTATACTAACCAAACTAGTAACCATTCAAAGTTGGCAGTTTCTAGAAGACCTAAGTGGTAAAGACATTTTCAAGCTTTCCTTAGTCATTGGCTCAGCAGCTGTTACAGAAATTTCAGCCTCTACCAGGACCAAGAAGTTCTATGTCCAAGGCTGCATTCACCATGTTAGCAAAGCAAATGGCTTTTATTTTCCAGCTGCCCTTAGTTTTCCAGAAAAACTTTTCATAGAGTAATTATGCTAATGGAAAAGGGATGAAGTGGTTTGTTTTCTTTTTCTGAATTCTCTCTGATACTTAGATAAGATGAAACATCTGCCATTTTCCCTTACAGAACTGGAGCTCAGCCAATCTTGCTTGTCTTCTCTTTTTTTCTCCCTATCTTTCAGCCGTCTTATAACCATCATCACAACACTTTTCCCCAAAGGGTCCCGTGGTGTGGTGCCAAGGGATATGCCTCTGAACATCTTTGTGAAAATCATCCAGTTCATTGCCCAGGTAACGGAGAAGCCTCTGGCAGTGGGAGGGATCTAATTGCCTTCAAATAGCCGTGCTCTTTCCTAGGAAGTACTACCAGATGAAGAGTCTTATGTGTAAAGAGTTTTCAGAATGGTTTTGTAAGTGTTTTCACACACAGCTTTTTTTTTTTCTTCAAAACAAATAGTGACATGGTTCTGTCAAGTGTTTTCAGGATTTGACAAATGAAGGAACTGAGAGACAGAGTTTGAGTGACGCATCTAAAGTCATAGAGCCTATTAGTAAAAGGGGCTCTTGATTTCTAGTCCTTGTTTTGTCCTGATCCTCTGCTCTGGATTCTGCAAGTCAGGAGGAAGCGAAGAGTGTGATGTTTGGAGGAAATCAAAAGATGATTTTGTGAAATTTGAAGAGTAAATAAAAATGTTCTTTGACCCTGTGAGAAAGAAGAATGAAATAAGAATATTAGCATTTATTAAGCACTTTGCCATGAACTTTGCAGTATTAATTTCTTTAAAAACTTGGTCCAGTATTAATAAACATAGTTTATAGTATTTAGTTTACTATAGACCTAAGATTTTTACTTTTTATAACACTTTATGGGTAAATTGTAATACCCCAAATTTGACTTCCTTGCCATTTATGGAACAAGGGGAAAAGATCACTATTCCCATTCAACCTCTGCCATAAGCCAGCTCTGAACCTTGAACAAGTCAGAGAGCATCTTTCTTCTGTTTCTTTATCTGTAAATTGTGGGTGAAATGCTTTCCCAGTGTACTTCAGAATGCCATATGGATCAGGGGAAATTATAGGCATGAAAATGTTGTTAGGTACAATCGATACGGATTTAAAGATAGAAGGTTCAGCTGTTACTTCACAGACTACTTGATGTTTGATATCTTTCTGTGTGTTTGGTGTAATGAGATACCTCTGTAATATGTGTACTTAGGGAAAAGACATTACTTGATTTGCAGGCAGATGAATTAATGTGATTTTTCTGCATGTAGTTATCACATGGCTAAGAACGTACTTTGATTATTCTGAAATGTGTCGTATAAAATGAACGTGTCCTATCACAGTAGCCACTGTCTCCAACTGTTAGAATCTGTCTTATGCTTTCCTACTTAAGTACCATTGCATACCTTATTTGTTGATGATTCATTTCCCTTGCAGAATTGTCCATTTTAATATGAGCCAAAAGATTTGAAATGTTAGAGAATAGGAGAAAATGGTCATTTTGAAGTGGTATTTTAAAAAATACATTTTAAACTGAGTTTCAAGAAGTTATCAGCATTTGCAACATAGGCAGGAAGTGTTGAGACTGGGTATAAGCCCAAACACTCCAGGTGCTTGGGGTTTTCATTTTGGGGGGATTTGCTTTTTGTTTTTTGTTTTGTCATTAGCATCCCACACTTTAGGTGCTAACTCCGCATACTGTATAATGAAAGCATCCTTGTTCACCCCATGAAAACAGAGGCAGCTTCACCCAAGCTGCCGGTGGGCTTGGTCTTCCTTCAGGGACTCTCTTGATGCACAATACTGAGCGGAGTCTTGCTTTTTAGCAGCCACCTGTTTGGTGACTAGAATGAAAATAGACATTTCACGTTGAACTTGTATTTTAACATCTTTGTTTTGTTTTCTCTTTTTCACCACAGGAACGTTTAGATTTTGCAATGAAAGAAATAATTTTTGATTTTCTTTGTGTGGGAAAACCAGCAAAAGCTTTCAGTCTCAATCCAGAGGTATGAATGATCCTTCTATGTACTTCTAACAGAGCGTATATGGACAGAGCCATACCTTTGCTTTGCAACTTTGGGGAATAGGGCAGAGGACATTTCTCTAAAAAGTCTTGTTTGGTTTTGCCCATGTTATGCGACTCGATAGTATGGAGGATGGAATTTCAAAAGTCAGGTTTTGGATGAATAGACTTAGAATGATGGCAGGTTGGTGCGCTACCATATTGGGTTCTTGTATAATAGTAAACCTTGCCCCCAAAATAATCTGCCACCCCAAGTCAGGTTGTTTTAGACAGTAATATAACTATTTTGATGCAGATTAACAAGTTGAGTACCAGGAAGTGATGAAACAGAAGAATGAATACGTGAAATAATAAAATACTGTATCTAGTGAAATCAAATCATGTATGAATATATATTTCTGTGGCAGCATCACAACTCAAGGGCCAGACAGATCAGAGAAATGATGGGTATGACACACAGTTGGAGTGAGTGCAAATGAGAAGCACATTCAAGTTTAAACTTTATTTTGTGTGTGTGTGTGTGTGTGTGTGTGTGTGTGTCTACTATGTAGCATATTTTATTATCCTTCCCATAATCTATTTCATTTTTTTTTAATTGTGTTATGTTAGTCACCATATAGTGCATCATTAGTTTTTGACACAGTGTTCCATGATTCATTGTTTGCATATAACACCTAGTGCTCCATGCACTCCGTGCCCTCCTTAATACTCATCACCAGGCTCACCCCTCCCCCACCCCCCTCCCATCTAAAACCCTCAATTTGTTTCTCAGAGTCCATAGTCTCTCATGGTTCATCTCCCCCTCTGATTCCCCCCCCCCATTTCATTTTCCCCTTCCTCTCCTAATGTCACTCATGCTATTCCTTATGTTCCACAAATAAGTGAAATCATAGGATAATTGACTTTCTCTGCTTGACTTATTTCACTCTGTATAATCCCCTCCAGTCCCATCCATGTTGATGTTAAAGTTGGGTATTCATCCTTTCTGATGGCTGGGTAACATTCCACTGTATATATGGACTACATCTTCTTTATCCAACACTGTGGGCCAACAGAACTGTGCCTGGCAAGCTGCCTCTTTGCAGTCCTTTCCCTATGATATTCTAGAAAGAACACTGAACCAGAAGACAGCAGTATTAGATTTGCACTTGACACAGGCTTTACCATTTTTACTAGCTATATGACATTTATCACTCTGAACTTCAGCTTTTTTGCCAGTAAAATGAACAAAATATTTTTCTAGATTACCTCATGGAATACTTATGATATTGCAACATGACAAACTCTTAAGCTTAAAAAAAGAAAAAACAACAACAATAAACCAATAGAAGTTTGTCGTTGTTGTTGTTGTTTTAAAGAATGTTCCTATCATCACTGTGATATTATCTGGCTCCTTCGTTCTGTCAGTTAGGACAGAGACTCAAAATCAGCAGCTGGTTAGCAGCAAGATAAACCAGGTCTCCTGGTTTCCTTATGCTTCTTCCCACAACAGTCTGTATTCTCTTCTTGGTGCTAAGGTTGCCATGTATCTAGGGATACATGGAGCAGCCCCAAAATGAGAGTCTGGGAGTTTTTGTCCAGTGACTAATGATATCAATGTCTTATGAAATGGCGGCAGCCAGGGTTAGTAGGCCAAGGGGAGAGGGATAAAGCCTATGCAAATCCAGGGCATTTGGGCTGGAATAGGGCCCAGGACCCTATGGTAAAGAGCCTTGTCCTGCTGGGAAGTTTCTCAAATTATTTTTCACTTCTCAGGAGTCATAGCTTTACTATGTTCAACAGTCCTCAGAATTTCCAGGTTATTAGTCTAAAAATAACATATTAAAAGCTACCATCATTATCGCCATGTATAAAACTTACCTTTTGTTCTTCCCTCAAACTCTTCAATCAGTGATTAGTTAACCTCTTTGTGCAGAGCAGTTGGAAATTGGGGGTTTTAATGTTAAAAACTACAAAAAGTTGTTTGAATATCTTCTTCCATTTCTTGAGCTTGTAGGGTTATGGGAGAGTTTATCAGTAGTTGGTAATTAGAAGCTTAAAGGCATATTTATGACCTCACTCAATAGCCCACACAAGGATGAGAACAGGCAATAAAGCAGATGTCACACACTTGATCAAATATGTTGAAGGGCGCAGTTTCTCAAGGAATATATTCAATTTGTGTCTTAAATAATATTTTGGAAATAACTTGTGGAACAAGGCCTGGAGATGTAAAGGATTCTCTTACTACAAAGTCTATAGTGTCCCACCATTCGACAGTTAAATAATTTCTAGTTACGTGTCTCATTTTAGTTCAGACTAAAATGGTTTCCTATATGCATCCTCAGCATCATAAGAATTTACTCATCTGTGAGAAGTTTCTAGGTCATCCATTTCTCTGATTCTTGCCTTGACCAAATATAACATGGACCTGGAGGTCCTAGCCAGTCCCAGAGGCAAAAAGAAGAAATAAAAGGTGTATGGAATGGGAATGAAGAAATAAAACTCTCTTTATTCACTGAGAACATGATTGCCTATGTAGAAAATGTCAAAGAAACTACAGAAAACCTGCTTAACTAACAAATCATTTTAGAAAGTTTGCAGGATACAAGATAAGTATATAGGGACTTTGTTGTGGCTCAGTCAGTAGAACATGTGACTCCTGATCTCAGGGTCATGAATTCAAGCCCTATGTTGGGTGTGGAGCCTACTTTAAAAAAAAGAAAAATATATAAAATCAATGTATTTTTTATTATGGTAATGAAAAATAGAAATTGAACAATTTACAATAGCAATGAAAACAAAATATCAATAAATCTAACAAATTATGTGTACTGTTTGTATACTGTTTATTTTGTATACCAAAATAAATGGAGAGAAATACTGTTTGTGAATTGAAATATTTAAGATTGCATAAAGGTCAGTTGTCCCCAAATTAACCTATATATTAAACTCTAATTCCAATAATAATCCCAATTAAAATCCCTATAGCATTTTCTATAGAAATCAATAAAATGATTCTAAAATTTATGTGGAAACTATAGGGAGCTAGAATAACCAACACAATTCTGAAAAAGAAGAAGAAAATTGGAGAACTAGCATGTCCTGGTTTCAAAACTTACTATAAAGCTATACTAGTATCATACTGGCAGAAGAGTGAATGTAAAGACCAATGGAACAAAAGAGAGAGTCCAGAAAAATATCCATGCATAGATGGTCAATTTATTTTCAACAACATTTTCAAGTTGTTTCAATGAATAAAGGGTAGTCTTTTCAATGAATGGTGTTGGACCATTGGATATCCACTTGCAAAATAATGAACTTTACCCCATAATTTGCACAGTCAGCAAAATTTAAGTCAAAATGAATCAGAAACCTAAATGTAAAATCCAACATTGTAAATCTTCTAGAAGAAAACATAGGATAACATCTTTGTGACCTTTGGTTGGGTGAGAATTTCTTAGGGCACAGAAATCATACATTACAGAAGAAAAATCGATAAACATCATCAAAATTAAAAAATGCCTGCACTTTAGTAAATACTGTTATTAAAGTATAGAGCCACTGACTGGGCAAAAATACTTGTAAAACGCATGCTGATAAAGCACTTGTACCCAGAATATGAGGAACTCTCACAACTCAACAGTGGGAAAATAAACAACCCAATTTTTTAAATGGGCAAAGTGAAGAGCCTCTTCCCCAAAGTAGAAATACAAATGACAGATAAACTTATGAGAAGATGTTCAACATTGTTAATCATTAGGGAAAAGCAAGTTAAAACCACGATGAGATGTGCTAAGAAGGATTTGGAGCATTTGGAATTTCATACTACTTTGGTGAAAATGCAAAAAGACACAATCGTTTTAGAAAACAGTTTGGCAATTTCTTTTAAGGTTAAATGTATACTTACCATATGATCCAACCTTCTACCCCAAGGTATTTATTTATCCTGGAGAGATTAAAACTCCTAAAGTTCAAAAGGGTTTGTATGAATATTTATACCAGCTTTAGTGATAGCCGCTAAAAATAGGAAAGGAATTAACATTCAACAACTGGTGAGTGCATAATAAGTCGCACATCTTTAACACAGTGGAATACTACTCAACAATGAAAAAGGGAAAAGTACTGATTTTGTAATAGTATCTCAAAAACTTGATGTTAAATGAAAGAAGCAAGACACAAAGGCTATGTACCGCTTGATTGCATTCTGGAAAAGGCAAAATTATCAGGCAGAAATTAGACAATGATTGTCAGATGCTGGGTTGGGGCTACACCGACTGTAAAAAGGCACAAGGGAACTTGCTGGGATAATGGAAATAATTTTATATCCTGACTTTGATGGCGGTTTTACCTGACTATATAGGTTTCTCAAAATTCACAGAACCATACAACTAAAAAGAGTGTGTGTTACTCTGTGTGAATTATGTCTCATTAAACTTGACATTAAAAAATAGAGATTCTGGGGTGCCTGGGTGGCTCATTCGTTAAGCATCTGCCTTCAGCCCAGGTCATGATCCCAGGGTCCTGGGATCGAGCCCCACATCAGGCTCCCTACTCGGCAGGAAGCCTGCTTCTTCTGCTACCATTCCCTCTGCTTGTGTTCCCTCTCGCTGTATTTCTTTCTGTGAAATAAATAAAATCTTAAAAAAAAAAAAAGAGATTCTAACCTATAGATATGTAATTACCAGCAAGAGCACTAATCCCCTCCATAGCCCTGTATGACCAATAGGTATTATTACCCTCCTTTTACAGAAAGGAAGCTGAGACTCGGACTTCAAAAAATTAAATAATTTCTTAAGACCAGACAGATAATAAAAAATGATGCAGGACTATATAAAATACAGAAAGGAAATGTTTATGAAATTAAGTCAAAAATATGTGTCCCAAAGTATTCCATCTTACTTCTGTCCTTAGTGTTATCCTGAGGGAAGGCAAACTGGGAAAACTAGCTGGGGTGGTTCATAAGCTGGATATATCACTTGCAAATAATTGAGGCTTGACCATTTACGTCAGTCCACGGCTCTTCTACTGCTATTGCATTTCCTGAATGGAACATTCTACTTCCTCACCCAAAACAGTGCTGTGTCTTAAGAATACATAAGCCTAGAACGCATTTCATGAACTACTAAAGCAAATGAAGAAATGATTGGATTTTCATGCAGTTAATTTCTTTTAAAATTAATGCTCTATCATTCTAGAAACTGGAGAGAGAATATTATGAAAAGCTATGAAATCATGAAGTACACATTGCATCAGTACAAATAGGCCAGAGAAATGTTCACCAAATCCTAGCTGAAATATCATCATTCCTTGGGGCTTGAATAGTTTCAAGAAGAATAGGAGTCTATATTATTTTTTGTTGTAGAATATAATCATATACCACAAAATAGTGTGGACAAACCTGACTCGGACGTATAGCGTTCTACCTCCTACTTATATGGTCTCAGTTTCTTCACCTGACAAATGGGAATAATTATACATTCCTTGCATGGCTATTTTAAAAATGAGAGTTAATGAATAATTCTGGATACCTTTTAGGGACTCAGTAAATTGCAACTAGATTATTATTGTTGGTAGTAATAATTTTTATTTTCTGCTTTAGGTAGTAGCCTACTTTGGAAACTTATTACTTCATATAATATGTATTCACATATTATTTCATGAAAATATGAGTATAAATGCGTTACACATGGCCGTTAAGGAATACAGATGTTTTAGTACCTTCTGACCTTCTAAGACATTGTCACTGGTAGCAACTATCTCACGGAGTCATCTTTCAGAGCCAATATCATGCCTTACCTGAGCCTGAGGAAGATAATGATCTAGCCCGGAGTGGCATTTCCTCTTATAAGCTCATGTGTTTTACCAGTAACAAGTTCAGTGGCATGGAATTTTTAAAATTCATTTTCAAACTTGCCAGTCTTTTTGAATGAAGAGTCATCATCCCACAATGCAGAGCAGACCATCTGTGTTTCGTGATTCACAGTTGAAATTCCTGTTGCTTCCATTCAGTCTTTGTGAATTAACCCATGTTGTATCTGTCTCCCTCCAGGGGACACATGAATCCCTTGTTTACCTCAGTTTACTTTAGTAACAGCTGCTCCAGAAGATGGCTGCGTTTCCCCTTGAGGTGCACCAGGACTCCCCAGACAGTGGGAGTATGACTATCTCAAATATATATTTTCCAAGTGGGGTGAAAATCTTTCTGGTTGTTTTCTTGTGGGGCAACAAACAGTGACAGAAATGTAATTTTAGGTTCATAGATTTGACCTAAGGTCTTGTGCCTTTTAAATTACTTTCTCATACTAATCTGTAGAGCAAGCCATGCTAACTTCTCTCAAAGACTGATGGTTTAACGCGGCTACAGTAATTGGGTTTTTATTTTTATCGTGAACTCATTATGTCTTACAGAGAATGAACATTGGTTTACGGGCCTTCTTAGTAATAGCTGATAGCTTGCAGCAGAAAGATGGTGAGCCTCCCATGCCGGTGACGGGAGCCGTTCTCCCTTCAGGAAACACATTGAGAGTGAAGAAAACATATTTGAGTAAAACGCTAACTGAAGAAGAAGCCAAAATGATAGGTGGGTGTCAAAGCTGTGTTAGAGCCAGGCCTTGTTAAACCCTTATAATGACCAGTGGATCCTTACCCTCAGTGAGAGACACTGTTAAAAAAAAATTTCATAGAAGTAACTGGTGGGACATTCCAACATTAATTGTTTTGATTGATTCATGCTGTGCTTTGTTTTACTGCCCTTTAAACTTCCTGGAACTTCCTGGTAAACATTTTGCCATTTAAATGTTAGACTTTTATCTACAGTCTTTTCAAACTCCTAATATTGATTATCTACATTTTACAGTAAATTTCAAAGCCATCTGTATCCTTTGGTAGATAATCCTGTTTATAAAGCAACTATATAAATATTCATTTGTTCATTTTAATAGTTCCTTTCTTTCTTTTTTTTTCAGCCAAATCAGTTTAATCTGTGTTTTAAACATTCCAAATCCCACACTCTCCAGGTTATACCGTGGGTTTAGCCTACATGAGATTTTTTTCTTTTTAGTTTAGCTATTTTAATCCAAAGAGATGATTTCTTCCTTGTTGGATACCTGAATTTAGAAACTTACCACAGCCTTTGTTAAAATAATTTTTACATCAAAAACCTGAGGGAAATTTGAGGAGACTTTTTGCTTTAAAATATTTATCTTTAATTAGGCAATGCTCAAATGAGTTCAGAAAGATTTAATGCATGAGAAATAATCACTAATAATTATTTCATTGAAGTGTAAATTTTAAGTACAAAACAATTCATTTTTCTTTTGTATTATATACATAAATACATAAAATGCATATATGTACATGGAATACACAAGCTATACACGTTTTCCAGAGTAGAACATTGACATTGTAATTAGTGCAGTAGAAATACCATAGCTAAAATATATTTTTCCTTCATTTTAAAATTTATGTGAAGTCATTTTTATTTTACTAAAAAAAATCTACACATATGTTTCAGAGAATAAAAAAGTTATAACAATCCGAACCCCAAAGAAGAATTAATTTTTATTTACATAATAAGTAACAATGGTGAATTTTCTTGTACTACCCAAAGAACATAAAAATTCAAAAGTAAACCTTTCTATTTCCTCTTTATTTTAACTCTTCTAGAAAATATTTCCCTCCGAAGAATTAGAATTCCTACTTATTAAATTCAAGTGATTATTTGGTGAATATCCACCAAGTCCAGGACACTATGCTAAGAGTTCTGTGGAAAAGGGATTGAATTAGGATCTGCTTAATGAAGTCCTTGATCCATAGATGGTCTTCAGTAAAAACATGTCATAGAGGATGAATAAACTAGGATTTCATTCCTTGATGGATTTAGTCAAAGATGTAACTACAATGCACATTTTCCAGGCATGTCATTATATTACTCTCAAGTACGAAAAGCCGTGGACAACATTTTAAGGCACCTTGATAAAGAAGTAGGAAGGTGTATGATGCTAACGAATGTCCAGATGCTAAACAAAGAACCCGAAGACATGATCACGTGAGTACAGTGAGGACTATGTTGTTTTTTTTGTTTTTTGTTTTTTCTAAGATTTTATTTATTTATTTGACAGAGATCACAAGTAGGCAGAGAGGCAGGCGGGGGGG
>CM053605.1:106970210-107007957 GCA_028646535.1 Procyon lotor
CGCCTGGGTGGCTCAGTCGTTAAGCGTCTGCCTTCGGCCCAGGTCAGATCCCAGGGGCCTGGGATCGAGCCCCGCATCGGGCTCTCTGCTCTGCAGGAGGCCTGCTTCTCCCGCTACCATTCCCTCTGCTTGTGTTCCCTCTCTCGCTGTGTTTCTCTCTGTCAAATAAATAAAATCTTTAAAAAAAAAAAAAAAAAAAAAGAATCATTAGGCCAGTAAGTTAGAAAATGGAGCCCAAGTCTCTTTCACTGGTCCACATTTTCCAAAAGGGATATCTTGCTCCTGAGCTTTATCCCAACCTAGGTGCTATAGTGATATCCCTGATTTACAGACATTCCATCTTTATACATCAAATTCACTTGTGTCTAGTGACTATTCCTGAACCGTGAGAGTTAAATGTGCTTAATAATCTCTGTGCAAGCGTGTCATAACAATACTGGATCTTAAAACAAAATTTGTAGTTCTGAATGTAGAAATCAAATGTTCTTAGCCAATATCTAAGGTGTAGCTTTGTAATTAGAGCTCTGCAGAAGAAACTATACAACTTGAATTTGCCGCTTTTGATTAATGATGACAAGAACTAGGATTAGGTTACAACTTTACATTTTACAAGATTTCAGACTTTGTTTTTGGACTATGAATTAAGTTATATTTGGCACTTGTGGCATAATTTCCTTAAAATATAATCAGGAAACTTTCCTTTGTTCCTCAGCATCTCCAGTTCCAAAAACCACTGTTAGATGGAAGGTTGTTACCTATAGAGGGAAATTCACATTGTGGGTGTGTCTTATTATTACAATGGCAGCATGTGAAAAATGAAGTATGACAAAACAATACATGATAAGACAAAGTGAAACATACAGGAATTTAAATGCACATTTAGTGGTATATAAAGTTAAAAGGAAAACGCCCTCCTCAGAGGTCCACTTGATATCTGCGACTATTCCTTGACTCTGTGTGATTCCTTCCAGAATTTTCCCTTTGTCAACACAAATATTTGCATATATGCATTTGTTGTACAAAAATGGGATAATACGATGCATATTATCCTGCAGCTTGCCATTCATTTGATTTAAACGATCACATTTAAGTAATCACAAAAATCAAAGTTGACGAAGATGAATAACATTAGATGTATTGAAAAGAAAAAAAAATTAGTTATATTGTCTCCAGCTCCAGTTCTTACCCTACAAATTACCAGATTGTCAAACTTTAACCTCATTAGTACCTACTAAAGCAATTTTCAATTGTTAATGTAAAAGATATAAGAAATGTTTTTAAAACTTCTGCATTATACTTGTTTCCCCTAAAATTAGTAAAGAAAGGCTTTTAAAGAAAAACTGTATTTACAATCAAGAGATCATGCGATAGGGTCGGGACCAAAACAACATATTCAAACATTTTGTTTGTATTTTAGCCAATACCTTAAACTTTTTCTAAGATGATTCTTTACTTTTCCCTACTCAACTTAAGAGCCCCCAGTGGGGCTAGGAATACTTTCCTTGCTACATTTTAAGGCAGATGCCTGAGTGGGAAATAACTCATTGCTACATTTCTCAAAGACAAAAAGAAACGTTAAAGAAATATAAGCATTTGGGAGAAGACAGTTGAGGTCCACACCATGGTAATGGAAACCATCATTGGAGTTAATAGTCAATGCTTCACTTTGCCATATCCTGCTTAGGGTATAAACTTGAACATCAGCATTTTATGGTTGCACCATTTCCATTCTTCATCCCCTTTGTGGTACACACTAGCAAATAATAACAGTATCTGTTCATAAGAATATGCTATTGGGGGTTCACTTCCTATAAAAGCCCAGAAAGGGGAGCCTGGGTGATTCAGTTAGATGTCTGACTCTTGATTTCCTCTCAGGTCATGATCTCAGGGTTGTAAGATCAAGCCGTGCCTTCGGACTCTGCACTCAGCGGAGAGTCTGCTTGAGATTTTCTCTCTCCTTCTTCCCCTCCCCAACCCACTCACGCTCTCTATCTAAAATAAATAAATAAATCTTTATTTGCCCCAGAGGGCAAGTACCACAGTTGTAAAAGGAAATCATGCACCCATTACAGTTTCTAATCTAGGCTCATTTTATCAGCCTGGAAGCCTGGCGGAATTTGCCTTACAAATTCAGGTCAATGGGGTCATCTGTTTTCCAACAAATAATCCCAGCTGCTTAAAACATCTGGTGAGCAAGCTAGAAGAACTATTTGAACGACTCACCATGTTGCAAATGAACAAATAGGAGCCATCCCTAGGCCCTAACTCAGTACAGCTATTTGAGGATGTCACCTAAAAGAGTTCTCATTCCATCAGCTGATTATAAGCCACTGTGCGAGGGCTCCTTCTCCAGTCCTCATGCATTCCATGCAGAAAGGACTATGGAAAAGGAGAGAAAATAATCCTATAACTTTCTGCAAAAGCAGACTGTTTGAAAAGTCAACATATCTGTTTTATTTTTCACATAAGCAGTTTTGTATTCATTCCTAACAAAGTTAAACAAAGCCATGCTAAAAAGCAGAATTGCCGTCTGGTTATAGAGAGGGCGGATTCTGCTTGCTGCCTTTCTATTCTGACCACAGTTACTATTCCAAGAAAGAATGACTTTATTCTACTTTGCATTTTCCTCATTGTCTTGATGTCCTATGATAGCATCAATTTCATGACAGTTTTATATTCTCAGAAAACTGAATTATCAGAATTTAAGTATGTTGTTATATTTTATCACTTAGGTTCTTTAAGGATTTGATGGTTTTTTTCGGAAAGCTTCTTGATAAAATAAGTGGTTAAGAACCAGTTACCTATTTAAACAACCAAAAATTGAAATAATTTGTCATGCAAGGTAGTGTTCCTTCAGATTTTACAACGGAATGTAGAAGACATTAATTATCTTGAAGCACTCATATTCCCAAGACAGTAAAAAGAGGGAAGGAATCTTCCATAGAGGTCAGGCTCATCAGAGTAATTTTAAGACTCAGAATCGTGTGCACAACTAGATACATTTCAGGATTTTACTTGACATTATGAAAGACTTATTTTTGGAAGCACTTAATTTTTTAAATGACAGCGGGGACTCCAGAGGAGAAGCATAACTCACTAGGGAGAGAAGCTTCCAGATGTCATGCTTGTTAGAGGCATCATTCCTTGTATCCACTAAAATCCTATTTTTAAATGCTGCATGTAGGGATGACTGCGCTGTATTTGTTACGTGCTGGTGCATTTAGGCATGTCAGTGAATTCAGTGTTTTAAGTGCAGTCCACAGGGACCAAACCCCATTGAACCTGGCTGAATGGCAAACTGTATGGTAGAATATTGTTGACATTGGCATTTCTCCTTTTGGATATATACCTCGAAGATTCAAATCTTTGTATATTCTCTTAGAACTGGCCATGCTCTAAAGATCATAAACATTTGAGAATAATATACAGCAAACACCACGCGGTGATTCAGAAGGCATGGATTCTAGTCTCTTTTCACATATTTGATTGATTTTTTAAAAAACTTTGTATAACCTTTGACCTATGTTTGTTTTCAAATTCTAGGGGTGAGAGAAAGCCAAAAATAGATCTTTTCAGGACCTGTGTTGCTGCTATCCCCCGACTGCTTCCTGATGGGATGTCAAAACTTGAACTTATTGACTTGCTGGCTAGGTGAGAACTGCTGTGGGTATATTTATAATCAATTACAAATTGATTGTAATCCTCTGTCATGATTTCTAAAAAAAATAAATTATTAGAAATTGACATATTTACTAAATGAGACATTATTCTAGGTACTATGTATAAGCAAGGAGGAATAAAAAAAATGTTTTTTGTTTTTTCCCCATGTTAAAGGGGTGTAAAATCCAATGTAGAAATGAGTACATAAGCAGGTAAGGTAACTAACAATCCACGGCCTGGAACTGTGCAAACTAATGGCACAAAAAGTGTGATATGTGAGTTCAGTGGGTAGAGGGATTACTGGGGACTGAGGAAGTCAAATCAGTCCCGGGAGAAGGTGGGCCTTGAGATAGGACTCAGAGAGGAAAAGTATGACATAACACACAGAGGTGGGACCGGGAAATGAGATAAATCTGCTTGGAGAAGAGTCTCTTCAGGGTCTGATTCCTAGTCTGACGCCCACAATCCCAGGGAGCCAAGAAGGTGGGTAATGGGGTTCCTTGGCTAATCTTAGTGCTTCAGAAAGCTGCCAAAAGTCCTATATACATCACCCTCCCAAAATTGTCCATGAAAATGTGCAGTCCAACTAGAACCTCAAGTTAATTGAAGTGAAATTATATTGTTATAGTGAAATAAGTGTCATTTTTCTCATGTTGATATGAAGTTCTAGTTGACAGTTATGTGTGTCTTTAATTTAAAAATCTAAGTGACATTACTTAAAAGCAATTTAGAATATGAAGTCCTTAGAAACATGGGGCGCTTGAAGGGAATGGAATGAAGAACAAAATCATCCTTAATTTGAAAAAAAGAGAGAGAAAGGAAAGAAGGAATGGAGGAAGAAGGGAAGGAAGGAAGGAAAGAAAGGAAAGAAAGGAAAGGGAAGGAAGGAAGAAAGGAAGGAAGGAGAGAGGGAATTTAGAAAGCCAGTGATAAAAAGACCTAGAAATAAGACTGGAGAGGTAGAGACACCTGGGTGGTTCAGTCAGTTAAGAGTCTGCCTTCGGGGGCACCTGGGTGGCTCAGTTGGTTAAGCAGCTGCCTTCGGCCCAGGTCATGATCCTGGAGTCCTGGGATCGAGTCCCACATCGGGCTCCCAGCGCCACGGGGAGTCTGCTTCTCTCTCTGACCTTCGCTCCTCTCATCCTCTCACTTTCTCTCAAATAAATAAATAAAATCTTTAAAAAAAAAAAAAAAAGAGTCTGCCTTCGGCTTAGGTCATGATCCCAGGATCCTGGGATTGAGCCCCGCTTCGGGCTCCCTGCTCAGCCGGGAGTCTGCTTCTCCCTCTGCCTGCTGCTCTCCCTGCTTGCGCTTTCTCTCTCTGACAAATAAATAAATAAAATCTTAAAAAAAACAAAAACACTGGAGAGGTAGATTTTCAGCTAATCTTTTCTATTTGCTGGGGCATTTGGATCGATGGAGTTTTAAGTGAGAGAATAACGTGATCAAAAATATTTTAGGCTCTTAATCTGATGATGATGGAATAGAGAAAAGCCAAGAGAAGGATAATAAATATTAATGGTGACGCATGACCTTTTTTACCCCCATTTGCCGGCCCTGGGGAAGCACCCTTTCCCATCAACATCCAAATGAAATAACCCCAGCCCTGGTCCCACATAACTGCAGACCACCAGTGGCTGCCCCACGGCTTCTGAATATCTCCACGGAGCACCACGCTCCTGGTGATTGTGGTCAGTGCTGGATGGCCAGTTTGGATTCCTGTTGATAACTCCCTGCTGTCAGTTAGTAGCATTTGTAGCCTACTACCCTCCAAGCGTAGACGCAGCTGCCCATTCCCTCCTTCCAGTCACAGCTGGCACAGGACGGGGCTGGCTTGTGAGGATGAATGAAGATCCATTACTTTGAAAACCACCATTTGAAGCCCTGGTTTCTCTCCAACCACAGCCGTCCACCATTCTCGCCGGCTTTGGTCACTGCTACCTGTAACCTCTTCTTTCCTGTCATCAGCAACCTCCATTCCGTGCATCCTTCTCTCTTCCATTCCATGTTTAGGACACATTTTAAGAAGATTATGAAGTCAAAAAAAAGATTGGCAACTTAGGCTTCCAATTTGTCGCAGGCTAACAACCAGAATGTGAGCAAAGAGCACAATCATTGGAAGTAGGGAAGCAACGGGAAAGAGGGAAACATAAGCCTGGATCACAAAGGGGCTTCCAGCCCTGGGCAGGAGGATCTAGAGAGGAACAAAGGGTAGATTCCCAAAGAATAAGAACATGGCGATTTGGGAGTGAGGGAAGCTGAGTAAGAAGAGGCTAAGATCCTATAATATCGAGTCTCCCAAGATGCTGGCAAAGTGGGAGAGTAAGGAAATGCTGAGAGGCAGGTGTCAGGTGCCAGGGTGACCCAGAGAAGCCTGTCGCTGAGTCAGAGGTAACAGGAGGGGCTGGGTGAGTAGGAGTCTAGTAAGAGGAGGGGGTGCTGAGTGAAGGGGCTGGATATGGCAGTGAGAGACTGAGGGACAGAAGATGGCTCCTCGTGGCCTCTGAGCCACCAGAGAACGGCAGAGCGCCATCTGAAAGATGTGGAGAAAATACCAAAAACTGGGAAGGAAATGGAATTATCTGGAAATCCTGAATTTGGCTTCCCTGCTTTTGCTACTTTCCTAACCATGTGATCTAGACAAATTATTTAAGCCCTCAGAGTTTTTTCCTTGATAAAATTGGAATAATACTGGGGCACCTGGGTGGCTCAGTCCTTAAGCATATGCCTTCCACCCAAGTAATGATCCCAGGGTCCTGGGGAATCAGGCTCCCACTGAGCAGGGAGTCTGCTTCTCCCTCTCTCTGTCCCTCCCTCGCCCCTGCTCTCTCTCGCTCTCCTCTCTCTCTCTCTCAAATAAAGAAATAAAATCTTTTTTTAAAAATTGGAATGATACCCCCTATTTCATAAGACTTTGGAGAAGCCTACGTGTCATAGACATGCACTATGGTTAATCCAGGGGGAAATGTGTCAGCAGGGAAAAAGTTATCAGTTAAATTGAAGCAGAAGGACAGTTCACTGCTGTCGGTGAAGTTTTAATTGGGGATGATTATGCGTACTAGGCCTCTGAAATACTAAGTTCTTTAAATGTCACACGGCGTTCAGGTAGAGTCTGTGACACTATTTTGCTGTGACTGTGTGGGAGACCCTTGCCTCTGCATCTCTCTGATCACGGA
Source organism: Procyon lotor (assembly GCA_028646535.1). Classification (NCBI taxonomy): domain Eukaryota; kingdom Metazoa; phylum Chordata; class Mammalia; order Carnivora; family Procyonidae; genus Procyon; species Procyon lotor. Next base: position 106,977,047 of record CM053605.1, read on the forward strand.
GTCCAGTGAGGCCTGCCTCTGCAGACCGAGGTACCAGGCATGCCAGAAGGGAATTCTGTGAGACATGGTTGGAATGTCCATGCTATTTATGGTGTATCGTGTTTATTATTATGTACATTCTTACAAAGCTCAAAGCAATGGGGACTGTTTTTATGAGGGGAAAGAGCAAATAAACATTCTTGAGAGTTCAAGGCTTAGAAATCAAGAAAATGACTGGACTTACATGGCAAGCCCGCGAAGAGGCCTTTTCCGTAAACTTGAAAAGAAGCCGGAGGCTGTTCTCCTCAAGAGAAAGATAATGCAGGGTTCGACCTACGCACTGGGTCCTGTAAACCTGCGAGAAAATGAGCCTCTTCAGGTCTCCTCGAGAGAGTCAGGGGACAACATGAAGAAATTCAACAGCGGTAAATGTGGGTTTCCAGCCTGTAGTTACTTTATTCCCCCATAGTTAACTCCCATTTGGACTGAGTTGATTCTTGAGACAATAGTCTAGTCAGAAAGGTATGAGACCTTTTAGTTCAGAGGCTTCACATTTATATCCACGGTACATTGTTAATGGAGAAAAACTCGATTTTCTTGATTTTTTTTAAAGATTTGAGAGAGGAGAGAGAGAGAGTGTGTGCACAAGTGAGGGGAGGAGCAGAGGGAAAGGGAGAAACAGATTCCCTGCTGAGCAGGGAGCCCGATGTGGGGCTCGATCCCAAGACCCTGGGATCATGGCCTGAGCCAAAGGCAGATGCTTAACTGACTGAGCCACCCAGGTGCTCCTTGGTTTTCTTTATAACTGGCAATATCAGACCAGCATTCGTGCCAGTTCTCTTTCCCCATCCCCCAGCTCGGTTCCCTGAATGAGTTTCAAGTTTATGTCCCCAAGACCCCTTCCGAGCATTTCAGGTAATGGCTACATAGCATAGACACCCCAACCTCAGACTTCTGTTAGTGTGTTTAGCATGACAATGCTGTATGGCACGAACCAGCAAACCTCTTTCTCCAAAATACTAAATTTCTGATTTTATGTGTATTGCTCTGCTCACTTCTATCGGCCGAGTGTGAGGACTCTTTCCCCTTAGGCTCCGTGGAAGTTCCACAGGCCCTCCTGACATCATGATAAGATCCCTGGGGAGGATTTCCTTCCTGCTCCCGAAGAGCCTGCCCTTCCCAATAGTCTGGGTGCTCCCAAGAGGTCTTCCACATAGGAGGGAGCTTACTTGTGTCCTTGGCCATAGGCACCGCTTTTCTCTGACTATTCTCCCAGATGTTTCCTGCTCTGTCCCTGGACCACAGGAAGGACCTTTCCCTCAACAGTGCACCGGTTCCCATCCTCTGTCACTTCCCGCAGCAGTACACATGCATGAAGGGGTTGCTGTTCCGCGGCTGCCCTCCCCTTTCGACAATTTGTCATGAGGTTTGAGAATCAAATAATGCACATAAATCACTTCGCCTAGTGCCTAGAACACAGTAAGCTCTCAGCAAATGTTAGTTATTATTTTTAGGCATCTTTACATTTGAATAACAGATGATGCCTTGCGGTACGATGCGTTTTCGTGCACATTATGTTAAGAAAGCTGGGCACATATTTATGCCTATTTTCAGAGGAGATTTGAACTTCAGATGAGTAAAGTCGGTTGCCCAAAGGTACAGAATTTTCCTGCAGCCAAATGGCAGTGACAAATGTCATTGTTTGATTCAAAACGAGAGATAAACACTTTTTATGACATAGTGCATACAGAATTCCACAATCTTCTGTGCTATCTGAAAAATATTTGTCATTTACCATTTGCCATTTTCTTTTCGGTCTATGTACGGTGGAGGTGGTAGGCTGTTTTGAGTAGCTAACTGAGAACTATAGTCTCATTGTGTATATTGCTTCAGTAAACCACTTACTCTTCTCTAATTTTAATTGAAGACAGCTATTTAAATACAGTATTTTAATTGAGATACAGCTCAGAGCACTGTACGTAGGTGGAAGTTCATTCTTTGATACAAAGAAGACATTCCAACCACTTCTTGTGAACTATCCCGAAAGGCTAACAGTCCACCTGTCAGCAGACCGCTCCCTCCTTTTGGAAACCAGAGTCCCCTGGGCTTATAAAGCCTTTTCTCCCTCTGCTGCCCCTGGTGCTACTAGAGGGCAACTGGTTCCTTACCTCTTCCTAATAACCTTTTGTTTATCCTATCACAGTTCAGAGGGGGCTGTTTCTCCTAATGGATCTTTTTCTTCTGATCCTGGTACTGGATTTGGTTTGTGAACTTGAAGTCCATCCCTTCTGATTCGTGCACCTGTACACAACAAAATTATTCAAAAGTACTAAGTTGAGCCCATGTGACTCTGAGCCTCACCTTTATGAAAGTGTTCTCCACTGAAAGTCATCTACGGAAGGTTCTTCTGTAAAATATTCAGGACCATAGATAGATATAAGGGTAATAAATAGAAATAATGAACTTAAGATGGGAGGATGGCTTCAAGTGTTTTTTTTTTTATATAAACTAGAATTTTTTTTTTGTTTTATAAACTAGTATTTTTAAGCCATGGGCTGCTGAATGACTCAAGGGTGCTTATAGAGTAATGTTTCTTCCCAGATGGGTGGGCTTCAGGCCCTTTATCCTAGCTCCAACTTAGATTTTGTGTAGTACTTAAAATTTGGGGGGGAAAAATAGAGCTGCTGATGAAAACACAAAGTTTATAAATTTCCTGCCATAGACAGTCCTTAATTGGAAACCCAAGATAAAGGCCTCTGTATTTCCCTCCAGCAACTGTGATCCCTGTAAGATCTCTAGATTTAGTGGGCTAAGTCTAACCTAAAGAATCAGCTTAGATCTTCCTTCTCAGCATCTTCTTAGAACATCACTTGCTTTTGGAACAGGAAATATGTTCTCCCTGACTTGATACGTATCTGCTCATTAACAAGCTTTTTCCCTAGTTTATAGTGTCAAATCTGGACCAATTAGTGTGCTTTATGCTTTAGAGAATAAGAAAGGTGTTTGCGTTTCAAGTTTTGAAATGATGTTTACTCAAAAACATAGGACTGTACCAAACTTGTTTAGATTAAGGGTTCGAAGTCCTGGGCTGGAATCCTGAACCAGGAGGAAGTTCCTATACAGTCTGGGTCCACGTGTTTCCTTCCCTTCATTGAGGATACTATTTGCCCTCTTTGTGGGGGCCCCCAGTTACTCAGCCATTTTCTTCTCTGACAATGAACGCCTCTGGGCTGTGTATCTCCTCAGGGTCTTTGATCTGTCTCCCTTTCTCACTACTTCTCTGCCTTGGGTCAGCCCCCCCCAATCCCCACTTATTGCCTGTCACTGCAGTGACCTCCTAGCTGCTCTCTGCCCCTACTCTGGTTGCTTCTCCAAGGCATTCTCCATATTCCTGCCTAACTTTTTTTTTTTTTTTCAGATGTGAAGCTAATCATGTTATTCCCCTATATCTTTCAAGTACAGCTCATTTTTTTCTAATAATAGCCACCAGTTACTGAGTGCTTGCTACACACTCAGTGTGCTGTTACACACTCTCCATGGATCATCATAAACCACCCAAGTTTATGAAATACAAGGACAGGTATTGTCCCCATTTTCCAAATGAGGCTCTGAGGCTTAGAGAGATTGACTAACTAGCACAAGGTCTCATAGCTAGTAAGCGACAAGTGGCAAGACACTGAGCTGGATATTCTGATTCCAGAGCACACACCTTTAACCCCTTCCCTGCTGTATTGCCTCCCTGGGGGGCCTACAGACCCTTCACCGAGCTGCTCCTGCTTCCTCTCCAGCACCATCTCCCCCCTCACTCCTGCAAGCACCCCACCCAATGGACATGGCCCTACTGAACTCTGTATCCGAAGGATTGTGTGTCTAAATCTCAGGAGATCTCAAAAATAGTTGTTTCTTAAGTAAATGAATAAAAGAATCTGTAAAACATGATGTTAACTGATGATTCATACCAGTGTTAAGATTTAATGTTATTACAGTATTCTAGGTTATACCACTAATACCCTGGTATTCTTCCGTTGACTCGGGATTTCTCAACCTTGACGTTGTAGACATTTTGGTCTAGACAATTCTTTGTTGTAGGGAGTGGTCCTGTGCATTTTAGGATGTTTAGCCACATCTGTAGGTTCTACCTACTAGAGAGATGCCAACAGCACTCTCTGAGTTGTGACAATCAATAACATCTCTAGACATTACCAAATATCCCTTGGTGGGGCAAGACCAGTTGTGGACCATTGATCTAACCCTTACTTGCTCATTCTCACTGAACTTCTGGGTGAGTCCCCTGGATACTTTGGTACTCAGTTTTCTTATCCTTAAAAGTAATAGAGTCTAGGTTGGCTGGGTTATGAACTTTGGGGAGGGTATGTGCTATGGTGAGTGCTGTGAATTGTGTAAGACTGATGATTCACAGACCTGTACCCCTGAACCAAATAATACATTGTATGTTCATTAAAAAAGTAATAGGGTTTGATACTAATTTATTCTGTAGTCAACATTGTATTAAAAAGTATTCAGATACAGCTGAATGCCAGGTAATATTTTAGATCCATGCTGAAACAAAAAAAGGACATTAGTGAAAAACTGGTGAAATCTGAATAAAATCTGTGGTTTAGCTAATAGCTCTGCAGCCAGGTTAATTCCTTAGCTCTGATAAAGGACACTGGTTCTATCCTGTGTCAACACGAGGGGAGCTGAATAAAGAATAGATTAAAGGGTGACCCATTTTTAGACATGGATAAAAGCAGAGAGCTATCTTTGTTCTGTCACAAATCTAGAAGAAACATTAATAAACTAAAGGCTTTTGTTGTCTTTTACTCATTTCACAGGCTCTCTATTCATATGGATGATGAGCTGCGACATATTGCACAGAATTCTCTTCAGGGTTTACTTGTTGACTTCTCAGACTGGAGAGAAGATGTACTATTTGGCTTTACCAACTTCCTTCTCCGGGAAGTCAACGACATGCATCACACGCTTCTTGAGTCATCCCTGAAGTTACTGCTCCAGCTGCTCACCCAGTGGAAACTGGTCATACAAACTCAAGGAAAAGTCTACGAACAAGCCAACAAGATCCGAAATTCAGAGGTGATTTTCACACTCTTCCCACCAATTTATATTCCCTAATATAGCATATGTGTAAATAAGCTGAAGCTTGGAGAACCTTTGGAGTTCTTACTTCCGGCCACCTAGGAACTTTCTCCCTGTGGTGACCCTTAATTTTTCTGTCTTGCGTAAATTGTGACCAAGAAACTCAGGGTGGATAAGGCCATTGAGTTAGATTGGTTATCATTCACAAAGCCATTCAAGGAGTAGAAATTGCTTTTCTCAGAGAATTATGATTATAAATCTCTAAGAGCAAATGACAATAACCATGGACATAGAGCCGGGTACGGGTATGTATATCAAGCTGGATAGGGATATGCATGTAGAAAAGTTAGCTGCCTTCCAGTTTTTGTTTTTTTTTTTATTGTTGTTGTTTTTTGTCCTAATGTAGAGCACATTGTCCAATATCCACAGAAAAGAAAATGCAGTCTTAGGATTTCCTTATTCCTTCCCACTTCAGTCCTAAATGCTAAAAATGAATGACAACATTGTGAAGAGCAGGTTACGGATAAGTGTTGTCAGAGGAGGACAAGGGCAGTGGTGAATCTGACATTGGCAATGAGCAGATGGAAAAGGGGTCTGGCAAGGGAAGAACACAGCTGAGAGTCTGAGGAACGTGAAGGCTCAGGGGAGTCCAACAGCTCTGAGGGAACAGCCAGGATCCCCGGTCCTAGGTCATTCCTGTTTTCCTGTGTCCTATACATGCCAAAGGATAATAGGTGGAAAAACAAGGGTTACATGTGTTTGTCAAAAGAAAACTGAAATGGTTGTGGGATCTACCCTGTTGTCTAGCTTCCTTTTGCTTTAGATCCACTTGGTTGTGGCTTGGGAGCTTTCAGAACCCATCTCATAAATGTGCACACTCCTAGATTAGAATTGAACACAAGAAACAAGTAAGCACATGTGATTAGAAAGTAAATGTTTGAAAATCCATTTGAATGGTCTCCACAAGTCTGTAGAGAATCCGACTCAAAACAAATGAGGCGACTTTGACTCAATTTATGGTGTCATCTCAAATGGTATATGGATGAAAGCAGTTTTGTTCTTATGAATATTAATAGCCTTTGAAAGTTCTCTCTTATCAGAGGTAACAGATGGTCAACGGTATTCCAAAGTAACAATGGACCAACAGGAAAAGGGGATCTATGATCTATCACGAGTAATAGTGAACTTACAGTCGTGTCTGGATATAAGCCATTGAAATTTATTTTAATATTATGAAGTCCCATGTGACAAAAGATGCACATATGAGTAGTTTCTTCTTTGATTATTATTTTTCTGAATATAGAATGTGTTCTTATTGCCTGACAGCTAATCGCGAATGGCTCCAGCCACAGAATTCAGTCGGAGCGGGGCCCCCACTGCAGCGTGCTTCACGCTGTGGAAGGCTTTGCTCTGGTTTTACTCTGCAGTTTCCAGGTGGCCACACGCAAACTGTCCGTTTTAATACTCAAGGAAATTCGAGCTTTATTTGTTGCCCTGGGTCAGCCTGAGGTATGGATTCTCCTTCTGAACTTTCCAATTCATCTCTTTCTTTTGGAGTTTAGATTAAAACCTGTGAATAATGCATTACTATTTTATGTGTCTCCATGTCACATATGATGTCAAAAATAATTTTTGATTCACCATGGGTTTTTGATTATGGAAGAGCACTCTTGATCGCCAAGAGATATGTCATCTATTCTGAGAGCAATAGGAAAGACCACTTCTGATTCTCCAAGAGGTGGTCCTTGGTTAAGCGGTGAAGAATTTTAAGATTAAGTTACAGATCATTTTCCTTCATAATATTCAGCATACATCAAATTAAGACATTTTTATGTTAGAGAACGAACTTGAAAAAATGATGAGTTCCATTTTAAATGATGAAGGTATCAAACAGTCTGTGTAACTGTTTAATTTCAGTAATCTTAAAATTACAAGAAAATATGTTCCCTTGAGTTTGGAGAAGCAAGCTAATTGTTAAGCATCATCAGCCAACTACTGTCCATGCTTGGTCAAGGGCTGTGTGCCCTTGTTCAGATGTTAAGGCTCATCGCATGCCAGCACAGGTGGCCGAACCATGAGTTGCATAAGTTGATGAAAGAAGGACCAGCTTATTACATCACATCCTTCTTCAGAAAAATGCTACTTTCCAATTTCCTGTTTTCAATCCCTGAACTTGGTTTTCTGATCCACAAAATGATCATCGTCTTTACCGAGTATTTTCGAATTCATCACAATCCTTTCTGTTCACTCTTCTACAGATGACTTGGTCATCTCTTTTAGGACATCTGTGGTATCTGGTAAATGGATGTCCAAGACATGCTGTACTTTGGTAAACCTCCATTAAATCTCCAATTCTGATAGGAATGATCATCACTACCATGGACGTGTCCGGCACTGTGCTGTGCGCTATACATGGTATCTCACTTAACCTTCCAATAACCTAAAAATTGGTATTATTTTCCCCAGTGTATAGATACGGAGGCTGAGGTTTAGGGAGATTAAATGCCTTCACCAAAAATCAACAGGGAGGACGTGACACAGCCAGAATTGAAAGTCAGACATATATGCCTCCGAAGTCCCGTGTCCTTTTTAAAGTGTAGTCGACCATAATTGTTACATTAGTTTCAAGTATAAAACCCATGCTCTTAATTTCTATTCCAAGACTGTGTTACAATATCTCTCATATGTTGCTCTCTTTTACCAACCACAATTTTATTTTCCTATAATTTTTGTTATTGAGGTGTCACTGACCTACAAGATTATATTAGTTTCAGGTGTGCAACATAATAAACCTATAGTTGTTTACACTGTGCAATGATCCCCACCGGAAGTCTAGCTAACCTCCATCACCATACACTTACAGAATTGTATTTTTGTGATGAGAACTTTTAAGATCTCTCCGGGCACCTTTCGCATAAGCAGTACGGTATTAACACCTATAGTCACCATGTTGTACATTATATCGCCGTGACTAATTTATTTTGTAGCTGGAAGTCTGTACCTTTGGACTCCCTTCACATATTTCACCCGCCCTACAACCACCAATCTGTTCTCTGAATCTATGAGCTTGTGTGTGGTTTTTTCCCCCAGCCACAATTTTTTTTAAAAAACATTTCCATTCATACATAAATAATAGTATTCTAAGGCTTTCCTGTAAGGCTTCTAAAGTCAATAATTTTATAATTCTCAGCTTCTTTATAATAAAGGATGGCAAACATTTACATATCCATATATTGGCACACACGCGCGCGCACACACACCCACACACGTACACTATTTGGGTAGAAGAATTTTCCATAAGATACTCTGTCCTGTACTCTGTAGTTTGCTTCTTTTACCAAATAGCCATACAGAACAAAGACACTACAGTGGTCAGTCTCCAGTGCACTTTCTTTGGAACTAAATTTAATTGCAGTCAACAATTTATCAGTTACTTTAGCAGATGAGTGACTTAAGCAAGTAGCCTTTTAGTGGTCCAGCAAGGCATATTCTTGTGGGGTTTCCATCCCTTAAATCTCACGACAGCATGAACACTCTGCTAGATGACGTATGGCGCAGGTGTTTAGATCCTTGTGTACACGCGCAACATTTTGAAATTCAAGTCCATGTCTTTTCAGTACAAGGTGAAGTTGGAGCTCTAACCATCTTCCACTGAAACTTGAAAGACTAAACTCAGAATCACAGGGAATTGTATCTACTTCCTTACACCATCTTGGCACTCAGTTTTCTGTGAGAAAACCCTTATCATTCTCTTGCAAGCTGTTCTGCTTCATGTACCGAACAAAAGCAGTGGGGTGGGTGGGAAGGATCCTTTTTCCCATGGAGAGTAATTGCCCACCCTTTGTACAGGACGATGACAGGCCTATGATCGATGTCATGGATCAGCTAAGTTCGTCCATTCTCGAAAGTTTCATTCATGTAGCCGTTTCTGATTCGGTAAGTATGCATTTGATCCTGATTCCTAATTGTTGTCAAGTGTAAACTCCGGACCTGTCTGAAAAAGAGAGACAAAGAAAAATGATGTGGAAGAATTCTGGGGTTTCTTGTCAGATAATAAACTGACACAACAGTTTTCACAGTACTTGTGAAAACAAGACAGAGTTTTCAGATCCTGGCTTAGGAAACATTCAGATAAAGTTCAAACAAAATTTGAGACTTAGGAATATAGATATTTTGCAAACTACAGTTTCAAAAAGAATTGCTCAGGATTCCTTAAGAAAATGAATTATTTATCATGTTTACCACTGCCATGTAACTTACATGTGGTGCTTTACAGTTTATGCTGTGCTTTCATATTTATTACCTTTTTTGACCCTCCTAGGTATTGAAACTCAAAATATTAAGAGGCAGAGCCATAGTCACACTGGGACGTGTTAGGGCCTGGATTTGACCTTAGTTGGACTCCGAATCTAGGACACTTTTATCTGTCATTCAAATACATTCTTCCCTTTTTAAAGAGCATATTGGCAACTTTCAATTTCTAGAACAAATAGAAGGGAAATTGATACTGATATGAATTATCTGATTTTTTTAAAAAAATCCGTCTAGTGCAGAAAGGGGACCTGGATTAATTTCAGCTCAGTCGCTAAAAAGAGACAGTGAAGATCAGGACTGTTCACAATATTGCTGATGTTGTCAATTCTTGTCAAATAACTATAAATGAATAGATACATATCTCACAAATAGCCATAAATGAATACAAAACCTTTCCGTGGTCTCTCTTTCTCGACTGAGCACAGATCCCTACCCTTAGTGGCCCTGCTCTTGCTTACAGTTGTAGTGATAATGATCATTACTCAGGCTATGAAGCCAGGCAGGGCAGACTCTCACAGTGATATTCCATAGCAATACTGTTTTTATTTATTTATTTATTTATTTACTTATTTATTTTAAAGATTTTATTTATTTATTTGAGAGAGAGAGAGAGAGCATGAGAGGGGAAAAGGTCAGAGGGAGAAGCAGACTTCCCACGGAGCTGGGAGCCCGATGTAGGACTCGATCTTGGGGCTCCAGGATCATGACCTGAGCCGAAGGCAGTTGCTTAACCAACTGAGCCACCCTAGCACTACTGCTTTTAGAAACTCAATTTGGTTTGACACGGAATGGAAGAGTCAAGTTTAATTATCTTATGTCCATTTCTTATTGGCCTGCAGATGATAGTCATGTGATTTTGTTCTGTTTATCAGAATCAAAATCTTGAGTCCAAGGTTCCTAGATCAACAACACTGCCCTTAAGAAGATACACAGAAAAGGGAGAAGAGAAATGTGCCTGCTCTGTGCCAGGTGTTTCTACATTCCTTTTCTCGTGTGAATCACCTAAAGATTAGGTGAGATTAGCATTAACAATTCCTGAGTCAGACAGACTTAATATCCCCCAGACAGAGACGCTGGGATGGTGGGTACTCTTCCCAGCTCACAAGCTTTGGGCGGAGCCTGTGTTGGAATCTCGTCTCTGGCCCCAAAGCTCAGACTGTGGCCCCTTATAGCCCATGAACCGTCGAGATCACTAGTGATGCACCCGTACCCACGGGAACCTGTAGACCCAAGAGATACTGTGGGTCATTTTAATTGCCCGACAGTCATAAAGTGAATTGTCTCTCCTGGCACCACAGCTGGATTATTTGAAAGTTGGTCTTCCCGAAATTTTGATATTCTAGACTTCAAAGAGAATGACACAAACGTATTTATATGAGATATAGATCAAAAAAAGTTTTAGAATGTAGTGTTGTTTTGGCTTGATACCGCAGGATGAGAATAAGTAATCTCTTACCTCAAAGATCATCCGTGAAATGCCCCTCATGAAAGGGATTACGTTTTGCCATCTCCCTAAGTCAAAGGGAGGGTAGTTTAGTCCACGTGACAGAAAACAAGATTATGGCTTTTAAAAGCCCAGGATACTAATTACAGGGATAAAAACACATTGATGAATCCCAGAAGTTAATAGCTTTTAAGAATTTTAAACGCCAATCCCAGGGTCAAATTTAATTTAACTAAAACCATATATTTTTCAACAGATATTTAATGAACAGCTTCAGTGTCCCAAAGCACAGTGCTGTGTGGCATTAAAACTACAAAATAGGGCCTGTGTCCCTAAACTCTGCCCTTCAGCGGCTTGTAACCCAGCATAGGACACAGCAGTGGCTACAGACCCACATCCTATGTGGTGCGTGTGGGAGGGGTGTTTCAGATTCAAAGCTTGGCCCTTTGCAGAGGTGATCAGTAAGGCAGTGTAGACAAAGGGGCTCATAGGCGGAGCCCTGATAAGGACTTGTAATTTACCACTGAACATTGATCCATTGCCAATTTCTTGCACTGCAGGCAACATTACCAATGACGCACAGTGTGGATCTGCAGTGGTTGGTGGAGTGGAACGCGGTCCTGGTCAATAGCCATTATGACGTGAAGAGCCCTTCCCACGTCTGGATATTCGCTCAGTCTGTCAAAGACCCCTGGGTCCTCTGCCTCTTCAGTTTCCTGCGGCAGGAGAACCTGCCCAAACACTGCCCCACAGCCCTCAGCTACGCCTGGCCGTACGCCTTCACTCGGCTCCAGTCCGTCATGCCCCTGGTAGACCCCAAGTAAGGGAACTGTGTGTTGTCCTCGGCATTGTTGATCATTTACCCTCTTACATTTTCCTTTTATCTAACAGACCGGCATATTATAATCCTCCCTAGTTTCTGTACTTCCTAAAACAGAATCCTGAACATGGAGGAAAAATAGATCAAAAGTTCTTATCTAGACCTACTTGGGTTTTTGTTTTTGTTTTTTGGGTTTTTTTGTTTGGTTTTTTTGGTGTTTTTTCCCTTAATAATCCCTATGATTGTCTGAATACTCAGAATGTCAGACCCTTACTGGTGAAAACAGTCTTCAAGTTCTGTTCAGCTTCCCATCCAGCAGAGACATCCCTCGTCCAGACAGTTCGTAACAGACAGTTATTCAACTCTTTTTGAGCCTTTCCTAGGATCTTTGTTTAATCAGTGAGATTTCAAGTCCAGAACTTACTTTCACTCCTGTTTTCAAATCTGTATTTCTAGTAGCCCAATTAATGCCAAGAAAACCAGCACTGCCGGCAGCGGAGACAATTACGTTACCTTGTGGAGAAATTACCTTATTCTTTGTTTCGGAGTTGCAAAACCCAGTATAATGAGCCCGGGGCACTTGAGGGCGTCCACTCCGGAAATCATGGCTACCACACCTGATGGCACAGTGAGCTACGATAACAAGGTGACGTGACATGCTTCAGAAGAATTATTCTGTAAGGTTTTTCTTTAGCTTGTTTGTCTAGAGTTCCCAGTGCTCACTGCACTGTGCCTGCCATCTGGAGTCTATGGGATCAGATTTGCATCCTACACATTTCTAAATTCCATGGAGCGTTGATATGCATAATTTATCATTCCTCCCTGACAAGTGGAGAAATGAAGATGAAGAGAAACTTAAGAAACTTCCTTAAGACCATAGAGTGACTTATATTGATTAGTGCCCTGAAGTTTGGCTCCTCCCTCCAAACCACATTTCTCTCACTCCTCTCCCAGCATTTGCCTTTAAGCCATGCCTTGATTAAATGACCTTGCTAAGAATGGTTTTGGAGACTTAATTGGTTTAAAAAAAAAAAAAAAAAAGTCTGTTATAATAAAAACATTCTTTAGAATTTGTGTCCCAGGTAAAAAATGCATTCGTTGTGCTGTTTTGATATTGATCCCTGTGTGTGTGTGTGTGTGTGTGTGTGTGTGTGTGTGTGTGTTTTCTGAAATGATGGCAGTGTTTTGGGCTGTGCTTTAGTACTTCAAAACTGTTATAATGGAATCATCATTTGATTAAAGGAAGCATCAGTTACCATGTTACCTCTTTTTCACTCTTAATCAACTTGTTTCAGGCCATAGGCACCCCATCGGTGGGAGTTCTGTTAAAGCAGTTGGTGCCTTTGATGAGACTAGAGGGCATTGAGATCACAGAGTCCTTAGTTTTAGGATTTGGAAGAACAAATTCCCTTGTTTTCAGGTACGGTAGTCTCCATGAGTTCTTCTAAATTCATTCCTGCCGCTGCTCTCGTACTTCCTGTTCTTAACTCGAGTTTTGAGTTTGCGCGTCAGCATGTGCCTGGGCATTTGTAGGCTTTGCACCGTCTCCCTTGTGTCCGCGTTGCTTGCCGTGCATGGGGCAAGCGTTCCTCGCCACTGCCTTTGCTTCTCCCCTGTGGTTCCTGCAGCTTTGATCTGACGTCTCAGGTTTTATGTCGCAAGCAAGTGTCTTTTAGAGAACTATAAATGAAGAGAATTCCGTGTTCATCGCCGGTGAGCCAGACTGTTCAGTGGCTTTGCTGGGGGAACAATGAGGTCTGCTCATTGGCCATTTATGCACCAGGCTCACGGGTTAAGCACTGATAGAACTCCTTCAGGAGGATTCTGTTACACTGGCCCATCTCTTTAGAAGATGCTTTAGCTGCCTTAATGGAACCATCACGTCTCGCTTTCTGGATTCCCTTACTCATTTCACACCTTTAATCAAATAACCATTCCATCTGAGGCAGTGTCAAAGCCTTTTGAAAGAGCCGACATAAAATGCTAGTTCGGGCTGCCTCGGGTGACTTCAGCTAAGCAATGAACGCCTATACACTCAATTAAAATCCTGACCTTTTTACCTAGATAGAAAATGGAAAGCTCTAGGCATCTGCAAGAAACCATACTTGAAAAAGAAAGGTTAATGAGACCTTTTAGAGACCACTGGAAAAAAATTTTTTACATTATTCACATATATAGTCAGATGCTATTCTCTAAAAAAGTAATTGTGAGTTCTGATACTTTAGTGCAGCTAACCAGGATTTTACTCCTTACCAGTTAAGTAGTTAAGACAAAGAATCGCGTAGAGATACCAAAGGAAAATAAGAAAGACAATTCCTGGAATTACCTAACATCCTTTCCCAAAGAGCCTAAGAATCTAACATTCTTTCCCAAGGACATGTGCTCTTATAGATCTTACCCCCTCAATATTCTTAGGGGTGGGTAAGATTATATAATTTATTGGCTAGCCATGTGGATCTGGAAAACATAGTGTCTCTGGACCTCAGTTCCCTCCCCTGTAAAATTGTTATAATAAATAAAAATAAAGTGTATCCAATAAAAAAGAAAAATTGTTATAATTATAGAATCTATCTTACGGATTTACTGAGAGGATTAAATGTAAAAATGTACATAGTAAATACTCAGTAAATCATTGGTATTAGAGGAGATCATTAATATTATTTCCATTTCTTGGATGAAGTTCTACCATCTGCATTAGATTAATCTGAAATGGAATGCAGGTTTTCTGTATCTCAGCAAAGAATGCCATAAAGTTTACCTTCCTAACTTCGAATTTCCCTGGAGGATGACATCTAACAGCACAAAACATCCAGCCAGAATATTGCACGGTGTTCAGGCATAGAGTAGGCTGTAGACAGATATACCTGGCAGAGGCTAGAACTCATAACTTTGTCATCTTGACATAGACGTTCATAAATTACTTCCCAAAGAAGACAAATATTTAGATTAGTGGTTATAAAGCTGAGAACTAGAGAAAATGGGAACAGGTGAAAGATAGATAGTTGATCAAACTTTTATTTTTACTGCACCCGAGAAAAGGTTTTGGTGAAAACCTCATTATTATAATACTTGCCATAATTTGCATTTATCATATAGCTCAAATAAGGGTTGTATCTTTGAACCTCCAAAAAGACTTCATTTTAAAATCAACTGTCAGTCAGTCAGTCCCCTGAGCACAGATCCCAAAAGGGGTGCCCGGGCAGCTTCCCTGGTCTCTTTTGCTCTAGTGAGACCGAGCATGTCTTCTGTGAGGGCCTTGATTTGGTTTATCTTCCTCCCCAGTGCCTGTAGTGAAGTGTTCCGATTTTAGTAATCACTTACAAAATATTGTTTTTTTTTACTGTCTAGAGAGGGTCTTTTGCCATAGACGTCTCCAGAGCAGGCAATCAAAATCAAGTCAACAAATACGTATTGTGCCAAAATTACATACGTAACACGGGGATGAAAACCAGTAATGCAAAGCATAGATTCCTGGTTCCAGTTCATCACGTGACTGAGAAACAGAAAGGCGGGGGGTGAGGGTGGGGGACGGGGGGTGTGGAAATTGAGGTCGGAAGCAAAGTTAGAAAAGCACGTGACTTAATGGATGTATTTCGTGACAAACTTGGCGGCGATAATAATGAATTTCAAATGCTGATCTTTTCCTCTGTAGAGAATTGGTTGAAGAACTTCATCCATTAATGAAAGAAGCTCTGGAACGAAGACCAGAGGTAATATTTTTAATTTCAATACTTCATGCCTCCGTTTATTTGGACAGTGGTATAAATTTAGATGGTACTTAATGGTTCCCTAGTTCCCCCAGCCCCCCCCCAAAAAAATACGAACGCCCAGCATGCTTTTAACAGTGCATCTTAATATTTTAACTTTTGTTAATTTTATTATTGCTCAGTGTTTGAGTATTTAGTATATGGTTCCTGTTTTAAAAGATTTTTTTTCTAAACTCATGAAGGCAAAGCAACCCACATAGTCCTATGCATGTAAAAATATTACATTCTTTTGCTGGAGGTTTGAGTTGATTGAATTTTGGTTTTTAGCTGGTTTGCTTAATTTTTACAAGGACTTCGATGGATGGTCAAGAATATTATTTGTTTTGGGCACCTGGGTGGCTCAGTTGGTTAAGTAACTGCTTTCGGCTCAGGTCATGATCCTGGAGTCCCGGGATCGAGTCCCACATTGGGCTCCCAGCTCCATGGGGAGTCTGCTTCTCCCTCTGACCTTCTCCCCTCTCATACTTTCTCTCGCTTGCTCTCTCAAATGAATAAATAAATCTTAAAAAAAAAAAAAAAAGAATATCATTTGTTTCATCCGGCATAGGAAGCATTTTCCTCAACTTTATCTTTCCTGGAGAGAACTCTGAAAAGGACAAACTTATAATGTAGCAGGATAAAAAAAAAAAAAAAAAAAATGAAGACTCAGACAGAAAAAGAAGCTTCCCATATAGTAGATAAGATATAAGAAGTAACAGAATTTTAGCACTGCGACTTGCATGACCAGGACTGCTGGGACTCTTCGCGTCCACTGTCTCTTTTTGTTGCTTCACTGACTCAGTAAATGCTGGGAGCATCTAGGAAATGAAGCTGATTAGTTCTCAGCATTGCCACCTTATAAATATTTATTGACCCACTTAGGATCTGTTTCTTTTATAACCCATAATGGTTATAAAATAAAAATGGTTAATTTTCCCTAAGGATTTGGAAGAAAGAAAAACATCCTCATCTTTTATGTTTAGAAAATTGGAAATAGCTAGGTAATGCTTTCCTTTAATACAGTTTCCCAAAGCACAGTTAATATTGTTTTGCCCATGTGCCTAAATCGTATTCCCTGTTTTTACACAGAACAAAAAACGCCGAGAAAGGCGGGACTTGTTAAGGCTACAACTACTTCGAATTTTTGAGCTTCTGGCTGATGCAGGTGTCATAAGTGACAGGTAGGGTGAAAGTTCGAATGAGTACATCTCTCCTCACCAAAATGGCCTTTTTGTCTGTCTGCCTCCCTTCCTTCCTTCCTTCCTTCCTTCCTTCCTTTTTTAAATAGGTCACCTTTAACTTTTACTCAGAAAAGCCCAAAACTTGTTGTTTTTCCCATTTATTTACATTGCCTGTGGGTCAAGAACAAATTTAGTGTGCGAGTCTTGGCAGTGAACCTTATTTTCCATGAAGCATCTGAAAGCTTAATTTTTTTTCCCCCAGCACAAATGGAGCCTTGGAACGGGATACTTTGGCCCTTGGAGCTTTGTTCTTAGAATATGTGGACCTGACCCGTATGCTCCTAGAAGCTGAAAATGACAAAGAAGTAGAAATTCTTAAAGATATCCGGGCACATTTTAGTGCCATGGTCGCCAACTTGATTCAGTGCGTTCCAGGTACAGCGATGCCTCACTGAGAAGTCCCTTCCTGCTTGAAAAACCCTTTGTGTTCTTTGCTGCTGTGTTTCCTCTTTCGTTCTACTGGCCCACGTGCAGGTCTGGGGTGGGGTCCTTCATTTATTTTGAGCTTCTTGGGAATACACACGAGAACAGATTGTGGTCATCAGCACAGAGTCGGGAAGGGAACAAGAGGAGTTAAATTTGGCTGTGTGCTTATCCCATTATTCTGTTCTTTGGGTTCCCATCTGAAAATGAATCTATGCGATTTCCAGGGGAAGGAAATAATTCAGGGGAAACTTTCACAGAGGCTTCCTTTCTTCCTTTTCATTGTGCTCATCTGTGAACACGTGATCCAACTCCACAGTATTCCTCGTCTTTACTCTCCAAGCAACCCATTCTGTAGAACTCTATACAGCTTAGTAAATTATATTATGGAGAGGTTTTGTTTTGTTTTTCCCCACAGAGCAAATGGGTATGAAACCTTTCATCTAACAAAAGCACAGAGAATACAAATAGCTGGCCAGCTTGGTGTTTAAATTAATTACTATAATTGAAAGTGTTGACATAATTATAAAAGGCCGTCGTTCAACTGGTTGTGCTTTTGCATTATTTTGATTTGGCAGACCTTCTTCCTACCAATCCTCCTCCTCTTGGATGACCCAAAGTTCAGATTCGAGAGGACTTCTTCAGTGAGAGTGTGCTTGTTTCAAATGGAGGGCTACACATTGTATTTCGCAGAACTCCCAAAGGTGGGAGGGAGCAGTCGAGAGAATATTTGCTCTGTGAGCGGCAGCTGAGTGGGAGTGTTGCAGTTTTCCTAGACATTAATAAGAAAGCAGTGTCTGTGTGTCCATTTTTTCTCTCTGCTTCCCACTCTGGACAAGGTGCCATTGACTACTGCATGAGGGGAAGATTCTACGATTAGAAAATCAGGCTTGCCTTCTTAAGTGCTCATTTCATTACCTAAAAAAAAACTTGAGTTAGGAAATAAAATTACTCCTTTCCTCAAAATGTAAGAGTCACGTAGAATAATGACGTAAACTGTATTCAATGTACTTTTCAGTCTGGGAGACTCTCAACTCTGGGTTTTTCTCTCTAGTTCACCACCGAAGATTTCTGTTTCCCCAGCAAAGCCTGAGGCATCATCTTTTCATCTTATTTAGCCAGTGGGCAGGACCCTTCAGCATTATGTTCACCCCTCTGGATCGCTACAGTGATAGAAATCATCAGATTACAAGATACCAGTATTGTGCATTAAAGGTAGGGCAGCTTTGTCTTGGGGAATGACTTTTGTCGGACCGGTAGTCTCTCTCCTCAAACTGACAACCATGCCCTAAATAAGATTAAAATAACAGCATGATATGATGAAATATATGTGCCCATGCAACAAACACACACCTATAAATACATAAGCTGATTTTTTTAAGATTCCGAAACATACGCCACATCAACATAGATAGATGGCTGTGTATAAATATGTAAATTCCAACTGGGATCTCGGTTTCAAGATACAAAACTGTTCCAGCTCTTATTTTTATCTAGTGCATGAGAACCACACAGTTTTGCTTATTTACCCGGTAAGTAGCTGCCTTCTCAGTTCGCTCTTGCTTCAGTGGAGCTGATTTAAACCATGACCCTCATAGCCAGGGCGACCTAGTAATTACAAAGTGAGTCAAGATCGCCCCTTCTCCTGCATTCCCTTGCTTCCCCTCCTCCTCCAAGTGACTAAAGTTTATGTTCTTGGTTTTTTTCTTTGATTAAGAATCATAATTATTTCCATATTTTCCATGGTTTGTCAATTTACTACATTAGTCAAATGTTTGTCATGAAAACAAAACTGGAAAAGCTATATTTACCTTATAAGCAGAATTTATTCACTTGAAACCACCGAAGGTAAGTTTTAAATGCTATGAAATGGTCATTTCGCTGTATCTTACTCTTTCATCATAAAGATTTGTTATCGTAAAATTTCATGCCTGTGAAGTTACACATTTACGGCCTCTAATTCTTATTTAAAAATCCAAAATTGGGAATCTGGTGCTTCTTGGTGAAATCTAGTAAGGAATACTTTAAGATCTTGTGAAAATAACTGCTTGAGAAGACCCTCGTCATTGACCAATGTGGTAGTTATGCTTTAGGGAGTCATTTGTGTGTTATTAGATCATTGCAGGTTTCATTCCATGTTGGGTTGTTTTGTTATCAGGCAATGTCAGCGGTGTTGTGCTGTGGCCCCGTGTTTGACAACGTGGGCCTTTCCCCGGATGGCTACCTGTACAAGTGGCTTGACAACATTCTGGCTTGTCAAGATTTACGAGTAAGTATTAGCCAAAACTACATCATTTTTAAATGTCTAGAGTGTTCTGCCTCAATCAGGTTACTAAAGTACATGAGTGTCGTTCACAGCTCGATCTTCACCCATCAGCCTTGGAAGTGCAGACTTCTGTATTGTACACATTACACTATGATGCTTATTTATTTATCTGAAGGGATCCTTAATATACTCTAGATAAGAGGTGCTGGTTTTATCTTGCAAACATCTTTCACCCTGTGGTGAATATAAATATAAATATATAATATTTAAATAAATACAAATATAAATATAAATAAGATAGAGACATTCATAGAAAAATGAGCAAGTGACTTAAGCAATTACAAAAGAGGTTATTTCAATGGCCAATAAACATAAGCAGTTCTCAATTATCATAGCTCATTGATAAGAGGAATTCGAGAAACAAGACAGAGAGGATCATAGGGGAAGTGAGGGAAAAATGAAACAAGATGAAACCAGAAAGGGAGACAAACCATAAGAGACTCTCAGGAAACAAACTGAGGGTTGCTGGAGGGGAGGGGGGTAAAGATGGAATGGCTGGGTGATGGACATTGGGGAGGGTATGTGCTATGGTGAGAAAATAAATAATAATTAAAAAAACAAAAGAAACAGTTCTCAAGCTTATGAGTAATCAGAGAAATGCAGACTCACCATGGAAGATACTACCTCAAATCCACCAGAATAGTGAAGTTTAAGAAGATGGAAAGTGTCGATGAGGAAATAGAGCAACAGGAACTCTCATACAAAGCTACAGAGACTAGAAATCGGAATAAACACCTTGGAAAACTGATTGGCTTTAGCCACTTAGGTTGAACATAGTACACCCTATGACCCAGCAATTATATTCAGGTATGTATTTCATAAAATATATATCCAGTATGTACAACATAAGACACGGACAAAATTGTTCAAAGCAGTATTATGAAGTCAAAAGCTGGAAACAACCCAGACGATCAGTATGGAACGAATACATTGTGAAATAATTACATATCAGAATACAGCAGTGACAATGAACAAATGTGGATGATTCTCAAACATGAGCTGTGTGAAAGTAAACAGACATAAAATTATATGCTATATACTTCCACTGTGTAGAGTTCAAAACAGCCCAAACTAACCAATGGTAGTGGAAGTCAGGATAGCAGTTCCTCTGGAAAAGGAGAGAGAGGCTAGTAATAGGACAGTGTGTAAGGCTGGCTTCAGCGGGGCTGCTGATGAGGCATTCCATGTCTGGTGTCCATAATAGTGTGTTCAATTACAGTAACTCACCATTCACTTGTGAATTACATACTGTGTATCTTACACTCCAATATAAATTTCTAAAGCTCAGTAAAAACTTCCTGATTTTCTTTCAAGTTGAGCTAACTTTTGAATGAAATATTATTTTTAAGTCCTTTGTAATAGTATCATTTGCTTTTATCTGCTGCTAATTACTTAAGCCTGTGGGGAATGAGGCTGATGATGTTTGACCATCCAACTAGAATATCCTAGTTGGATGGTCCTAGCTCCCATCCTAACCTATATCCTATAGTTAAAAAAAGAAGCCAGAATCTTTCCTTCTCCACCTGATCATACCTGGCAAGAGAAGGAAACAGAAGAAGACAGGAAAATGTTGCTCTCTGAAGGGAATAGGGCCTCTAGGCACCAGGCTTCTCCTGGACAAATATGACCATCCAGTATTTGACAGTAGCTTCAGAAACTGTCCATAAAGTGTCTTATTAATTCCATCTGATATGATGATCAGTTCATATGAGAGTCTCTGATTAAGAAGAGTTTATTGGGGGCACCTGGGTGGCTCAGTCATTGAGCGTCTGCCTTCGGCCCAGGTCAGATCCCAGGGGCCTGGGATGGAGCCCCGCATCGGGCTCTCTGTTCTGCAAGAAGCCTGCTTCTCCCACTGCCATTCCCTCTGCTTGTGTTCCATCTTTGCTGTGTTTCTCTCTGTCAAATAAATAAAATCTTTTAAAAAAAAAATTTATTGGGGGCACCTGGATGGCTCAGTCAGTTAAGCATCTTTCTTCAGTTCAGGTCATGATCTCAGGGTCCTGGGATCGAGCCCCACATTGGGCGACCTGCTTAGTGGAGAGCCTACTTCTCCCTCTGCCTCTGCCTGCTGCTCCCCCTGCTGTGCTCTCTCTCTCTGTGTCAAATAAATGAATAAAATATTTAAAAAAAAGAAGAGCTTATTGATACTACATTTCCTTTTAAAACATTGCCAGCTAAGCTTACTAATCAAGCCCCATAAATATATTCTAATATTTTCTCTCAAAGACTTGCATGCATAAAGGCCATCTTTTTATATTTAATTTTTAACCAAATACATGTATTTTTCAAAAATATTTAAATGCAATAAGGAAACATTGTCAACAAAGTCTTCTTTACCTTTTCAGAATTTATTTTATTTTTTCAGTGTTCCAAGATTCATTGTTCATGCACCACACCCAGTGCTCCATGCACTACGTGCCCTCCTCAATACCCACCACCAGGCTCACCCTACCCCTCACCCCTCCCCCCTCCAAAACCCTCAGTTTGTTTCTCAGAGTCCACAGTCTCTCATGGTTCATCTCCCCCTCCAATTTCTCCCAATTCACCCTTCCTTTCCTTCTCACAATGTCCTCCATGTTTTTCCTTATGCTCCACAGATAAGTCAAACGATATGATAGCTGACTCTCTCTGCTTTACTTTTTTCACTCAGCATAATCTCTTCCAGTCCTGTCCATGTTGATACAAAAGTTGAATATTCATCCTTTTTGATGGAGGCATAATACTCCATTGTATATATGGATCATAGCTTCTTTATCCATTAATCTGTTAAAGGACATCTTGGCTCTTTCCACAGTTTGGCAATTGTGGCCATTGCTGCTATGAACCTTGGGGTACATATGACCCTTCTTTGCACTACATCTGTATCTTTGAGGTAAATGCCCAGTAGTAAATTGCAGGGCCATAGGGTAGCTCTATTTTTAATTTCATGAGGAATCTCCACTCTGTTTTCCAAAGTGGCTGCACCAACTTGCATTCCTACCAACAGTGTAAGAGGATTCCCCTTTCTCCACATCCTCTTCAACATTTGTTGTTTACTGTTTTGTTGATTTTGGCCATTCTAACTGGTGTAAGGTGGTATCTCAACGTAGTTTTGATTTGAATCTGCCTGATGGCTAATGATGATGAACATTTTTTCATGTGTCTGTTAGTCATTTGTATGTCTTTTTTGGAAAAGTGTCTGTTCATATCTTCTGCCCATTTTTTGATGTGATTATCTGTTTTGTGAGTGTTGAGTTTGAGGAGTTCTTTATAGATTTTAGATATCAGACCTTTGTTGGTAGTGTCATTTGCGAATATCTTCTCCTATTCCTTGGGTTGCCTGTTTGTTTTGTTGACTGCTTGCTCTGCAGAAGCTTTTTATCTTAATGAAGTCCCAAAAGTTCATTTTCTCTTTTGTTTCCTTTGCCTTTGGAGACCTGTCCTGAAAGAAGTTTCTGTGGCTGATGTTGAAGAGGTTACTGCCTATATTCTACTCTAGGATTTTGAATAGATTCCTGCCTCACATTGCGGTCTTTTATCCATTTCGAGTTTATCTTTGTGTGTGGTGTAAGAGAATTAAAAATCAAGAATAAGTGAACTCTATATGTGACAGATTTACGGAAGGTCTGATTTAGTTTATACATTTCAATTTTCAGTTGCAACTTTGCATCCTCTTAAAGAAGAATATGTGGAATAAAATTTAAGTTGAAGGAACACCTGGCTGACTCAATCAGTAGAGCATACAACTCTTGAGCTCGGGGTTTGTGAGTTCAAGACCTACGTGGGATGTAGAGATTTCTTAAAAATAAAATCTTTTAAAAAATTAAGATGAATACTTCATTTCCATTTTCATTTTACACCATTGATATTGGCTAAGTATGATTTTGTGTTTTTTCCTGGAATAACCTTTCATCAAACATGAATAATTGCTTTTCTCCATGTTATTCAGGTTCATCAACTTGGCTGTGAAGTTGTCGTCTTGCTATTGGAACTTAATCCTGACCAAATTAATCTTTTTAATTGGGCAATTGACCGATGCTACACAGGTTCCTACCAGCTCGCATCTGGCTGCTTCAAAGCCATAGCAACTGTGTGTGGAAGCAGGTATGAATTCTTGTTAAGTGAAAGGTACTAGTCGGTGGCAAGTTTAATGAAGGTTGCTCTTCATGATATGAATATGTGAGGGCTGACTGTTTTGCAATTATCTGAGCAGAATAAATTCTAAAGAAATACATAATGGCCAGTATTTCCCCAGTGGACAGACCACTCTCTGTAAGTCCGCAGCTACAATGATTTTTCTCATTCTCCAGAAGAGTGATTTGTAGTTATAGCATCCTTCTTATTAATTGCCTAGAAATTCACCGGGACATATGGGAGCAGGATTTGAAAATGATAAAGAAGGTACATTAAAGGAATTAAAGGAGTTTCTAGAAATGTTTGTGACAGGTGGGAACTGTCCATTAGCCACCCCAAGACCAAACTAAACCCAGGAAACAACCTAAGAATATTACATCTCTCTATTAAAAAAAAAAAAAAGTTAAAAAGGATGCCTGGGTAGCTCAGTCATTAAGCATCTGAGTCTTGATCTCAGGGTTGTGAGTTCAAGCCCTGTGTTGGGCTCCACCACTGGGCACGGAGTCTACTTAAAAAAAAATTTTTTTTCTAATGTTACAGCTCTCTTGCCCAAAACTTCAGAAAGGAAGAAAAGAAAATGTGAAACCCTGGGTTCCATGGATTACACTTGTAAAGCCACCCTCTCTAGTTGTGTAAATTAGTCCCTCAGTGAAGTCATTCAGCATTGTAATTTCAGTGAAATAATTTCATAGCTAAAATGAAAGGGTTATTGAAGACCGCAACGTGCATAAGCTATTCTCAAGAAAGAACTTACGTATTAGAAACTGAGAGAAGGCAACTCAAGTTTATTTTTGAGGAGACTCGTAATAGACCATTGATTTTCCTTTTTAATTAAATGCTGAATTTTAAATAGCTATCTTGAGCTACTGGATGAAGGGAATAAAGTGAATTAGCTTTAAATTCTGACCTATTACAACCTATTCAGTTCTAAATTAATAAGAACAGAATATTAGAAGACCTCTACTTTCAATAAACCTAAGTGAGTATGCTATTTCAAGAGAGAGGTTTCTCTTTAAAATTCTTAGTTTTCATTTTTAAAGATAGTAGATAACATTTCACATCTAAAGCTTACGTTTTCTATAATCTTAATAGTCGAATGTATATTATACACTTTTATCTTAGTAAAAGTTACAGCAGATGAATATAATCTAAACTGTCCAGTTTGCCATCATTTCATTATGGCAATTAACATTATGAAAGGATAGCTATACCTATAGAATATTACCAAAATAACAATATTTTTGCAAAAATCTTTTTCCAGAATATGTTTTTATTTTGAGATGTTTTGATACTTTAAAAATAAAACTGTTCACATGACTCTTTGATTTTGAAAATGTATTTAGAACATGACTTGGACCATAGATCTTTTTGACAAAAATTAAAACAATAAAAGTTTCTTCAAGAAAAGTAGAAGCAAACTGGTGGAAAACAAAGTAAAAGCTAAAACACCACCATTACTTTAAAAAAAAAAGTATTGAAAACGTTAAGTGCAAAGACTGTTCAAATAACTGCGGAGGCTTTATCTAGACTATGCAGACTGAGAATTTATGAGGAGAGAGAGCAAATTTAAGCCACAGCTGAAATTTTAAATTCTGAACATGCCCTGTGGTGACAAATGACAGAAGGGTTGGCTACTGTCTTGGCGGACAGATTGTGGCCATGTCGATGCCTAGCTCTCGAATCTTCCTGCAGAATAGAGGAGGGTGGTGAATGTAAGTTGATCTGCAATATTTGTCTAAGAAAGCAGAATAGTTTGGAATGATACCTTAAAAAATCTGAATATGGGGAATTTTATGATTTAATATTTTTGTGACTGGAGATATTACTGAAACTGAGATTATTTTGCTAAATTCATAGCCATTTATTTGTGCTCCCTAAGCAAAAATACCTAGATTCACTCAGAGGAATGCAGTGCAATATTTTATGAGATGGCCATGCAATGAAATAAATTTGACTAGGATAGTTCGCATTGAGTTCACTGGGAGAAAGGCAGCATCTCATAAAATATTGCAGTTTGCTTCTAAAAAATACCTAAATACCTTACGTTATGAAATAATATGTTCCTGAAAAGTCATGCCTAAACCAACTCATATTTTAACTTTCTCAAACAAATTATCTGTACAGTAACTCCTACAAGTCATATTCTAACATGAAGAATCTTTCTTGTAAAGAATTATTGCCTCCTTTTCAAATAGAAATGAGCATAAGCTGGATTTAGTTTTATAGGAATATGACAGTTTATAACTAGACTCATTTATTAAGGAACAATTTACAATTAACTATAAAATACATTTTAAAAAAATGAACATTTTTTTAAAGTGCTCTTCCTAAATAATAATTTTCTACTTTTGGTTTTAGAAGAGGGAATTAGCCAATTTTGCATAATTTATCAATCCCTTATATTCATCAGCTGTGATAATGAAAAAAATAGTTCATGTTCTTTTTTTCTTTCTTTTATTCTATAGAGGACTCTGAGAGAGAGAGAGAGAGAGAGTGTGTGTGTGTGTGTGTGTGTATGTGGTGTATATTGTGAACTTTCTGAAATCTAGTCAAAAGTGAAACTGTAATTATAACTCTGAAACATCTAGTGATATTGAGAGATTTGGAAGTCAGTGTGGATTTCAAACAGGACCAGGAAAAGTAAGGATAAAAGTAGAAAGTGATGGTAGAACTGGCAATATTAATTTTGAAGAATTTTTCATAAAATATGTCTTATATTAGGTTAAAAGCTGTTAAGTGCCCCTCAGTACAACAATTTAGCACAAAAGGAAATAGCTCACCCATCAGGCAGCAATAATTCAAATAGCTATTTGACTTCTGTGTTTGTTCTTATTAACTTCCCCTCAACTCCAAATTATATCAGAACTTAACAGATAAAGAAATTGAGAAAGATTAAATGGATTTCCAACATTCTAAATCAAGTTAAATAGTATGCTTTATATTAAAAATGTAGGCGTTTTCCAATTAGTGGCTTAACTCAACAGAATTCTCTTCACATATGATTAAAGACTTGAGAGTTCTTTTGTTTTTACCCTTATCCTCTAACACACTACTACAATGTATTTAATAAGTGTTTTAGAGTTATATATAAGGTCAAAGTTTTATATTTTGTTGGGTTTATTTTTGGAGATAGTTTCTGCTGCCATTGCTGTTTGTTATATCTGTTTTGCCTTAAGCTAACTCTCATAATCTTTCCTAATTTAAATCAGGCCCAGCAAACTTGAATTATTAAAAGTAGATGTCCCACATGTCTTGAGGAAGTATCATCTGTTACAAAGGAAGACAAGGGTAGCTTATGATGCATGAATCTCAATCACACTCCCTAGCTGATGCATAACCTCATTTGGTTTTGTCAGTCAGCTAGAGTATTCCAAGAACGCAAGGAGTTTAGGAATCTGGGCTCAGGAAACGTGCTGTCTTGAGTTTGAATTTAGCTCTGCCTCCATTCAAGCTGTGTGATCCTGAGCAAGTTACCATAAACGCTTTCTCATTTGGAAAATGGAAATGCTGGGATGATTAGGTTAAGGATTAAATTAAACCAATCTTTCCTTTTAATATGCCACATGCTAACCTCAGGAATTGCAACCATGTACAGAAATGCATGCAGGATACCTACTACTGTATTTTAAAACAATGAAAAACAACCTCAAGTCTGTTAACAGGGGAATGAATAAATAAATATTCATTTATTTTGAATAATAAATTCGAAATAGTAAAAGTTTTTTTTTACTTTTAAAAAAGTAAATTTTTTTACTTTTTTATAAAGTAAATTTTTACTTTATAAAAAAAATGAATGAATATATATAATATATTATATATTAATATATATAAATAGTATATAAATAAATAATATATAAATATAATATATATAAAAATAAATGAATGAAAAAAATAAGAATGAATATTAAAAAAATGAATAAATAAACTATGGCATTTTTTTTTTTTAAGATTTTCTTTATTTGACAGAGAGTCACAGCGAGAGAGGAAACACAAGCAAAGGGAGAGGGATAGGGAGAAGCAGGCTTCCTGTTGAGGGGCTCGAACCCAGGACCCTGGGATCATGACCTGAGCCAAAGGCAGACGCTTAACGACTGAGTCACTCAGGTGCCCCAAATTATGACATTTTTAATCAAGTCCTTAAAAATAGATCAATGTATCTGAGCATAGGATCTATCTGTGAACTGTGAATCCTATTTCTTGACCTAAGGCCTAGCACATACATAGTAGGTACTCTCTAAACAGAGTGATAGAAGGATCACATACATACATACAGAGTTGATAGAAGGGATTTCTGCTATTAGAAGCAGAAAGCTATGATGTAATCCCTTCTATCAACTAATGAAATTGGTTTCTCTCCAGAATACCTCAAAGTTACCTGAGCTTTGTCATTTCATTCTATAAAAGCTAAACCTAGTGGGTATTTCCCAAATTCTTCAAAATCTCTCTTCTAGACTGGGGGGCAGGGGGAGTTTTATTTTCTGTTGCTTTCTGAATTAAATTTGCTTTTTGTATTTATTGCATGATTTGATTTTTATTCCGAATGATCACAGCTGTCTTTATCTTTTACCCTTCCACTGCCTGCATTGAATAATTTAATACTGAAAGGTAAAAGATTTTGTTTCTAAGCCTATTTTAACCATGGAAGTACAGATTTTTTTGTTTGTACCCTTCACTCATTTGAGACCTAATTTTTCGCCTCTCCGGGTTTCTTTCATTTTCTGTATCTGTGTTGTTATTTCTTTCAGTGTCATTCTCCATAAAGTCCATAGTTCAGTCATACGCAGCTAATTAAATGTGCTAATTTTATAGTCCAGTGCACAGCCCTGCATAGGAGGGAGCCTTTGTCTTCCCCTTTCCTGCCTTTAAATCCCCAGTGATCCAGCAATATTTGTCAATGTCGTTTTCTTTTTCTTCAGGTTTTTATTTAAATTCCAGGTATTGTTCATTTATATAAAAATGCATATGTGTTAAATCTCCGTGGTAGAGACAGCAGCATAGGTAAGACATCTCTGCCTCTGTGGGGCTCCCAGACTCTCTCTTGTACTTTCCCAGTCCATTGCAGATACTGCAGTTTCTTAGAACTTCAAGTTTGACCTGCTATGAAATGTACTGTTGTGGGCTGTCTAGGAAGCTGATGGCTCCATGGATAAGTTCATTCTTTGGAGTCAGACTTATCCGGGGATGCAGTCTAGACTAGACGCCACTGGTCAAGTACGTGGTCAAGTTCTTAATGCACATGAACTTGGTCAAGTACTTAATGTCTCTTCCCTCTAGGCTTGTCGGGAAGATAAAATAAATCTAGGTAAAGGCCTTGGCAGAGTAACCAGCACAAAGTAAGCAGGTCATAACATAAATGTTACCCATCTTTCTTCATTATCCTCACCACAGCATGGAGGGAGCTTTCCCTCACTTCTCATCTGACAAATCAACCTCATGCTTTTTTGTTCATTTAAAAATAAAAGTTCTAGGGAACCCTGGGTGGCCCAGTTGGCTAAGCGTCTGCCTTCAGCTCAGGTCATGAACCCAGGGTCCTCAGTGGGGAGCCTGCTTCTCTTTATGCCTGCTGCTTCCCCTGCTGGTGTTCTCTCTCTCTCTCTTTCTCTGACATATAAATAAATGAAATCTTTAAAAAATAATAAAAAAATAAAAGTTCTAGAAAAATAATCATTTTGGAGTGCAAATTAGTAAAGTCATTTTGGACAGCAATATGGCAATATCTACCAAAACTTGAAATGTGCTCTTTGACCCTTCATGACCTCTTCTAAAAATCGGTTCTAAAGAAAGAACATTTGGTGTTATAAGAGTGAAAACATTATAACTATTAAAAAAATGAAAATAACCTTTAAATGCCTGTTAATGCAGGTCAAAGGCTGGGCTTCTCAGGAAACAGACTCAGGGTGGAGATTTGAGTGCAGGATGTTAATTAGGGAATGCCCTTGGGGTCAACATTTAGGAGGAAGTGAAGGAAGTAGGACTGAGCAGAGGAAAAGAAACCTCCACCAGTCCCACAGGCGCTGCTGCTGGGTATAGGCATGACCTTGACCTAGGCAAATTTCTTTGGCCAAAGGGAATTCCCAGAGAGGGAGTCAGCCAAAGATCTCAGCCTTCAACACTAGTTGGAGGATTAAGTGCCTCAGTCCTAAAAGGGGGATCGCTGAAA
Source organism: Procyon lotor (assembly GCA_028646535.1). Lineage (NCBI taxonomy): Eukaryota > Metazoa > Chordata > Mammalia > Carnivora > Procyonidae > Procyon > Procyon lotor. The sequence continues at coordinate 107,006,713 of CM053605.1, forward strand.
GGGGGAGCCACAGCATCCACTACAAGGTTGGTCATTTATGGTATGACCATATTATGGAATACTGTGCAGCTGTTAAGAAGACTGGGGTAAGCCTCATTCACTGAACAAGTTCATCTCCAAACAATACACCTGGGTAGTATAATCACATTATGTTGACAATCCTGTGTGATGGGGAGGAGTACTTATTTATACACATACTTAAAAAAGGGTGGTTGCCTCTAACAGTTGGGGAGAGAAAGGAAGTGAACATTTTCACATTTTATTCTATACACTTACCTACAGCCAGCACCAACTCACGAACCATGTGAGTGAAGCATTTTCAAAATAGATACTCTGGCTCTGTGTGTTGCTTGAATCTTTTTAAGTTGTATTCATGTGTCACTAGTAAGATAAAAAAATAAATTTGATTAATATCAGAAATAAGTGAAAACCATCCTCCATGTATTTAGCAAGTGTTCACTATAATCTCTTACAAAACTTACTGTAAGATGGGCATATATTCATAATAGTATTATTCCTTTCTAGAAGGGTGACTGTTCAAAAACAGAACTTTATAGACAATTGCAATTATAGATCAAAACAAGAACCCACCAGAAAACAATTAATGCTTTTTTTGTTTCACCTCCAAGCCATCTTCTCCTTTCTGAAATTTGTCTCAAAATAAATATCAGTCACTCATTACCTATGGACCATTCCCTAATTGTTTATCTCACCAAGAGTTTTCTATTTATGATCTCTTTTCCCCTGGAAAAAACCATACAGATTAAAGAAATAAGTTATCTTTAACGAACATTAGCAAGAAAAGAAAATGAATTTAAGTTCCGTAATCCTTTTGATTATACTGCTAGTCGCCACACACCTTTTGGCTGGGTTCCTGCTCCCCACCCCCACCCCGTTTCCATCCCGTGCATGCAATCACTTACCAGATCCTGCCCATTTCCTCTCCATAGTGTTTTTCAGGTATTGTCCTCTCCTTTCTGTCTCTACCATTCTTGCCCCCATTCAAACCCTCGTCAGCTCCTCTTTGGAGCGTTGCAACAGCTCCCAACATTGACCCCCTTGCAAATCCTTTCTCTGTAGAGCACTCAAAGGTGCTTGTTCAAAAGCGGTATCATTGCCTTACTTCCCTACTGCAAATCCTGTAGGATCTCCTTCACTTTTAGGATGAAGTCAATCATCTTCTGAAACTACCTATCATCCTAGTCCCATCTTCTGTTCCTCTACTAATTCTTTGACTCAATCTAC
>CM053605.1:107018037-107073680 GCA_028646535.1 Procyon lotor
CAACCCGCCCTTCTACCGCTTTGCAGCCAGCAGCAAGGCCTCCGCCGCGGCCTCCGGTAGGGAGAGGGCAGCTGGGTGGACATCTTGTCTTGGACTTCTGGGGTTTTCTGTCTGGAGAGCGCTGAAGGGATGGGAGTGTCTGTGTGTGTTTCTTTTCTTATTCCTGTGTAACTTTCACTGAAGAGAGGGCTTCAGGAGCGCCTGGGTGGTTCTGCTGGTTAAGTGTCTGCCTTCAGCTCTGGTCATGATCCTGGAGTCTCAGGATCGAGTCCCCAGTCGGGCTCCCTGCTCAGCGGAGAGTCTGCTTCTCCCTCTCCCTCTGTCCCTCCACCTGCTCATGCCTGCAGGTGTGTGCTCTCTCTCTCTTTGTCTCTCACTCCCTCTCCTCAATTAAATAAATAAAATCTTAAAATTAAAAAAAAAAAGATGATTTCAGAATAGCTGAGGCTCGTTAAGGGCCTTATCAGTTTAATGAAATCATTTTGTAAGGGTGACCGTCAGTCGGTGACCCATTAGGCTGATCCCTGGCAAGACACGGCAATCACTTAGGAATCTGCTTTCTGGACCCTCCTTCTTATATCTATGGAATTTTCTTGGCTGGTAGTCTCCCAGAGTTAACTAAAGTGCCCCTTAGTAGGGTCATCAGTTTCATAATAACAGTATTATCAATAAATCGGCTTCTCGGCATGATTTTATGAACTATATAACATCCTCCTCAAGTTCCTTGAAGCCAGCTTCCCTTTGATTTTCCTAATACCATAACTGCCTTCAAACCCCTCTTCTCCCCTGGTCTCTTATCCCCTCTATTTGCCCTGCACCTGCTGCCAGAGCATGTTCCCGCAAGCTCATTACCTAAGTGGTCAGGAAGAAAGTGTTTCAAGAATGTTGTAGCCTCACTTTGTAAGAGAGTCGAGGGATTTGGTTTGACCATAACAGATGTCTGGGATTCTCGCATTTCGGTGGAGTGGGCTTGGAAGTTTGTTTAGAATGTCCGAGATTGTACAGAAGACGTAAGGAGTCTTTCAAACATGAGATTTTATGAGAAATCCTTCACTGTAAATACTCGAGAACTGGGCTTAACCCTCCTCCCCACACACATTTTTTTCTAATCCTACCTACAGGGACCACCTCCAGCAGCAACACAGTGGTTGCTGGCCAAGACAGCTTCCCAGATGCCGAGGAGAGCAAGATATTGAAAGAATCTGATGAGAGGTTGGTGCACTAATTTGGCTTAATATCCGGTATGACTTTCAGCAATAGTCTATACAGAACTATCGGTAAGAGTTTGTGGTGTTTCATAAATCACACACACACACACACACACACACACACACACACATTCTTCTTTGCTTTTAGAAATACAAACTGACTCTGATTCTGCTCTGTATATCCTTAAAGATAATGATTTCTCCCTGAGAAAAGCCAGAGAAGAGAAAGATTAAGAGGGATGTCATTCTGGTGGCCGAATCCCACTTACCGCAGGGCTTACTAAAAAAACCACTGGTGTTTCTGCTAGGGTGCACAGACCATCTGCAACTAGAAGGAATTTCCATGTGAAATTCTCAGATCTAATTGCAGAATGATTACTTAGAAATTGAACAGTTGTCTTGAGGTGAGCTTTATGAAATGTCATCATTTTTATTCATCCTGACATGGTCAAATTTGGTTAACCAACAACACTGCCTTTTCTTGCTAAAAGAAGCCTATGGTCCCTTCACATTAGCTCTTTGATAGTATTTCTCTTGCCCCTTTACATTGTCTAGAGGCTACTCATAAATAAGTAAAATCTGCAACATTCTTTCCTGTGGTTAATTGTGAAGAACAGAGAAACAAACAAAAAGAAATAAATAGGACTTAAAAATAAAAATTAGATGGGGCACCTGGGTGGCTCAGTTCATTAAGCATCTGACTCTTGATTTTAACTCAGGTCATGACTTCAGGGTTCTGAGATAGAGTCCTGTATTGGGATCCATGGGGAGGCTGCTTAAGGATTTTCTCTCTCCCTCTCCACCCCTCCAATTTGTGCCCTAAATAAATAAATAAAATCATTCTTAAAAAATAAAAACTAGAATGATTTTCATAGGTGTTCTAAACTCCTTAGGATAACAATTTTCTAGTGAAAACTCCTGAGGAGTCCTTTCACTTAAGAAATTAGTAACAAGGGGGTGCCTGCGGTCACTCAGTTGGTAAGGTGTCTATCTTCAGCTCAGGTTGTGATCCCAGGGGTCCCGGGATTGGGTCCCACGGCTCCCTGTTGGGGAGAGACTCTGCTTCTCCCTCTGCCCCTACCCCCTGCTCATGGTTGCTTTCTCTCTCTCTCTCTCTCTCTCTCTCTCTCTCTCTCTCTATCTCTCTATCCTCCCTCCCTCTCTCTCTCTCTCTGTCTCTCACAAAAATGAAGAAATAAAAAAAATTCCAAAGAAATTAGTAACAAGGATGAGATACACAGATTCATAATGGAGAAAATTCAGTATATCAAAAAATAGAAATAATTCAGTCAATCCATAATGCCTCCAGATGCTTGGTGATCGTCCTCGGGATTTCATTCTGTGCACGAGAATATGGCGGAGGTGGAGGCTGCAGGTGGAAGGGTGTCTGACGTAAGACACACTGCCTTGGGAGTTCTGGAGGCTCATTTCCCGTTTGGGTCCTTATCAGATTCCTCAGCACCTTCATTCCTGGGTTGCTTCACTGTCTTAATGCAGATGGTCATCCACAGAGGCTTTCCTTCAGGCAAAAAGCCCAAGCCCAATGGGCCATGAGCATAGACTTTGCCCTGTACAGATCTTTAATAAAAGTCTTTCTTTCTTTCTCGGAAACAAATAAAGGTTTTCATTGTCCCCACATCAAGGACAACACAAGATGATTACCTAACATGTTTTTTTTTTTTTTAAAGATTTTATTTATTTGACAGAGAGAAACACAGCGAGAGAGGGAACACAAGCAGAGGGAATGGTAGCGGGAGAAGCAGGCTTCCCGCAGAGCCGGGAGCCCGATGCGGGGCTCGATCCCAGGACCCTGGGATCTGACCTGGGCCGAAGGCAGGCGCTTAACGACTGAGCCACCCAGGTGCCCCCTAACATGTTTTTAATCCATGTTTGTTATCACCTTCTTTGGAAAATTTTAATCACATTATTTCTCTAAAGATATTTCTACTTTCTAGTTGGAGTGTGACATTCCTTGTCATTTATTGTTTAGACTGAATTTTCCAATCTTCATTTTATTTAGGGTAGAGAGGTGATGAATGTATATATAAATTAACATTAGACTACAAAGGCCCCTTAAGGACCAGAGTCCTGAGTGTCCTGCCCAAGTTTTTAGTGGTGGCCCTTGAAATTAAGAAGCCAGTCATCTCTGTAATATTCAGACCAGAGAACACCTCTAATGGAGGCTTTTATTTTATTTTATTTTATTTTATTTTATTTTATTTTATTTATTTGACAGAGAGAGAGATCACAAGTAGGCAGAGAGGCAGGCTGAGAGAGATGGGGAAGTAGACTCCCCACCAAGCAGAGAGCCCGATGCAGGGCTTGATCCCAGGACCCTGAGATCATGACCTGAGCCGAGGGCAGAGGCTTTAACCCACTGATCCACCCAGGTGCCCCTAATAGAGGCTTTCTTGTTTAACCCTTGTCTTCCTCTCTTACCATATCTTTGTTGGCCGTTCGAAAACCTGATGCCATTATGTACCCGTACTTTTTATACATATACATATAAATCTGGTTCTTTCATAATGGCTATATCTATTTATCTATAGCTTTATTGATCATATATATATTCAAATATATATAAATTCAATATCAAGTTTATATATATTTATACATTTATATATATAAGTTGAATATATATAAATATGATCATACATATATGAATATTCTGTCCCAAAGGATACCATTATTCCACTGATTCTGTACTCCACCTGCGCAATTTCTCTAATACAGTCTCTCTTTTCTATGAAAGCAGACTGTGCCCTGAGCCTAAAATACCTTATTTCTCTTGAATCTACTTATTACCTTTCTTTCCTCATAGATTCTTTCATGTTGATTTATAGGTACTTGTACACATGTTTGTCTCAACCACTAGATTTTCATTCTTGGAAAACAGAGACCATACACATACTGCTCGTACGCATATTGCTACCCCTTATGATTAGCCTATTATGCTATACATAGGAGGGATTCTTCAATGTTTATTCAGTATGTGAATGAAAATGGGAGAAATCTCACAGCCCCAGAGATAAGCTGTCCAAACACCATCTGGCCCCTCTTTCTCCCTTCCTCTTGCTAACCCCGTTACAGAAGACAGTTACTTACTCTGTTCTTTACAGTGCTTGTAGACAAAGACTCTACAGATACAGTTGGTCAGAAATACTGACCAGGCTGCTGTTATCCAACCCCTGGGGGTACTAGTCACCAAAATACACGATTGGGCTGCAGGGGGCGCCATGGAGTTGTGCAAAGAAGCAGGCCTGATGCCATATTTTTTCCCCTAGATTAATGGTCCTTTGATGTATTTCAGTAATATTTAATACAATCATGTTTACTAACAAAAAGTTCAGATTAAAACATTAAAACAAGGGTAAAAGAATAAAAGCCAAGCGAAAAGAAGAGTAAGATAGTTGTGTCAAAAGTCCTCAGGTGCTCACTAAGGTAAACTACTAAAAGTTAATATTAACCTAACCTTGAGTTCTTCAAGAGCCAAAGTAAAAGAGAAAAATACAGTGAATTTTATAACTTTCAGTAATTCATTGAAAGCTACTAACAGAAACTACCCTAAATTCATATGATTTTAAAGATTTTATTTATTTACTTGACAGAGCAGGAGACAGAGAGCATAAGCTGGGTGAAGGGCAAAGGGAGAGGGTGAGGCAGGCTCCCTGATGAGCAGGGAGCCCAATGAGTCAGGACTCAATCTGAGGATGCTGGGATCATAACCTGAGCCCAATGCAGATGCTTAACCAGCTGAGCCACCCAGGCGCCCGGAAACTACCCTAGAGTCAAAGAAGGATTTATTATGTAGAATTTTTTTAATTAAACAACAAAGTAAACACATTTTTTATTAAAATAGCTATTATGGTAGTTTGTAAAATATACAGAACCATGAGTATTTTTAATATATCAACCCTTAATAAATGGTTATTTGATAAATTTATAGTTCTTTGAAAGGAGTTTTCATAGCCAAAGCAGTAATCTTCAAATTTATAAATTTCTGATGATCTCTGTTGATATAGGGATAGAAATTAATAATCTACACAAAGTTGCCTAAGTATTACTTTGAGCTAAATCAGCAAGTTAGAAATTAGAGATTTTAGAAATTCAGAGTTTAGAATTGAGAATTTTGTCCTTCTAGTTTTTCTCCTACCAGAATGATATTCATGATATATTTCTTAAGGCATGTACCTTTGATGTTAAAAGGCTATTTGGCCTATTTATCCTTGAAATTTCTCTAAAGCCCAGACCCAAAATTGTTTTCTTCAAGCCAGGAAAACAAAGGGAAATAACAGATTTTAGGGGTCAGTTTGTACTTTTTTGCTGTTGTTGCCAGGCTTATGCTTCGATACACTATGGTTTTGATCTTCTCCAGAGCAAATAGAACAGTCTAGAAGGGGCTTGTTCCTCTTGTTCGTCTTCATAACCTCTGCCTAATAACTCCTTTATATGTGTCTTAGAGGAAAAGAGAAGGATTGTCATCCATTCTGTAATTCTTTGCTGCCTGGTCCTTCCGGAGAGTCATTGTAAAGCCAGCAAATACTGTCTATGGTTCATGAGCTCTCTGTCCCCTTGGAAGTCTCCAGGTGTAAAATTCCTTCATCCCCCTGATTATGTATGTTCATTGCTGAAGGAGGTCTGGGCTCTGCCTACACTGTTTTTAATTTTGTATTTGTCAGCGCAAATGTGATTAAAGAATGTCTTTGGAAGGTACTAGGTTTGTCACTTTGCTAATTCCGTAAGTTCAGTCTGATGTAGACAGACTGAACAGATGTTCAATTGTATGGATTCACAAAGCAGTAGCCCAAAAGATATGACAATAATGCTTGAAATACAGAGTTATTAGGGAAAAGATGGCTGTGTCAGGAGAAGGAACATCTGCAGCCAACATCTAAGAGGTGAATAAAACCGAAGTCGTTACAGTCTGATACATTTCTGTGCTCAGCAAATCTAACTCACCGATGTTTTGAGGTTATGCATCGGGAGAAGATCGGCGTCTTAATGACACATCCAGTTCTTTTTCCTAAAGCATCTCTTTTTCTCCATACACTGGAGGACAGCTATAGCCTCACATTCCCCAGTGTTCTAGAGGGAAATAGAGTATCGATCTGTTGTCAGTTGAGGCAGAACACCTGTCAGTAATGAAAGGGACCACACCTGCTCTAGTTTGAATTTTCCAGATATTTCTAGATAGCCTTAGCTCTTTGCTTTGACTGTTTATTAAGTAGGTAAAACCCATTTGTATCATTTTATATAAAATAAATATAAAGTTTTATGATCACTTCCCCTCAGCGACTCCCTTGCCCTACATTGTAGGCCTTTGGATGACAAAAATGCTATTGATTTAAAAGCTTTCGGTCCCCTGAAGAGAGAAGGCAAGACATTTTAGAAATTCGAGGTAGAGATATAATAACTAACCCCTTAGAGTTAGATGTCTCACAGTTTGGGAAACGTTCTTACATTATTTCTTTTGATTCCCACAATAACCCCAGTGAAATAAATGGTGAAGTATTCTTATTCCTTTTTGGCAGGTGTGGACATAGGGTCCCCAAGGAGATACAGGACTTGGCCAAGGTCACAGAGTGAGAGCTCAGCTCTAAAGTCACCTGTTCGCCTGCTCAGAGCAGCCTGGCTCTCAAAGCATCCTCCTCCTGTCACGTTTCTGTGGTTGACAAGTTGTATAACCTTACTCAGCCCGTTTCCTCACCTCGGACCTTTTCCCGAAAACCTTCAGATCATTTTAAGAGAAACAGTAAAGCTGATAAAGTCCAGGCCAGGGTTTGTTAGGAAACCATTTGTGTATATTCCCAATTCTATCTGCTTTGACTTAATCAGCCATTATTTACTGACCACCTGCCTTATGCCAGGCTACCATGTGAATATGAGATCCAAATTATTCGATGTCATTTCCATTTCTTTCTAAACAAATGTTATTTTCTGGCTCAATGCAAACATTAACCTTGAAATACGTATCTTACGAAGGCTTGAATCCATGAATCTGAGCAAGGGTTGGCCCCTTGATGTTGACATTGACCCTCCAAGAGGGTTGACATTGACCCTCCGGAGAAAAACAAAATGCTTGAGGTACAATTTTTATAGTATTCCTTGAGTTTCAAAAAGCATCGTTAGAACTCCCTGCCAAAAAACTCAAACCACTAAACCACTAAATAATAGTATGTGTATATAGTATGAGCCACTGCACATACACACACACGTCAGCATTTCCAATGATTGTTCTTGTATTTGAAGGTTTAGTAATGTCATCAGAGCCCACACCCGCCTGGAGTCAAGATACAGCAATAGTTCCGGAGGATCATATGATGAAGATAAAAGTAAGTACCAGCAGGTCATTCAGATGGAATACAGGTGGCTGGGGAGTGGAGAATGAGCATTTTGATTATTCCTGTTCTAATTCCTGAAAAGAGACCCATAAATAGTAAGTAACCACATAACCCAACCCTGCAGGTGAGCATAGAGTCAGCATCTTAAAAGTCAAAAGCAGCCAGGCAGTGAACAAATGGAAATTGAAAAACGTCAAACTACGGCCCAAATCCATATTTTTATATGCTTGGCATTTTTTCCTTGGCGATGTAGTTGGGGAAAGCCTAGGAAGAAATTGTCCCATTAGAGAACAAATATTGTAGTTCAGGTTTTTGACCTATCTTAGGAGTGGATTTGACCTTGAAGGTTCCGAGGGTCAGCTCGCTCAGGGCAGGATCTGTTTTCACATCGAATCTCTCTCAATGGCATAGGCTCAGCAGCCAAGTGAAAACCTCACTAAACTGGGAGATGTAACTCACGGGAATTTCTTCGTACCCTGGGAAGGTGGGAACACCTGAAAGATCAGTGCATTCATTTATTTTGTTTAAGCCCTGAATAGCTTCTGTGGATACTGAGCAGGTAAAGAAAGGGTAGCACTTGGTCACAAGCTGCAGAAATTCTGGAACCAAAGAACACTCCCTGTGACATTTCGCTATGCTGAGGAAATCAGTAAACTATCTGGTGGGATTTATTTGTCTCTTTTGGTGGAAATTGTAAATATGATGGTATTTCATGAGTTAGGTTCATTTGTCAACCCGGGGCCTTTGTAGCTATTGTTCTGATTTGTTGTGTTTTTTATGGAAAATGTGCAGAGTGGGTCAGAGCTACATAGTTGTAATGACACCATGTTTCAGCTGCCCTGACTCTCCTTCTTAATGCACAGACAGGCAATTCTCCTGCATTGAAAATACCCATGGAAGCGATAGCTAAAATCCATATATAATTGCCATACTCTAACGTAGGTTAAGTTTCAACTATGTCTCTATAGAACTTCTTACTAGTACTATCAGCTGGAGGTAAAATAAAGCTCTTTGTACTTTCTCTTCTTTCTGTGCCTCATCAGGGGACAGTACCATCCAAACAATGAATATTTGAAATCGCAGGAGCACTAACCATCAGTTTTAAATGGGACTAGATTTTACTAGTAGTTGAAGTTGAGAAATGGAGAGTTGTTGGTTCAAGAAAAGTCTAGTTGCTATACAATAGTAACTTAGAATTTGAGGACAAAAAAAAATCGCATCATGAAAAGGTGAGGCAGTCAAATCCTGTCTCCGCCCACCCCAGAATGTGATAAGCATAATAAAACCTAACAGTCTCTGACAGTGGATTTTATATCAGGAATATTGCTATCTTTGCCAGTTGATTCCTTCAAACCATATCTCTTTACTCTGGGTCCAGGCCATAGAATTTGATAGAAAAACCCAGAAAATATATACAAAGATGGTTTTCTAGGTGTTTAAGCCATAGAACTTAACTCTGCCTGTCTAGAGAGGGCAGAAGGTCTAATAGGGCACAAATCCCCTTAGGACTTTAGTAACTGGATCTTCCCTGGTGTATTTTTGGTTCTAGCTCCACGGTGAGAGAAATGGCCTATGCCATGAGAAAACAAAGATTGGTAGGCTCAGTTCCAAAACCTTATGGCCACACATCTGGTGTATATGAAAGGCAATTATTTTCTCCCTGAATTCCTGGGAGGATCTTAGAGATACATAGAGTAAGAAGGAATCAGGAGAGACCTAGTGCCCCAGAGCTTCAGAATCTGGGTTTACCCAGATGGAAGGACTGTGTGCAGCCTCCTGAGAGTATTTTCAATTGTTAAAAAAAAAAAGAAAGAAAGAAAACCTTGAGTAAAATGGACAAAAACAGATTCAGTCCCAGATCTGTAAAAATCTTCCTACCAATACGATGTAAGCTTTTTTAGAACTACTTAAAATGTCTAAATTATTCTCCAAGGCCATATGCTAGGTTATTTAGCCCTATAATAAGGATACAACTAGTTGAGCTGGATAGCAGCTGAGTCCTAGTGGTTTAGACCTAACTATAGAAAACCAGTTTCAGTCCAACTTATTCCTAACCCAATCACTAAAAATCCAGCACATTTTTGCTGATCAGATGTGTATCTGAGAACATCACTGAAACAAAGAAAAGTATATCTTTTCTTAACAGAAATCTGAGAAGTTTCTTTTTTTCTTAATTATTTGATATTCTTCCCGTTTCTGCTCTCCTTTTAAGTTTTATTATAGAGTAGCTGATTGCTTAGAAGTACGTTTTGCAATTAGCTTATCCTAGACAGTTAAAACATTCATTTGCTGAAAGTGAAACATTCTGTAGGTAATTTACTGGGCAGTCTGAGAAGCGGAACTGTCATACCTTTTCTCCTGGGGCTAAAATCCTTGTGGCCAAGATGGCATGGAATTTATAGGGATCCAGTTGCTCAATTTTTGGAGTATTAGTAAGACCTAACACTTTCTAAGGCAAATCCTGATGTTGCTCCTGGAAAACTCCCTTCCCCGACATCCCAGAAGTGGGCTGTGTCCTCATGCCTGCCCTTGCTCCAAGCCTCAGTTTCCACAGTGGGAAGACACCCCCGCCACTGGCTCTGCTCACCGCCAAGGACAGAGTTCTACATAGTACCGGCACCCTTGAAGCTGTTACCTCTCACTGCCTTTCAAGAGCACAGCCAACAAAAACTACATATAGTAGAAATTGCCTGCAGATGATCGAATGCATCCTTCTTCTTAATGCACTACAACCTACCCCAGGATTGAGCCTGCTTGTCTGGAGCCATGTACCGGGCTCATATCACGTGGCCCCAGTGAAACTGTTTGTCTTTAATGCCATTGACCTCTACCGAGAGCATTCTGAGAAAGAGCTCCATGATGAGTCTGGCTAGAGGCTTCTTAACCTTGTTGATCTTTTCAAAGAACCAGCTCCTGGTTTCATTGAGGTGTTCTATTGCTTTTTTTTTTTTTTTTTTTAATTTCTATATCATTTATTCCTGCTCTGATTTTGGTATTTTCTTCCTTCTGCTGAATTGGGGTTTGTTCTTTTTCTAGCTCCTTGAGGTGTAAGGTTAGGTTGTTTTGAAACTCATTGCTGTGTTTACTTTAAAGATGTTGTTGAGGAAGTTCTTTCATTTGAAAGCTGTTCGTTGATTCTCTACTACGTGTCACATACTGTTCGAGGTACTCAGGAAACAGTGATGAACAAAATAAGGTCTCTGCTGTCGTGGAGCTTATATGACAGTGAGAAGAGGTACTCAGTGCCGATGAATGGGTGAACTGTGCCAGGGGGGAACTAAAGCAAGGTGAGAGGCTAGAAAATGATCGGGGGTTGGGGGCAGATTTTAAATAGAGTGGTCCGGGAAATCCTCTGCGATAAATTGATACTTGGACAGGGACCTGTGTGAAGCAAAGGAGCCAAGGGCTCTCTAGGGAAAAGCACCGCAGCCAAAGGGAGTGCTAGACGTGAAGGCCCTAAAGCCGGACAGTGTCTCGTGTGATCAGAGCACAGCAAGAAAACCGAAATAACTGAGGCACTGTGAGCAGGGAGGATGGTAGTAGGAGATAAGCCAGGAGAGTAATAGCAGGAAGACTCGTAGGCCTTAAAGGCCATGGTGTAGAGTTTGGACTTCATTTTGAGTGGAAAGGGGGGCCACTGGAGAGTGTCAAGCAGAGAAAGAGAGAGATGTGAATGAACTTCTGTTTCAAAAAGATTGCCCTGGCTGCTCTGTGGTAAAACAGACTGTAGAAGGGCAAGGATGGAGGTAGGGAGGCCATTGCAGTCTCCATGTGAGAGAGCATGGTGCCTTACACGGGCAGTGATGGAGGTGGTGAAAAGTGTTCTTAATTCTGGATTTATTTAGAGGGTAGGGCCCACGGAATATGATGCCATGTTACCTAACCTCTGTTTCCCCTCTGTAAAATAGGGGTAAGAGGTACCTATTATTGGGCTATTAATATGTACAATGCAGGGGCGCCTGGGTGGCTCAGTCGGTTGAACATCTGACTTGATTTCAGCTCAGGTCATGATCATGGGGTTGTGAGATCTAGCCCCTCATCAGGTCTATCCTTCTGCCCCCCCCAAATAAATAAACGAATTTTTTAAAATATATGCAATGCACAGATCAGTGCCTGTTATAAAGGAAGTACTCCCTGTATTAGTTCCTAATGTTATTATTTTTATTATTACTGTTATCCTCATCATTATTGTCGCGATTACAAGTTGGATGTGAGATGTGAAAGAGAAATCAAGGATAGCTATAAGGCTCCTGTCCTGAGCAAAATGGAAATATGGAGTTACATTTTACTGAAATAGGAAAGATTGGAGAAAGACCAAGTTCTCACAGTGATGAGAATTTGCATGACTTAATGTTTTCTCTTTGTGTGTCTATATTTCCCATTGCTCTATAATGCATAATTGTATATTAGATTATGAAAAAAAAAAAGGGACTCAAAAATCTAATCAAGTGATTCTAACCCATTGATCCTATAATTCACACTCACCAAATGAGATGGTTAGAAAGTTATTTTTACTAGCCTAAATTTGTAAGATTCTTTCTACAAACATCAAGTAGGGAAAACAAAAATCATCTCTCCCTTAAAATAACACACGCTTGTCTTTCTCACCCTACAGATGACCCAATTTCTCCCTACACGGGCTGGCTCTTGACTATTACAGAGACCAAACAGCCACAGCCCCTCCCCATGCCTTGTACTGGAGGATGCTGGGCCCCCTTGGTTGACTACCTCCCAGAGACCATCACTCCCCGGGGGCCCCTTCACAGGTGAGTAGCATGTGTGGGTAGAGGGAAATGACTGCTTAGCTTTGGCTAGACTTTTCCTCCTACGGAAATCATTCCAGGTCCCATCAAATGAAATGACCTTTGAAATCAGAGGGAACATGTACGGCTTGACTCGCAGCTCTCAGTGTATTTGTAGAGGTTGGTTGAATATTAACCATAGTGCAAACCTGCCTTGTAACTCGGAATTTTTCCTTGATGCAGTCTGGATATGGATATGCATTCTGTGATGATTTTTAGGTTGTGAGTAACTCTTCCTCCCTCAGCTCTTATCACCGAGTGACTAGTAAGTCTCCCTGTTATGTGATCAACTCAGCCAACATTTCTTTTCTTTATGGAGTTCTGTGCTTTGTCAGAAATTAAACTCCATCTCCCTGGAATAAGGGTCTTACATAATTCTTCAGCAGGGCTTATGAGTTGTATTTAACTGTGACTTAATGATCTATCAATGTATTTCCATCCTCTTCAAAAGTTACATTAATTTCATCATGTCATTGATTAGGTGCAATATTGCTGTTATTTTTATGACTGAGATGGTGGTGGATCACAGTGTGAGAGAAGATTGGGCTCTTCATCTACCATTATTACTTCATGCTGTCTTCTTAGGTAAGACTGGATCTAAGAGGAATTCTAGCCAATAGGGTCAAAAACCTATAGATGTAATCCAGAGAGCCTTCCTTTTACATGGACATCCTCCTTTCCTCATTTCTGAAAGATTTAGTCTCTTCCATTTCTCATTGCTTCTGTGTGACATCTGCTCTACAATTTCAGTTGATCAGTCTTTGTTTAAAATTGCCCTATTACTGCAAGAGAGTGGTACCTTGCTAATGCCATACCTATAAAGATACTCAAAACAAGTAGGACCTCTTTGAGGGTCTTTGGCTAGATGTGATCAATTTAAATCAAAGTCAACACACAGAAAGATCATAGAGCACAGCGGGCCAAGCGCTGAGATTGGAAGATAGCCAAATTGTAGAACCAAAAAGGGAAGAGGAACAAGTCAGAGAGACTCAGAAGTTTAGTTGAAACCTAGTTTCAACTCTGGTTAAAGACAGATGAACAAAGTTAGAATCCTGCAGTTAACAGAGTGATCCAGGGAAGAGAACATCCCAGGATGGAGGAAGGAATGCTAACCATGTCAGCTGCTCCTGAAAGGTCAAGAAAAGTCCATCTATCAGCATTTTTATGAGAACATTTGATTTAAGGAATAAAGCATTTTATTTTTCCTAAGCCCAACTTCTTTATGTTGGTAACCCAAACAATAACAAAGAAAACCAAACATTCTTTTAACATGTTCCTCCCGAGTGACTTGGAATCTTTACTATCCCTGGAATCTAAATGAGCTTGAAACTTGTTTATACTGAGAGATTCCACTGTTTTGTTTCAGGTTTGGACCATTATCGGCCTGAAGTCTTTGAACACAGCAAAAAATTGCTTCTTCACCTCTTGATTGCCCTCTCTTGCAACAGCAGTTTTCATGCCATTGCTTCTGTGCTCCTGCAGACTCGAGAGATGGGCGAAGCTAAGACTCTCACAATTCAGCCAGCTTATCAACCAGAGTATCTCTACACAGGTAAGGAAAGGAGCAGCAGAGAGCCTGAGACAGAATCACAAATGCGACGATAACTTGAGGTTGTCGGTGTCCATGGGGCCCAAACTAACTTCCCTAATGTGATCATCCCCCAACTTTCCAAGTGAGCAAGTAGCTGCACCGTAAATATGCACCATTCCACCTGATGGTTAACTTGGTTCTCAAAATCCTTCTTCGTTATTGAATATTTTCAGATGTCTTTTTCCTTACTATTATGCTTGCTGCTCTCCTTAAATATGCTCCTACTGATAAAAATTAAGGTGCCCGTTAGCCAAGAGCATCAAACACTGAAGGATGAGAATGTACAAAACAGTGACCTTCTCCATCACCTTGAAAGCAGGTCATTGCCAAGGTGCTGATGTATCACTTGTGTACTTACTGGTTCCCCTGAGGGAATTTTCACTTTATTAAAGTGACTCATTTTTCTGGAAGGCACCATGAGTGGAAGTCTACTAAGAACCATTGCTGTTTTGAAACCAAAATTATCTTCTTAGAAATGAGAACAGAAAGCGTTAGCTGAGTCATGTTTGAGTCAAATTACTCGGTTGTGGCCAGCTATTCATGAAAGCTTTCCCAAAAGGGTTGGCCAGTGGTTTCCATTTAGAATCAGAACATTTAAAATATCTTAAAATGAGAAGGAACTAACATTCCTGACTATTTTGTACATTGCACGGGCCCTGGATATGGTATGGCACTTGCTTATGTCACTGTGTACTTTATTCATAATCTTGAAGAGGCTGTGCCTTTTACTCATCACTTGTACTCAGTGCCATCTTGTCCTTTGACAGACGTTAAGATGTTTCTTTGGAAAACAAACATGAAGTCACTGAGTCGGAGACATCAGGACTACTGATCTCAGTTTAAGCCCTTTATTTTAAACCGAGCTACACTTTATTGAAAATAACCCATCAATAGCCACTCAGAGACACAAAACTCTCTT
Organism: Procyon lotor; assembly: GCA_028646535.1. Lineage (NCBI taxonomy): Eukaryota > Metazoa > Chordata > Mammalia > Carnivora > Procyonidae > Procyon > Procyon lotor. The sequence continues at coordinate 107,032,899 of CM053605.1, forward strand.
TACTATAGATGTTTAATTAAAAGAATCTGAAGACTTCTGGGTGTCCTAACTCCCCAAAATAAGGACATACCCCACTAATCACACGGTCTTAGACTGAGAACATTTTTGTGTCCATTAAGCTGTGTGTTCCTGAGCGCATCAGTTTTGTATTCACTATACCACTGATGTGGCATAAAGTGGGGACTAGTAGAACAAAACACAATATACCATAGTTAAGACAAACAACAGATAGCTAAAATGATTTGAATCTCTAGCATACGTGAGATAGGTGTACAAAGGGTTTGGAAAATGTCTCCTCTTCATAAATGTTTACTAATACTTCATGAACACCTAGTTTCAACTCTGGTTCCTTTCAAATCCAGGCTAAAAACTTGTGTGATAGAAAATCCTGTCTTACTCTTTTATAATAGGAAACTGAGGTACAGAGAGGTTATATAAACTCCCTGAGATTGCGCAGTAAATGGCACAGATGATATTCAGGCCTATGGCTTCTCACTCCTATTTCAGGGTATCTGTCAGATACTATGGACTTTTTATGATTATTAAGTCGGAGAAAAGGAATGGTTGTGTATATGCATTTTCAAACCAACAACACACCCAGAGATGCAGAATGATAACCAAATCTGAAGTGGGGAAAAAACATAGTATTTGTTTCTACTATATTTCTTCGACTGTCATGAAATGTACTTTATTAAAACATATTAATATGCACATGATAGTCACAGTTGTAAGTTCATTTACTCAAAACATATAACTTATATGTATAACATATCAATTACTAGGTGCTGGTATCCTCAAAAATGGTACCATTTTTTTTTTCTCTCAAATATGTTTATTTTTTCAGTGTTACAAGATTCATTGTCCATGCACCACACCCAGTGCTCCATGCAATACGTGCCCCCCTCAATACCCTCCACCAGGCTCGCCCAACCCCCCACCCCCACCCCTCCTAAACCCTCAGTTTGTTGCTCAGAGTCCACAGTCTCTCATGGTCCATCGCCCCCTCTGATTTCCCCCCATTCCCCTTTGCCTTCCTTCTCACGATGCCCTCCATGTACCATCTCACCGATTTAAGTCATTTAATACCCAGGAATAATTTGCAAACAGCACAGTTGGTTCCAGATGTACAGTGGAACTGTTTGTGGGTCTGTGCATATGTGCGTGCATATGCACACAGCCGCATGTACAAACAGATACACGTGCACATATGTGAGTGCACGTGTGCACACACGCCACTTCTTTTGCAGACAGCATCGATTCACACGCCAGAGTAGAAAACAGCAGATCACACTCCTATTACCAAAGACACCCTGGGTTACATGGCAGTGCAGGTATTCCAGAAGCCAGGAAAGAATATCAGTCTCATTTTATCGTAACCACAGCCACAATCAATTGTTTTCTCCAAAACATTTAAATAACTACGCACTTCTGTTTGCTCACCTGCTAACCGCACGAAGCACCCTGCCTAGCACATTCTGCCTTGACCTTCTTGTCCTACCAGGTGGCTTTGACTTCCTGAGAGAGGACCAGTCATCCCCAGTGCCAGACTCAGGGCTGAGCTCCAGTTCCACATCCTCCAGTATCAGTCTGGGGGGCAGCAGCGGGAACCTCCCGCAGATGACCCAGGAGGTGGAGGATACGGATGCAACTGCTGAAGCGGATGAGAAGGCAAACAAGCTCATCGAGTTTCTGACAACCAGGTAGTGAGGGGTCAGGAGACAGGGGCCTGGCTTTAGGTTGGTCTTTGGAGGGAAATGTCATCCGCCTAAAACCACACAGATGGAAAAGCAAGCCTGCGGCTCTAGCAAAGCCTTCTTTTCTCCTCTAAATTGCATCTGCTGAAGTCTGTGCACCAGGTAGATCCTGGCGGAAGTTGTCTAAGATCCCAGTGATGGCACAGTTGACGGGCAGGGGGTTTCACGTACAAAGACAATGCAGCAGATGGAGGCAGGACACAGTAACGCCCTGTGGTGAGGATGACTTTAATCATCCGTTAGAGCTGCCAGGATCCAGGAGTTCTGAGACTTGGCAAAGCACATCGCTCTGGAAACCAAATATATTAGTCCCAGTCAACCCAGAAGCAGCTGCAGAGGGGACCAGAGTCATTTATAAATGGAAGTCAGAAACAATAGGAAACATGATGGGAAAGGAAGCAAACCGATGATCAAAAATCAAGAAGAGCTGCAAGCAGTCTTGTTTTTTAGGTCTTCTGGTTCTACTGAACAATTTAGCTTGTAAGGCTTCAGAATTTCTAGCATCCCGAGGTCCAGCATTTGCATTAAGAAAACCAGGCTTACCTGTGACTGTGTGGGGGGAGGGGCTGCTCTCCTTTCTCAGTGCATTAAATCCCGGAAGTCTAGTCTGTATAGATGTTATCTGATAACTACGCTTTTCTTTCTTCCACAAATGCATCAATTCATGCAAAAAAAAAAAAAAAGAGAGAGAGAGAAAAGCATTTTCTTCCCTCAATTAATTTCAGAGTATTCTTTGCAGCTCTCAGCTCAATATAGGACTTAATGAACAGGAAGCTTCGGAAGGGGGCTGATGGTGCCTACAACCAGGGTATCTCGGAGACCCGAATGGTTTGCAGAGAATAAAAGGATGCTCACCACTCAACACTGTCAGTGCCACGTGTCAGAAAGAGTGTTCTCTGAAATTCTCACATCTGGCCCCATCCGTTCTTCCTGTTGAAAACCAAGTAGATCTCAGAGGCTGTATCTTCAGTTTGTTTCTACAGTATTTGGCAGCCTAATGATATGATCCTGATAAAAACATCAGCTCTGCAGATCTAGAATGTGCAAATAGAGTCTATGTCAAAACCTATATTTTAATCAACATTTTATATCACTTTATTTGACAAACACATAGCGCTTGTTATGTGTAAACATTGTTCTAGTGAATTGAGGGGTTTTAATTTCGTGAGTAAATTTTGTGAGGTTTTCATTTTGTGAGTAAAACATAAGAAAACATATACCTCCATAAATTAAGATTAACATCTGTTTTGAGGATGCTCTTAAGCTTTACAAGACTGAAATTAACCCCACATTAATCAGTAAAATTTGAAAATCATATTATGCCCTTAGAGTTACAACTGCATACATGGTTTTAAAAATGCAAAATGATTGTATTTAAATAGTTATATATTTTTTAATCTAATTTTATTTTTTCAGTGTTCCAAGATTCACTGTCCATGTACCACACCTAGTGCTCTATGCAATACGTGCCCTCCTTAATACCCACCACCAGGCTCACCCAACCCTCAACCCTTCTCCCCTCCAAAACCCTCAGTTTGTTTCTCAGAGTCCACAGTCTCTCTTGGTTCATCTCCTCCTCCGATTTCCCCCAACTCACCTTTCCTTTCCTTCTCCCAATGTTCTCCATATTTTTCCTTATGCTCCACAAGTAAGTGAGACCATATGATAATTGACTCTCCTTGACTTATCTCACTCAGCATAATCTCTTCCAGTCCCATCCATGTTGATAAAAAAGTTGGGTGTTCATCCTTTCTGATGGAGGCATAGTATTCTAAATGGTCATATTTTTAACATGTTGTATGTTTTGTTTAAGGGCATTTGGTCCACTTTGGTGCCACGAAGACATCACACCCAAAAATCAAAATTCAAAGAGTGCTGAACAGCTCACTAATTTTCTACGTCATGTTGTATCTGTATTTAAAGACTCCAAATCAGGTACTTTCTCTTGTTTCCCCAAATGCCATTTCTGACATTTTCTGTAATGGAGCGTATTCTTGTGATTATGACCCTACATTTTGTAGATATATATATAGTTCTGCATATGGTATATGTGAGTGTGTGTGTATATATATTTATATATACACACATATGTATACACACATATATGTGTGTGTGTGTGTGTGTGTGTGTGTGTGTGTGTATAGTTCTGCATTCAGCATTGATAGCAGAAGAATATTCATTAGGGAGCTTTGAGGCTTATTTCAGATGTGCCTAACTGAATGATTGTTAATGTCATGTATTTTTTGCATTATGCTTTATCAAATAATTCCCAAAGGTCACTGTTCTCCTTGCTTCATTTACCTCACTAGAATTAAACTGTGACCTGTGTTTTATTTGAAGAAGGCCATGACACAACACACATATGAAAAGATGCTCAACATCACCTATCATCAGGGAAATGCAAATCAAAATGACAATGAGATATCCCCTTACACCTCTCAGAATGGCTAGAATCAAAAAGTCAAGAAATAAGAAGTGTCAGCAAGGATGTGGAGAAAAAGCAACCCTTATGCACCATTGGTGGGAATGTAAATTGGTGCAGCCACTATGGAAAACAATATGGAATTCCTCAAAACATTAAAAATAGAAATATCAAATGATTCAATAATTGTGCTACTGGGTATTTATCCAAAGAAAATGAAAACACTAATTTGAAAAGATACATGCCCTCCTATGTTTATTGTAGTATGATTTGCAATAGCCAATATATGGAAGTAACCCAGGTATCCATCCGTAGATGAATGGTTAAGGAAGATGTGGTGTGTGTATATAAACACAGATGTAGATATATATTCATTCTATATATATTACATTAATTATAATATACATATTCATATACATATTGTAATATAATAATAATTATAATATACATATTCATATACATATTCATTCATATAATGGAGTATATAATAGAATATATTAAAATGGAATATTATGCAGCCATAAAAAATGAGTGTTTTGTTTTTTTGCCATTTGTGACAACATGGATGTACCCAGAGGGAATTATGCTAAGTGAAGTAAGTCAGACTGAGAAAAAAAATCCAATATGATTTTACTCATGTGAAATCTAAAAATTGAAACAGACAAATAAATAAAAGCAGCATCTCTTTATAAATAAAGAGAACAAGCTGATTGTCACTAAACAAAGGGAGTAGGGATATGGGCAGAATGGGTAAAGGGGAGTGGGAGGTACATACTTCCAGCTATGGAAGGAGTAAGTTAGGGAGTCTTAATGAGTAAGCTTTGGGAGTCTCAATGGTATTGTAACAGTGTTGTGTGGTGACAGATGGTAGCTACACTTATGGTGAGCACAGCATAACAGAGAGAGAAGTTGAACCACTATATTTTACGCCTGAAACTAGTGTGACATTGTGTGTCAAGTGTGCTCAAATTTTTAAATTTTACGAAGAAGCAAAGGAGTAAAGTAGTAAATCTTATTGCCTATATTCAGACTCAACTGTGAAAAATTGTCAGACTTGAAAACTGGTTAGAAAAAGAATTTTGTGATAAAATGTTAACTTTGAAAGCATTTACTACTAATTCCCATGCTGATGATCATTCACTATTCTGAACACAGTGTGATTCTTATTTAGACTATAGGAGCATCATGATGTTTAAGCCCTTAGCTGTACACCATTCAGATTCAACTTGGCCAGGGCTGGTTTGTGTGGGAAAGTTAAATTTGGTTCCCCAGAATGAGTGCCTCTACCTTCTCTGGCCACATGAAGGGAGGCTCAGTGACTTTCCCAGCTACCCTGAGAATTAGCACACCTCACAGTTCGAAACATTCCAGATTGGCCACATCTCTTCTCATTATCACAGGGTACTTTCAGAAAAAAAAAAAAAAAATACTGATAAACTGACTTGAGAAACTCATTTCAGGAAGAGGATTGACATTTCTTGTTTTATGTGTCTCCTTTGGAATATTCTTGAAATATTGAGACCTCTTATCTCGGTATTTCCCTACTTAAAAGCCACTTAATAATTGAACAGAACCCAAAGGAAGAAAGGTATTGTTTGTGTGTGGGCCATTAATTTGTCTTAGATTGAATGAAGATAATAAAAATGAGAAAACACATGAATCCCTTCACTGTTTCCTCGGAGGGTGCTTAGAGCCTGAATCTTCCCACATCTTATCCCAGATGAGATAAAATAACTTACTACGGTTTCCCTGTGCAGCCCTGCTTTCTGCTCAGTGTTCCTGGAAATGCTGTATTATTCGGGTAGCCTAGTTGCCATAACACACAGCCCCCAAAGTTCAGAGGCTTAACATAATAGAAGGTTACTTCTGGATGTTTGTCCAGTGGCCTTCCACATGGCACTTCAAAGACCCTCCATCCTGTGGCCCTGTCACCCCCATTACTCAGGGGCCTCTCCTCAGCCCTCTCATCCCGCCACAGGTGGAGGAAGAGCCTGAGTAGAGGATTACTCGGGAGGAATTTACACCACACCAGGTTCGAACGTGGCATCCAGTGTTTCTTCTCACATTCCACGGGCCAGAACTCAGGCCACGGGGTCACACCTCACTCCAGGAAAGGCTAGGAAATGCAGGGCTGCTGTGTGACACATCAAATAGCTTTTCTTTATGGACATTGTCATAGTTGCCCTGGGGTTCTGCAACCCTAGTCCTTCTAGCCTTCGGGTCCGTTGTGATGTAAATATGTTTTAGTTCTTCGACACAGGACCTAACTCTACACACAATAAAATTAAGTAGGAAAATAAAATAAGGGTAACAGATTCTGTTTTGAAACATGATCCATTCTTAAATTGGGAGCTGCCTGTATGGGTTTAATCCTCTATTTACTCTCCTGAGTATTCATGCCTAAGTCCATTTTCCAGGACCCTTGGTTTGCTCTGCAGAAACATTTTCTCATATAGTCTATAGGTCCCTCGGGTCAAACACCCCGGCAGCAGCTACGAACAATGACATTAAATTATCCTTCCTGATTCACTTTTACGTGACCATCAAATGTACCACAGAGCCCTCTAGATGACAGAGACAGCCCAAATCACTGTTTTCATCGTGGCCTCTGACTTTGTAGTCAGGTTTCCTCCTGCAGAGGGACACAGCGGAGGGTACAGATAGTGGCCCAGAATTCAGTCATGCACTTTACCTTACATTTTCATTTCCATCTGATCAAGGGGTTTTCTGATGACTAAGACGACCTTCATGCTAGTGGAAGAACCAATATTCAGGCGAAAGTTTCAATGATGGCCGCCTTCTTGGCAACGTCTACATTTTTATTGGCAACGTCTGCATATTTATAGACTGGTCTGAAGAGCAATGACTTTGCTGTAGGCTTTGGTTGTGTTTAGAGTAGGCTAGATCCACTAACAGCTTTCCTCTACACACACAAGTACTCTGAAAACTTGTTCCCAACAAATTCTTTTATGAAAACAGGAGTGAAAGTTGGCCATGCGAAAAGTAGTTCAGAAGAACTGTGTAGAAAAATAGGGCAAGAAACAAGAATACATTTGTGAGTTGGTATTATGTGTCACACCGTACTAAGCGTTTTTTGAATTGTTGAATTTCCACAGCAACTCTAGGAAATGGATACTATTATTCTCCAGCTAAAAATAAGAAAACAGGCTTAGAGAGAATACATTTGTTTCTCAGAGTCCCAAAACACCTCATTCAAAACCCAGAACCATCTTGCTCCAGATCTTCTGACTCTTTCTACTGCACAAGGTCTCTTTGGGATCTACCCAAATTTGGTGGGGTTTTTTATTTTAAAATGGTTAGTTCCTAGGGGCGCCTGGGTGGCTCAGTGGGTTAGGGCCTCTGCCTTTGGCTCAGGTCATGATCTCAGGGTCCTGGGATCGAGCCCTGTATCGGGCTCTCTGCTCAGCAGGGAGCCTGCTTCCCCCCCTCTCTCTGCCTGCCTCTCTGCCTACTTGTGATCTCTCTCTGTGCCAAATAAATAAATAAAATCTTTAAAAAAAAACATTGGTTAGCTCCTAAACAAGTACCACCAGGAGGCTGCTCTGTGCAGGTAACCTGATTTACACCTATAGATGACTGATGGTCCAGAGTTTGCGGAGTACCCATTGACCTACCTCTGGACCCTTGGTGCCTAGGTTTCCATCTGGAGCAACACTTGAGTGAAGTTGCATTGCAGACTGCCCTTGCAAGCTCCTCGAGGCACTATGCTGGTCGGTCCTTCCAGATATTCCGGGCGCTCAAGCAACCTCTGTCAGCACACGCCTTGTCTGACCTCCTCTCCAGACTGGTGGAGGTGATCGGAGAACATGGAGATGAGATTCAGGTATGGAAGTAAAGACCACTGAACGCGTTCTCCTCTCCTGTCAAAGATGAGGCCTTAACAGGTTTCTCTGAGCCTTCTTTCTCTTGCCAATTACTCCAACTACTGGGGCATATACAATGTTTTTAAAAAATTCTTGAGAGGTTAACTTTTATACTTACAAAAGCACTTCAAGGAGCATTGTTCTAGAAATCTAGTGGGTGGTATTTTATTGAGCCAACCACTGAAAATCCCTCCAGGGCTCCTTCTTGCTTGTTTTTGTTGTTGGTTTTATTTGACAGGGAATCGGGATTATTTGTATTGTTTTTGTCTTTTTGCCACCAGCCTGGGATATGGCTGTGTAGTCTCCTCACCCAGAGAAGGGATCTCCATTGGATCTATGCAAAGCACTACCCCTCTCTGTATAGCTAGCCTTGAGTACACTGAGAAAAGCTGAAGAAGTAATAGAGAGAATAGATACCACAAGACCCTGTAGGTAGAGCCCAAGGACTAGGGAATGGGTTGAAAGCCAAGGGCATTACAAGCTCTGTGCTTGAGCTAAGCCCTTCTTTCCCTTCTTTCCCATCAGAAAAGTTACTACATCCCAGGAGACCTGCACACCTGTGAACTCTAGCTTCTCTTTCTCGTTCTGGCCATTGGATATATTCTTCAAAATGCCATTGAGGCACAGCCCTTCTCATAACTCAGCTCTTGATCTCTGGCTGAGACATTGCTACTCTGTATGTCAAATCCCTACCATCCCCCTCAGCAAGAGGTCATGACTGCTGGCTTTAGCCTTGCCCTCTCTCTTTTGGATTTCTTTCTTTTTTCCCCCCTGTTGGATTTCCAATGAGATTGAGCTGTTCAGGACCTCACATCTAGGGAAACAAATCTTTGTGACTACCTGCTAACTGCTAAACCATCTGAATTTCCTAAGTGGCCCTTAAAATGTATTTTTAGGTTTGGTAAGTTGCAGTAACAATGGCTGTCTAGCCCTCAATGATATTAACATTAGACTGAATAAAGTTTGGGTTAATTAAATTTATCTTCAGGAAGTGAACAGGAATTTTAAGCAGTACAAAATGTTATCTTTGCATGTCTGGCAGGGTTACGTAATGGAGGCACTCCTTACATTGGAAGCCGCTGTGGATAACCTGTCTGACTGCTTGAAGAACAGCGATCTCTTAACGGTATTATCTCGGTGAGAAGCAGCTCCGTGACTCTTAAAATCAAATATGGTGGACTGAATATTTGTGAGATGCCTGGACTTTGCATGAAGTCCAAAGAACACATCTAGTTTTTGATATATGACTTTTTCTTTAGTTTAAAAAAAAAAAAAAGAAAGTTATGGCACCCAATATGTACTCATTATGTAAGTATTTTTAAACAGCAGGAAGATAGATGTTATTTTATTTTATTAAAGATTTGATTTATTTATTTAACAGAGAAAGAGATCACAAGTAGGCAGAGAAGCAGGCAGAGAGAGAGGGGAAGCAGGCTCCCTGCTGAGCAGAGAGCCCAATGCAGGGCTCGATCCCAGGACCCTGAGACCATGACCTGAGCCAAAGGCAGAGGCTTTAACACACTGAACCACCCAGGCACCCCGATAGATGTTATTTTAAAATAATACAAATATTAATGCATTTTCATTTTCTGTGTTCTGTCTTTGAGTATTTTTTCAAATTTTATTTAATAATTATCCTGTTTATTACATCGTAAACAGAAACCAAAGCTAAATGGTTTTTTTTTTTGAATGAATATATATAAAACTCATCTGAGCCATGACTATAAAAACAGCTGGAATTACTGTTGATTTTACTTGAATAAATTCCTATCTTAGGATCTTTCTTTTTTATTTTCCTTTTGCTCCTGCCAGTGTTTAATTACCCATTTCAAATCATTCACAATTCTATATTCTGTTTATAATTGAGCTCATTTTGCTTGAAATCGAGTCAGTAATGTTATCATAAATCAAACTGAGCTTTGTTTCACTTTTAAGTTGAGCATTTTTTTTATGCATAGGTGATTTTAGTATGATTCCTAACATCATACATATTTTCTATGTAGACCTACAGATTTATCTCAGTCACTAAGAACTTAGCAAGAATGCTGATAGTTTTATCTTTTCAGCCTGAAATTGGCTTAGAGATAATTTCTCATAGATATTTTATAAACATAAAAAAATTCCTTGGATGCAGTTACTAATTTTTTCTTTCTAGATAATATCCTTTCCACTTCTGTTCTTATCGGTCAGTTAATAGAATATTAAACTGTGCCTATCAGGTATAATCTATTTCTAAGTTACTCCTATCCAAAGTCAAACAACAAAAATAAATGAAAGATCAATAAACTTTGCTGCCAACTGCTCTTCTTTCACTTTTCAATAAGTGTAAGTCAGTAAATAGGTTTTGTTGGCAAGGGTTCTCATTGTTTTGTTTTTCGTATATTCAAGTTTAGGAATAGGAAATTTATTCCTGTAAGCTTAACAGTATGGGGAAAAAAGAATAGACAGTATTTCCAAGGAATGATTTCCCTACCTTATTGTTTGTCAGTGGATCGTAAAAGGACTGTCTCTTCACTGAAGCATGTTGGCTTTCTTTTGAACTTTCTTATTTTTATACCCAGCTCTTCATCGCCGGATTTAAGTTCTAGCACTAAACTAACAGCAAGCAGAAAGAGCACAGGACAGCTAAACGTGAACCCTGGGGCAGCCAGTGGCAATGTGGCAACTGCAGAACGGAGCCGGCATCAGAGAAGCTTTTCTGTGCCCAAGAAATTTGGTGTTGTCGACCGATCCTCGGACCCACCCAGGAGTGCCACACTGGACAGAATTCAGGCTTGTACGCAGCAAGGCCTCTCCTCAAAGACCAGAAGCTCATCCTCCTTGAAGGACAGCCTCTCAGATCCATCACACATAAACCATCCAACCAACTTGCTGGCCACCATCTTTTGGGTCACAGTGGCCTTGATGGAATCCGATTTTGAGTTTGAATACCTAATGGCCCTGAGGCTCTTGAACAGACTGCTGGCTCACATGCCGCTTGATAAAGCTGAGAACCGAGAAAAACTGGAAAAACTCCAGGCACAGCTCAAGTGGTCAGACTTCTCAGGGTTACAGCAGCTGCTGCTGAAAGGATTCACCTCCCTCACCACCACTGACCTGACCCTGCAGCTTTTCAGTTTGCTCACACCAGTATCCAAAGTATCCATGGTGGATTCATCCCAAGCCATCGGTAAGACCAACATCCCTCATTCTCTTGCAGTTCTGGTGGTGGTTGTGTTTATGTTGAGTGTACTAAGGTGATGGGCTTACTACTTTTCAACAATTCTCTTTGGAAATTGTTCTTTGGGAGTAGTTTGTCATTTCTTTTCCAAAGTATACCTCATGTAAATCTTAAAATTATTTAAATTGTGGGAGACACATTTAAGGCAATAGCATAAAAGGGGCAGAAATAATATAGTGGTCATTTCTTTGTGATTCCAGATCAAATCACAGGTGCTGTTGGTCTATTCCATTGTTCTTGTATGGATAAACCTTCTTTCTCTTTTTTCTTAACTCCTAAATCTCTTTTGTTTCTTAGCTTTTTTTCCCCTCTTGAAAATTCGCTTGGTTCCCTAGGATCTTTTTGAATTAAGCCAAATCACGACATATTTTTAAATACCATGGCATGTGGCCCAGATTTCTTTTCATGAAGGTAGAGCTTAACACACTGGTACTAAGCCATTACTTATTTTAAAGAGTCTTTTTGATGACGTTACATGAGTAAGACTTAAATTTGTTGGCCTATGTCCCCTCATACAAGCTATCCTTAAAATACGGTTTTTGATAAAAAGTTTCCAACTAGTGCTTCAGTTTATTTTAATCTGCTTTTTAACATCTCTGCCAGTCATCCTAATTCACAGCTCATGGTAGGACAGTCACCATAGCTCAGAATTACCAATCTCCTTCAAGTTCCTCCTCTGAAACTAGTGTCACTGTGGTTGTACATTTTTTTCCCCCTAGATTTTGTGTTAGATCATAGTAAAGCTAGTTCAAAGACTACTTTTGTGTCACCAAGGGATAAAATCTATGGTATTCCTTGCCACGGTTAACAGTTAAAATGCACCATATTGGGGCGCCTGGGTGGCTCAGTCGTTAAGCATCTGCCTTCAGCCCAGGTCAGATCCCAGGGGCCTGGGATCGAGCCCCGCATTGGGCTCTCTGCTCTGCAGGAGGCCTGCTTCTCCCGCTACCATTCCCTCTGCTTGTGTTCCCTCTCTCGCTGTGTTTCTGTCAAATAAATAAAATCTTAAAAAAAAAAAAAAAACTTAAAAAAAAAATGCACCATATTCTGCTATCTTCATTGCATCTTCTCTGATCCAGGGTTTCCACTGAACGTGTTGTGTCTCCTGCCCCAGCTGATCCAGCATTTTGAAAATCCCAATCAGTTCTGCAAGGATATAGCCGAAAGGATTGCTCAGGTATGATTTCTAGCTCCACACTCAGGGGGATCCATACGAGTCTTTGGGAAGATCCAGTGCTAAGCAGAAGTCGCCCCAAAAGGGAAATGAGTTTCACAAAACCTGAAAATCGTAACTTATATGGCTAGTAATTTACATCTCTGGGTAGCTGATGCTCATTGTCTTGTGGTTTCATTATTGAGAATACAGGCGGAAAGAATCTGAAAATCATATTCACTAATTACTAAAATAAGCACTTCCGCATCTTGCCAAAAAAAAAAAGTATCAATGTGTTTTCCAGATTCCAGAGCAAAATTGCAAGCATCTTACAGCAAAATTTCTGACACATCTTCCTGTTCATCAGGTTATTTTATCCCCCAATTGATTTTCTTCTCTTAAAAGGTGTGTTTGGAAGAGAAGAACCCCAAACTTTCCAATCTTGCACATGTCATGACCCTTTATAAAACACACAGCTACACGAGGGACTGTGCCACATGGGTCAATGTGGTCTGCCGATACCTCCATGAGGCATATGCTGACATTACCTTGAATATGGTGACCTACCTGGCTGAGGTAAGCTCTTCAATGAAGGATAAGCCTACTATAGTTTTCATGGGTAAAATGTTTATATGGAATGCATAATAATCTCTTAACTTTATTTACTGACTGCCTATTATATATTATCGTAGATGATGTACGGAATAATTTTAAATCCTCACAACATACTATCATACAAGGGATCTGAGGCCCAACCAGGTTAAATAACCTGCTATATATTTAAGGTGGCAGAGCCAGCCTTTGAACTAGGGTATACCTACCTCAAAAGCTTAAGTTCCTTCTTTTTACTACACTAATACCTGTCAGAACCTTCCAGGAAGGGGAACTTGTATCCTAATTACTCCAGGTGTTCAAATCTTATTTAAGGAGTAACTGTGTGACTTGCTATATTTAATGGTTGCTTGCTCTAAACTAATTAACAAAGCATCTACTTTTTTAAATTTAATTTTATTTTTTCAGCGTTCCAAGATTCATTGTTTATACACCACACCCAGTGCTCCATGCAATACGTGCCCTCCTCAATACCCACCACCAGGCTCGTCCAACCCTCCACCCCCGCCCCTCCAAAATCCTCAGTTTGTTTCTCAGAGTCCACAGTCTCTCGAGGTTCAACTCCCCCTCCTATTTCTCCCAATTCACTTTCCCTTTCCTTCTCCTAATGTCCTCCATATTATTCCTTTTGCTCCACAAGAAACCATATGATAATTGACTTTTTCTACTTAACTTATTTTACTCAGCATAATCTCCACCAGTCCCATCCATGTTAACACAAAAGTTGGGTATTTATCCTTCTTATGGCTGCATAGTATTCCATTGTATATATGGACTATATGCAAAGTGTCTATTTTGAAATAAGCTTTTTATCTTGAAGTTTGTTTTTTAAACTGGAATGAGATTTTCATCCTCCTACAAATGTGTTTCTAGTACATTAAAGCCCCTTGTCCATTAGTCCTGGAAATACAAGATGTATCAGACAAGTGATGAAATGTGTTCTTGTGGCACCTCTGGTCACTGACTAGCTTAACACATAAGGTTGTGAAATCTAATGAAAGTGGCCACTAACAGCCACCTTGGTTTCATTTGCTATTGCTTTTGCTTGAGGGATGTGCATGCCTACCTTTTGCTAGGACCTTTTCAGAAGTGACGAGGACAGTACATTCCAACTTTTCTTTCCTATGTCACCAGTACAGGGTGCAGATAGGTTAGAGAATCAGTCATTCTCTGAAAGGCTCTACAAGACTGAACCCTTGTACCTGGAAGAGGGTCCTTGCCCCATCTGTCAACACTGATAGTCGATCTGCAGGATTTTGATTTGCGATCTTGGTCAGCAATATGCAAGATGCATTCAGACTGTCAAGAGCCCAGGGTTCTTTCTACACCCCATCCCAGGCACTTTAAGGGGCTCTCTTATATGCCACCCTCCTGCTTTGGATAATCACCTTGGTCACATCTGTCCTTGCAAGAATTACTAAGAAAGCCCACACATACCTCGGCTCACAAGAAATACTGGGATAACCAACGCAAATGCCCTGCTTACAAAGGCAGCCGATGCCTGTCTTAAAATGAAGTGTAAGTTAGCAAGGGGGTGGGACTCGTTTGGATCCCTAGACCTAAAGTTGCAAAAATCCAAATGGGATGTGGCATAGACACACGTACGTACGTATTATTATACGTATTGTACGTATAATAACACGTACGTATTATTCAGACTTAAAAAGGAATAAAGCATCGACACATGCCGCAACATGGATGAACCTTGAGAACATCATGCTAAATGGATGATTAAAGGACAAATAGAATAGGATTCCACTTCTCTGAGGTGCTTCTGTGGAATAGGCAAATCTGTAGAGATAGAAAGTAGAATGGTGGTCACCAGGGGCTGGAGACGGCATGGGAGGGGTACGGGTAACGGAGACGTCATGGTTTACAGTTAACAGAGTTTTCGTTTGGGATGATGGACAAATTCTGGAAATAAATAGTGGTGATGGTTACACAACAGTGTGAAAGCCCTTTACGCCACTGAATTGTACACTTAACTGTCGTCAGAGTGGAAAGTTATGTTATATATATCTTGCCACAGTGAAAATAAATAAGAATGGGTTACCTAATTTGTTCTACTGAGCCTTTGTCACAAACTGTCACTGAAAATTTTATTATAAACTTCCCACCACACATGTTATATATTAATTCCCATCTCAAGTACTCATGTGTTTTTTCAGGTGTTGGCCAAGGGCATACGTATAATTTTAGGTAGCTATGGTCAGTATTGCGAGCCTCTTCTGTTCACCCAGCATTAGCTTTGTGCTCAAATAGTGTCACATTCACCAACTGTGGGATTCTGACAGGTTAATGTTACCCAATTTGCTTAAACATCTCTCCCACTGTTTATAGTCATAATCTTGTTCTATTACAAATAGTCCTTTTATGTAGGCTCCTTATCAAATAATATCCAGGTGATTTCTTCCAGGGGCATTTCCAAACTAACTCTCCAGGTAAAGGGCATGGAAACCTGAGTATATTATTTAGTTCTACACATTTGGGAAATTGGTCTTCACAGAGATTTCCCCTATTTACAATACTGCCAACAGTGTATTAACATGTTTTCCTCACTATACTTATAGTATATCCTCACTATACTTTATTTTCCCTTTTATTCCTTTTTTTAGTTTTATATTTTTATTGGCATTTTAAAATTATTCTCTTTATGTATTTCCTTTCAGGGAATAATGTTCACTTTTCCACATAATAGATTTGCCTAATTGTTCATTTCCTCATGTGTTAACTGCTCAGTTATTTCTTCTGACCACTTTTGATGTGGAATTCCAGCATTTATTTGAATCATTTCTATAGTTCTTTGTTTTGAACAGTAACTTTATATCATGATGTCTGACATATAAATGTTTTCATTATTTTCCTTTCTTTTTTTAAAATAGTGTTGATATCACAGTATATGCCCATAAAAGAAAGTTTTGTAGATACAGAAGAGTGGAGAAAAGAACAGGAGGGGGAGATAAGAAAAATCATCCAAAATCATTATGTTATCTGAGAGAAACACTGTTAGTGTTTTGTTAGATTTCTTTCTATTGTTATTTCTCTGTAACACCCACCCATTCACATCAGTTTTGGCATACAGAAATTGTATATCCTTCCTCTTTCACTTAATATTATCTGATAGCCTTTACTATCTTTAAAAATGTCATTCTTGGGCACCTGGGTGGCTCAGTCCGTTAAGCGTCTGCCTTTGGCTCAGGTCATGATTTCGGGGTCCTGGAATCGAGTCCTACACTGGGCTCCCTGTTTGGGAGTCTGCTTCTCCCTCTCCTTTTACCCATTGCCCCTGCTCATTCTCTCACTCTCAAATAAATAAAATCTTTAAAAATGCCATTCTCTTCATTATATATTTCATCATACAATTTACCATAATTTTGTATCCATTTCCCTAGTGTTCAACATTTATATTGCTTTATATACAGCAAGTATATACATTGCTTTTTATACAGAGCTTTCTTGTTTAGTTTTTAGTGGGTTTCTTACCATTATAAATAATGCCTTGGTGAAATCTCATATATAAATCTTAGTGTCTATAGGTTTGGGAAAGTTCAAAGAAGTAAAATTACTATTTCATTTATTTTTTTAAGATTTTATTTATTTGACAGAGAAAGAGATCACAAGTAGGCAGAGAGGCAGGCAGAGAGAGGAGGAAGCAGGCTCCCTGCTGAGCAGAGAACCCAATGTGGGGCTCGATCCCAGGACCCTGAGATCATGACCTGAGCCGAAGGCAGAGGCTTTAACCCACTGAGCCACCCAGGCGCCCCTAAAATTACTATTTCAAAAGCTATAAGCTGGTTTTAGTACTCTTGAGGCCAATTGCCAAATTATCCAAGTTGCCTTTCCACTGGTGTGTAAGAATACCCACCTTCTATCCTTACCCATACTGACTATTATCACTTGGGAAATTTTGCCAATTTGATACCTAGTAACTTGTGTCTCTTGTGTTACTTTGTAATTTTCAATAATTAGTGGTATTTGGTGCTTTCCTTTTGAGGTTTCTTGTATTCCACTGTGGATATGATATCTATATATTCAGAACTACTTACGCTGCCTTTAATGATCTCTTCCTTTCTTTAGTGGTTAGGATTCTCCTTTCCTTCCTAAGGAAACATGCAACCGTAAAGGTGTGGGGAGGCGTCGGTGCTCTTGCCTGCCCAGGCTGGCGTCACACTGGCTGACACTGTGCCTTGCCTCCCACAGCTGCTGGAGAAGGGTCTCCCCAGTATGCAGCAGCCCCTCCTCCAGGTGATTTACAGTCTGCTCAGCTACATGGACCTGTCGGTCGTCCCTGTAAAGCAATTCAATGTGGAAGTGCTGAAGACCATTGAAAAATACGTGCAAGTGAGTATTTGGTTGACGTCACAAACGAGGAGGTTTCCAGAGAGTCATTCCAGAAAGACTGAGGATTTGTAGCTTGGACGTGACTGCAAAGCTGCAGGCGTGCCGGGCTGCTCATTGACGCGTCGGTATCCCTGACCCATAGAACGGTCAGTTGTGCTGGCTGACCACGCCCCGCGTGGTATAGTGAAGAGAAGGACGGGACCAGCCCTGGTGCGTTCCTGAGCCCTCAGAGGACGCATGTCTGCCCTTGGAGCTTACAGGCTGTGTATTAAAAGCACACGCTGGCTGAGTGGGCCCAGGAAGGTTGTATTTGTAGTACCCTATTTCAAAGGAGAAGAGAGAAGGAACTCCGATGTGCCGGCTTCTGGGCCAGGTGTTTCCACATGCAAAGGGTTAATTCAGGAGTTAAAATGGTCACTTTAGAGTGGAGGGAAGTGAGGTTAAGCAACTCGCATAAATGTGCTTACACATTACAATAAACAAGCAGAGGAGTGTGTTCGGGGAGTTGCAGAGTTCGAGGGCAGATGCTAGGTTTTCTCTGGCTGATCTCATCCACAAAGCCATACATACAATGTAAATCTTTGACATTTTTCTCCCCATCATCACTTCAACATCACATCACTTGCCGAAGCTATTTAATGTGAAAAATTATTTCCAAGACTTCTCCATTTTCCGTTTTTCAAGTGGCATTTCTCCAAAAATCGTTGTGCACTCAGTAGGCATTCAGTAACACTTTCTCACTTTATAGAAGTCATGGAAGCCAGGATTTCGGTCCACCTTTTTCTGCAAATCAAAGCCCCTGGTAAAAAGAAAAAAAAAATTATTTGACTAGGCTGCCTATTCTAACTCAAGCCTGTGGGTTACCTCTGTTACTCGATATCTTCTCTTGCATGGTAGCTAATTTCACATCTAAATCATGAGCTCCCCTGTGCAGAACTTAACAGTGAAGGAAATGTGTTTTATTTCACGTGCTCTTGTTCCAAAGGCTGGGTAAATAATAGTAACTTTTATCAGGTTAGTTTATCTATGCTCAATATTTTTGTGGGAGAAGTCCTTCAGTCTGCCTAGGGTTTGTCAGGGAGACAGAGATGGCAAAACCAATGAGTCTTACAGGAAGAGTAGGCCTGTGATAAGCCGATGAGAGGAACAACATTGCAGGACACGGGAATAGCATAAGTGAAGACACAGTGGCAAAGAGAGCTTGCCTGGTATGAGGAATTCCAGGGGTGGCCTGGGGGAGATTACTCCTGTGGGCTCTGCTCAAAGAGTGTGGACTCCACCCTGCCCTTCAAGGGGAGCCTTGAAGAAGTTTATGCAGGGAAGGGGCTTGGTCTGAAGAGTTCTAGAAAGATCACTGTAGTTGGGGAGGGTATGCTGGACTTCAGTAAAGACCATTAAAATAGTCCGGGCCAAGGCCACCAAGGATTCAACTGATCTATTCCCAGCAGGAATGGGGAGGAGGGAGCAGAGAAAGACAGGAATTGAGAACAGCTCCTAGAGTTGGGTTAGGTCATGAGTTGGGTTAGGTCTCATATGAAGTGAGAAGACAAGAGGCAGCCAGGGAGCAAAGGGGGCAGCAGGAATCAGGGGAGTAGGGGAACAGCCAAGGAATACTGGAAGCTGGAGGTGGGGAGACTTTGATAAAGAGTGAGTGGTCAATAACGTAAATGCACTGGGGGATGGTTTTTATTCATGTGAAGGAGGTGCCTCACTGGCAAAAATGGTACCTTGTAATGTTAAACTTCTGTTTATTTGAATATGGACAAAAATCTGCTACATTTTTATTGGCTTGTTTCCCAAATGTATCCCCTCTTGTATATGAATTGTGTTTTAATGTCATTTGCCTTTTACGTGGGATGCAATTTGCTGCACTGTTTTCAGTCTGTGAATTCTAACTGGTCTAAAGAAGTTTCAGTAGCTAGCGGTAGGTTTGGTTTTGGGGTTTGTTTTTTTTAATGAACTTGTTTTTGACCATTGAATGTTTTATTCCCTTTAGAGCGTTCACTGGAGAGAAGCTTTGAATATCCTGAAGCTGGTAGTTTCTCGATCTGCCAGCCTCGTTTTGCCTTCCTACCAGCACAGTGACCTGTCCAAGATAGAAATACATCGAGTGTGGACCAGCGCTTCTAAGGAGTTACCTGGAAAAACCCTAGACTTCCACTTCGATATTTCAGAGGTATGTGATCTTTTTCTGTCCACTTCAGCAGGGAGAAATAGTGGCAGAGGTCAGAAGGAGAGGAAAGAGAGACTTATTTCACATTTATTTCAAATTAAGCTTCCTATGGTCAAAATTAGGTTCTGGTTTTTTGTTTGTTTGTTTGTTTTTTAGGTTCTGTTTTTTAAGAACACATCTAGTGTGTCGTATTCATTGGGGCTCTCAATTGGCAGCTTCTAAAAATAGAAGCTAGCCTCACTTTTTTAAAAAAGGATTTTTTTAATAAAGAAGATAACTTTACAGTGAGATGATCGTAAGCATTTTAAACCATGACCTTCACTCCATCTTTGTATGACAAGTGTCCTGTCCTATCTTTATAGTCACAACTTTTGCTGCCCAAACTCCCAGCCAGACCAGCAAATGACTGAGGTTTACGGGAATATAGAATCTGCCTTTACAGTTGCTTCCCCAACCCACACTGCTTTCTAGACCCAGTAAAATTATCTAAAGTCTTGCCTTGAGGAAGAATGGAGGTAGGAGGGAAGGGACCAGTGAGCCAAGCTGAGGAATCAGGAAGAAACGAGAGGGTAGAAAGTAATCACATCTCCCCGCTGCTCCGTGAATGGACATTTGGGAGGCCTGTACTTACCTAAGATGGACTTTGCTTTCCTGTCTCGCTTACCAGAGGCCTCCATAAGCCCACCAAAGCAGAAACTGTACCCTATCCACTTTGTTACCAGGGTCTGGTACGGAGTCTGGTGCAAGATGAGTATTTAACAAATATTCTTCAACACTGCCGAATGAATAAAATCACTGAAGGAATACACGGGGTGTGATTATGTGAAACTTACTTGCTCTGTCAAGTAGGTTGAAGCCAGCTTGGGTTTTTTCCCACACAATGGTCTCATCGACCTTCTGTCCTTTCAGTACCCAGGTTGAGATATGCTTTTCTGCCACTGTGATACCTACAACTATATTTAGGATGTGTATGATACCCCGGTATCCAGTCAGTTAATTAGTTTTTTAATTTTTAACATTTTTTTACATGGCTGAGAGGGAAAGCTACTTTTGTTCCTTGAGTAAAGTTTATTCTGTTGGAAAGGGGTACAGAAAACAAGCAGCCAGCCAACTGCACACCCCCAGGGACCCAGCTGCATCAGAATAAAGAGCTCGAGAACCAGATGGAGAATTTCCAGCCGGCCCACAAACGGGTTTCTGCAGCGTCTTTGGGGCCCAAGTGTGGACGGCGCTGTCTACCCAGTCGCCAGACCCAGCATGAGACGTGAACGCTCAGGAAGTAAAATTTCTAGTGTTGCCCTACTACCTGGCCCCGAATTCATTCCTTTAAATAAACGAAAAGATACAATCAGTTTAAATAAATTTTTAAATACTTGAGAGTATTTAAAGTTTAGGAAGAAGGGAAGGAACTTTGGTCTCTTGTTACAACGGTAAGAAATCCTTTTCAGCATAAACCTCTGAAAACTATTTGCTTTCCTGAACGTTTTGCTTCTCATCTTTATCAGTGGTTTCTCGAGTATGTTTAAGAACAAGCAGTTGGATTTGTTTTCAGCTGCTAAAGAGGGTGGGAAAATGTTGAAGATGTAAAATGATTGGGAATGTGTGTTTGAACATCAGGAAAATGAGCTTGCTTGTAACTCTGAACTTCTCTAAGGTTTAATCAAACAAGCCATGCTTGGCTGCTGTTGGGTAGAGCAATCCCATATTCCACAGAACTATTAAACAGATAGAGAACGTGAACTCTTTTATTCCTTTTTCTTTGTCAAGACGCCCATCATCGGGAGGCGATACGATGAGCTGCAGAGCTCTTCTGGACGGGATGGGAAGCCCAGGGCTATGGCTGTCACAAGGAGCACGTCATCCACATCGTCAGGCTCCAACTCCAATGTCCTTGTTCCTGTAAGCTGGAAAAGACCCCAGTATTCTCAGGTATAGAATCCTAGACTCCCAGGATTGGAAGGGAGCTCAGGGGGACCTATGGAGCCCAACCGCCCATGTGATAAGGGGCTCCTCCATCGCCAACCCAACATTGCCCATCAAGGCATCGACACCTCAGTGATGAGGATCTCGTAGTGTTCCAAGGGAACCTATGTTATCTTTGAGCCGCTCATTACACTGAGTTGAAGTCTGACGTTTGCTGCTTCTACTCGTTGGTCCTAGTTCTCTTAAGACTTAGAAAATGAAATGTGACCTCTCTTTCACATGGCAGCCTTTCACATAGATAAAGAAACCCATCCCCTCTGCCACTTACCCAAATGAGCTCTCTTTTTTCCAAATAATGGATCTTTAGTTCTCCCAACCCATTCTGCTTGATAGGACTGCACGAGAATGCAGAATCTGCTTTTATGGTTGCTTCCTCAAGCCACAGTGCTCTATAGACCAGTAAGATTGTCTAAATTCTCACATTGATGGAGAAGGGGGAGAGGAGGGAAGAGATTAGTGAATGATGCTAAGGGGTCAGGGAGAAAAGAGTAGGAAGAAAGTAGTCAGATCTACCTGCTGCTCTGTGAATGGACATTTGGGAGGCCTGTGCTTAGTCTAAGAGATGCACAGAGTTTGTTTTCCAGTGGCCCTTCTGACCGCTCTCCCCTAAGCACGCACTCCGGTCATGGTCTCCGTGGACAGTCTGAGACACGTGGAGCAGAGTGGGCTGCCGGATCTCTCTGTAGTTCTGTTATCACAGCCTAGGACTGTATTGCTGTCGAGTGAAACCTCTGCATTATTCAAGGCTCTTCGGTAACTAACATGACAGAAGCCCAGTGGAAAATTACCTTAAGTGGAAAAGGAATTTATTAAATCCCATAGCTTGGCCTCACGGACAGCTGGGTTCTAGTTGTCTAGAACTTTCTCTCCCCTTCTCACTGTCCTCCCTTCCCTTCCCAGCAGTGGCCCTCCCTCCCTGTCTGGTGACTTCCTTCTCAAGCAAACTCTTGTCTTACGAAGCACCAGCAGCTCCAGATTTGCACGGTCTTTGGCTCTGATGATTTTGTGACAGAGGCTTTCCCTCCCCATCATCGAAAGCCATTCTAGAGAAAGGACTCTTGCAACGTGTGTGAGGGAGGCAAAGCCTCACTTAGTTCAAGAGGAGCTGTTCCCAAGATAAAAAGAGGGACGGTATTATTGGAAGAAGGTCAAATGGTGGGTGCCAAGCAGAGAAGTGCAGGGTTCACCAAGGTTAGGGGAGGGGAACATAGAGCATGGCACCTGCCAGAACACAGCTGTCTCTCAATGACACTTCATGGAGCCGTTGAGCAAAAGAACCTACTATACTTTCTTGGGGATTTGGAAAAGAGAAGAAAATAGACATCCCGGTTCCAGGTTCCTCTACATTGATTCCTTCCCAGAATTGTAAAATGTCCACCAAACTTAGGGAAATATTTTAGCAAATCTCTTGCCATCTGCCCACATCGAGGTCTTCCTGTCTTTGACCTTGAAAAGACACAGCACTGAGTGCCCCTCCTCTAATCTTGGGAAGAAGAATGCAATGAAGCCAAATTCCATGAAGAAAGAAAAGCCGTGAGTGATACTGGCCCCCTAGCCGTCCCCACATTACCTTAAATCAGATTAAAAGGGAAAATCATTTTACAGTGTTACCAAGATTTCTTTGAGAGCATTTCTGAAGTACATTAACATTTTTAAGGCCCGACCTACTCTCCCTCTTCATTCTCAACTCACCCATCATCCTGAGATCTAGTTTATCCAGGTCGTTAGAAAATGTGACAGTCTATAGAAGAATCTCCATGCATAAGTACCTAAAAATAAGGCTCGTGAAGAAAAGCAAAAGGAATTGAATCTGTTTAACTTGAGGAAGCATAAATTGAAAAAGATTTAATATGGCCTGCAGATAATTGAATTTTTTAATTCTGTGGAGAGTAAGGTTATTCTCCCATTTGCGGAAAACAGATTTGTGCTGGAACATAATAGATTTAATTTAGGTATAAGGAAAGCCTTGCTCCTGCTGAAAGTTGTAACAGACAAGAGAAGATTATCAAGGGAAGTCAGGATTATCTGCTGAAGAACCCAGGGTTGATGTTCAACCCCCGCCCTTGGGAAAACTTAGATTAGCACTGTCCAGTAGATACACAATGTGTGCCTCATTTTAAACTTTCTAACAGTCGCCTTTTTAAAAAAAATTAAAAAGGAACAGACAAAGTCATTCTTAATAACGTTTTATTTAATCTAGTGTATCTCAAATATCATATCAATATGCAGCCAACATTTTGCAACTATTAATGAGATACTTTGCCTTCCTTTTTTCATTCCCAATGGTTGCGTATTTTATGTCTCTATTCTCTCTGGCCTCATTTCGGGACCCATAGTCCAATGTGGCTAACAGCTTCCAGTATTGGAGCATATTTGATCACAGGACCCCATGATTAAAATGTGTTTGTGTGTCTCTTTTCCAGAAGAGGACAAAAGAGAAGTTGGTGCACGTCCTTTCTCTCTGTGGTCAAGAAGTAGGATTAAGCAAAAATCCATCAGTAAGTTCTGCCATGTATCACATGTATATTGGTACCATACCTTTTTTACCTTTGATCTTTTTTTAGCTTTAGAGAAATCTGCTATGAATTACAGGTATGCTATCCACCATCTAAATCAAACCCCCAGATTCTCTCCACACTGTGATTTTTAATCTCATCTAGTTCAGAAACAATGAATTATTTTGTTGGCTGTTTGCTCTAGTTTGTCTGCAAATAAATAGTTAGTTGTTTTCATTGTTTAAAATTTCTTGGATTTTTTTTTATAAATATGCTCAGACATCTCTATGTATGACTCTCTCCTGCACCACCATATTTAATATATGTTCTTTTGGGGTGCAGTTTCACTCTGTGTATGCACACCTCTTCCTGTGATGTCATTATTTTACTCATGCATCATAGGGATGGAAATACCATTATAGGATTTTTTTATAATATCATTATAGGATTTTTTTTCTCTTATACCACTGATGTTGCAGTTAAAACGGAACCACAGCAGCATGCCATTGGGCTTTGGAATAAATGAATGATCACAGTATTTGAATGTAACCTCTGAAGCTTTTATATAACTTAGAAAATTTAAGTTGTCCGTGAATCTGCTGTAGCCAAAGCAATAAAAATCTCAGGGTCTGGTTTCACTGGGCTTTTTTATTTCATCCATAGCTCAGCATCTTTGTTATCAACAAAAAAACAAATAGCAAACTAAATAATTTTCCAGATGAAGTAAGAACGAGCACACGGTTGCTCCGGGGAGCTGTCTTTCCAATCTCAGAATGTAACTACGAGTGTAGTTCCTGAGCAGGTGAAATGTTACAGATGCAAACATTCTCGCACAAGCACAGATCCGGGTCTCGTTATCCAGGAAATGTGCCGCAGCCAGCCAGCAGCTAAGTTTGGCTCCCGCTGAAGTTACCTTTCTCGTGTTGATCACTGGACTTGTTGTTTGGCTCCGGTGACATTACTGAGGGCAGAGGGGACAAGGTGATCGTGGCAGGGGCAGGCGGAGGGAGAGGAAAAGAGCACTTGCCTCTGCAGGGGAGCATTCCAGCAAGGACCATTTCCTACCGTCCCTCTGGCTGGCAAGTCCTCCTCAGATCTAAACTGCCTGCTTCCATACAGAGGCTCTTCTAGCTACAGATGTTTCCCTGGAGCACGGTATAGACAGGAGACACGGCACTAACTGGGAAATGAGCCTTCATTGGAGGGAATCTGATTTCTAGCCCCATCCTCACAAACTAGGTGCCTGGCCCTCAGTGCTATTGATCTCAGATCCCCGTCGCCATCCCTGTGCAAAGTGTGTGTTGTGGGCCGTTTTATGAGAACATAGTGCCAACCACAGGACCATGGGGCGGGGGGGTAAGGGGGGGAGAGTACATTTAAAATCCATTCATTCTTTTTGCTTTTGAGAGATCCTGGTTATAGTAAATTCCTATAAATGATTTGTCTACTTCTCAGGGAAGACTAGACATTACTATAGTTAAAAAAATTGAGAGGTACCTGAGTGGCTTAGTCAAGTCAGTTAAGAGTCTGACTCTTGATTTCGGCTCAGGTCATGATCTCAGGGTGGTGGGATCGAGCCCTGCCTCAAGCTCCAAGCTCACTGCAGAGTCTTCTTAAGGATTCTGTCTCCCTCTCCCTCTGCCCCTTCCCCTGCTCACACTCTAGTAATAAAATCTTTTTTTTTTTTAAGATTTTATTTATTTATTTGACAGAGAGAGATCACAAGTAGGCAGAGAGGCAGGCAGAGAGAGGGGGAAACAGGTTCCCTGCTGAGCAGAGAGCCCGATGCAGGGGCTCGATCCCAGGACCCTGAGATCATGCTGAGCTGAAGACAGAGGCTTAACCCACTGAGCCACCAGGCACTCCAATAAAATCTTTTTAAAAACCATATTGATTATTTAATATCTTCAGGAGAGGCTGGAATGCAAAACATTGAGGTTCGTTTGCAGTTTCTTATTTCTATAAAGTTCTAGTAAAATGTCCTGGTAGAAAGAACCTGAACACAGAAGACAGTTTTAAACTATTAACATACAAAAGATCTTAATAGGAAAAAAAAGTTTTTGTTCTGTTTCTATCAACTGGAAAGGAATTCAGGTATAAATTACAAGCATGGCTGCTCAGATACTTGTCTGTAATTCAAATGAGCTAGGACAGTACTTTTTGGCTTCTGTTTCTAATTCTTTATCTGTTCCTGATTTATCTCTGAAAAGGTTAAATCCTTTGCTCTCACAGGTTATTCTACAATAACGTATCTTGGTATTAGTAGTCCTTAAAATATTATGTGCTCATATGTTTGTGAAGTGTACGTGCTAGTGTACAATTTCTAACCTTAATTCAGAAACAATGGAAAATTTCTTGGCTGCCCTAGTTTGTGAACACATGCTCAGTTGTCACACACACACACACACACACACACACACACACACACACGGGATCCAGTCTTCATCCATTAAGAAGCACCAACGTGACTTGAGTATTTTCCTCTTGCGTGAACTTGCGTCTTCGCAATGAGTTTAATCTGAAGGCACCTGTCCAACATAAATAATAAAAGAACATTCTAAAAATACCCACTTAAGGAATTAGGTGTGTACTGGAAATAGAGGGCCTTGCAGAGCCAATTACAGTTTTTGTGGCTCAAACAAGCAAAGGGAGAACTGTCTCTCAGGAGAGGACTCTTGTGATCCGTAGGTGATTTTTTCGTCGTGTGGGGATTTGGATCTGCTCGAGCACCAGACGAGCCTGGTGTCTTCTGAGGACGGCGCCCGGGAGCAGGAGAACATGGATGACACGAACAGCGAGCAGCAGTTCAGAGTCTTTAGGGACTTCGATTTCCTAGATGTGGAGCTGGAGGACGGAGAGGTACAGTATACTCTCTGTGAAAAAAAATAACCCACTCCGCTTTTCCTTGACTAACAAAAACAGTTTCTTTTTACCCGCTAAATAATGGGGTTTTATAAGAGAGTCCTTAATTGGAAAGCTGTAAACTTTATTTTGAATCAGCTTATTCAAAGTACGGCAGCCTAACTTTGGCAAAAACTTACCACACCCTTCCTGTCTGAGTCCACAGCATAAGCTGCCAAGTTATTTCTAAATGGCAAAGATCTGACGTTTAATGACCAAACAAAGCCTGTGTGTGTGCAGTCCAAAGGTGAACTGTAAAAGAAAAAAAAAAAATCACAAAAAAACATTCAAGTTCTGAGCCCATTTGCTGGTACCTGGGCAAAACATGCCAGGCATCTAATTATTTTAAAAGTGAAATTACTCTAATTCGATCACTTCAAAGCTTGCCTGCTCCAACAGGAGACGGGAGCCTCAGGGCTCCAAGCATCTTTGTGCTGTTTGATGAAATCATTTCAACTTGAAACAAGATGTAAGGCTCTAGGTCGGTAGCTGGCATTCCGACACCTGGAGCAGCTGAATTCATGTCTCAACGGGCAAATGCAGATTTGTGTATTCGAATGGTAATTATGGTAATAGGATGAATCATGTTTTTGAAAACTGGGGTTGGAAGGAGGGGCGTCATTCTGACCCTCTCGTTTCCAGCTGGGGCTAGTCTCTCGGCCTCATGGAGGAAAACAAAATTGCCTGATAGGAGACTGGCATATGTAAATACACCTAGTACCCAGCCGGCCCACGGGAGTTCGTGCTTAGCTAAATGCACTGATTTTTCCAAAAAGAGAAAGGGCTTTCTGCTAGTCTTGCAGTTAAAGTGGAGGCCCATATTCAAAGTTTATCAGACCCTCTGATGGGCATCTCCTGACTTAACTATGAACTTGTGGGAAATGGTGCTTACCACTAGCTGCTTACCTTCCCTAAAAGGACATGATTGCAGACCAATCCTCTTATGATGAGGTCAGGCCAAGGAGCTATCCGCCTTTGCTCCTCCCATCACTGGCTTACCCTGGATGTCTGGGGAGAATTGTGTCCTCAGAATGAAAAATGTTTTCTTTACCTGTTCTTTCTCTAGAAAACAAGTTTAGCTGACTCAGTCCTTAAAGCATCTTCAAAATAAATGTCAGCTTTTCACCTTGAATTAGTCTAGACCCTGTAAAAAGTACTGTGGAGTACTGTTTTCTGACTGTTAATGAGAAATAGAGAAATCAATCACTAAGTGGGGTGAGGATTGTTTGAAAAAGTCTAAAGCAAAATACGACCTTTAGAATACTTTCAAAATGTCCCTGAGGCAGAGAGAGCTACATGGACTATCAGAGGATCAGCCCCCTGATCTGGGCCACTGACCTAATCCTTGTTCTTTGGCTAGAATTCAAGCTTAGGTACCCTCTTTACTGTGAAAGTTAAAGGAAGGAGGGAAAACTTAATGAAGACAGAGAGGTATCATTTTCCAGTCTCAGCCAAAAGGGAAAAAAAAAAAAAATGTGTTCTGGGACATGACCTTGGAAGAGTGATATAAAGCAGAGGAATCAAACACAATTTCAGAACAACTAACAACTTTCATTTCTGTCAAAACAAAGGAAGGCAAATCTGAGGTGCCTCTCATTTGAAAATAAATACTATGCTAATGTTTTTCAGGGACAATCAATAAGGAATACTTGCTCTTCCATTTAGCGTTCTGTTATCCTAGCAGACAAGAACTTCTAAAATCGTAGTGATCGTTTTATCTTACACGATTAAGATTTTATAAGAAACTTAGGAGTGTGAGAGTATATGTTCCATCCAAATAGAATAAACTATACTATCTGAGAACATTTTGCCACTTCTCAATAAGATTATAATAATTCTAGCAAGTTTACGGAGTGCTAGAGTACAAATGCTCGAGCTTTGGTCAGGCAGGGCCAACTTGGAATTTCAGCTCTAGTGCTGACGTAACTTTATGCCCTGAAACGTGGATGTCATTTCTCTTGACTTCCCCATCGATTCAATGGGTATGACAACACCTGCTGTCGGGTTGATGCAGGGAGTAAGATAACCTCCGCAGAGTGTCAGGCACGTAGTGGGCATTCCTTTGTACCGTCCTTGGTGAATAATTTCAGCAGAGTCTCATCTGAGAGAGCCAAGCTTATCTGACGTTTACAGCCCAACACAATTATCAAAAAAGAAAGACAAGTTGTTGTATATTTTTTTTCTTTAATGTCTCTTCCTTTTCATTAAATAGTCTCAGAATTTATTGACTCCTATCTGTAAGTTCGCCTGGGAACTTTTCCAAATCTTTAAAAGGTGCCATGTCCTTGCTATTAATTGCCCGTCAGCAGTGAACACATCCCAAGCACAAACACTTCAGTCTTGGGAGGTAGATAAGGTGATGCCACCTTTTTTTCCCCCCAGTTCATGGCCCTCATTCGTTTTCTCACAACGTCTGACAATTTTCTCACAAATAAAAATTTAAGCATCCGCCTCCCCCCCACCAAATAGTGTTGAGGAGCAGAAGTTGCCAGTCACTGAAGTGGCGAGCTATCTCAGAAATTGTATTTATGATTCGTTACCTCAGCTACGCCATCCACCCCTAAAATGGTGGGAACTTCGTGGTGTTTGGTACTGATTTCTCTCTTTGGGGGGGGTTCTATATCTTTACCTTTTTTTTTTGAAGTCGCATCTACTGAAGCCCATATTATTGGCCCTGTTTATTGATGTTGTGTTAAAACTAAGATGAATGCACTTGAGTATCTTTAATATAACCATTTTAAATAGACCTCTCATTTGTTTTTCTGTCCATTTACTCTGCTCTCAAGGAACTTCAGGTAAGATGATGCTATCTTTAATTTCGATATGCTAAGCAGATGTTTTGCATCATTGCAGACTTATAACAACATAATTGCTTTTTTCCTCCCTTCTAGCGTACGTATGCCTGTTTGCGTGCATATTTACATTGAGATGTGTGTGATACAAGAAGGATTTTTCTTTGTTGCTCCAGTATGGAAATATTTTCTAAAGTATAAATACGAGACAGTTTTAAAACCTTGACATGCCTCGTCTAGAAGCTGCATAAGTGTATCTCCTGAGCAAAACTGAGGTTTTAAATATGAAAACCTATGGAAATTTTACGATTTCTGAGAAGGCAGCTGTCCGATTGGATTGGTTCTGTGGTTAAATTCTTTTATTATTGGTTCTGTGGTTAAATCACTTATTAAAAGTGAAGTCAACAAGCTGCCCCTAACAATATACCACCAGTACTTCCAATCAGATCCTTCCCAGGCATGAGGAGCTATATCTGTATGGCGACTATATAAAGCTTCATCCAAATGAGAACCATTTCTCAAGTAAAAGGAAGTTAATAATAACTGCACGTAGACAACAGGCATAAGCCAGGACCATCGTGGGCAGACTGACCTATGAGCACCCTACTATGCCTGTGTTGTGTCAGACTGACTGTGAGAAGGTGTACATTTGGGGAAATATATTTTGACCACACTACACCTACATTCTTTCAACAATAAACCTTACTTGACAGGGTTCTAGTATGAAAAAAATTATTTTAAAGAATATTATTTCTGACATTTCTAGAATGTTCAGTCACGAATACTTTGTCATCTCAGTATAAATCCTGAGTAGGTATTTGAGTTTGATAGCTGACAGATGCAGATTGTCTTGAATAATTAGCCATCTCCTGAATTTCTCACACATAGAAAATCTGACATAATCAGTAAAACACTGTTTTGACCTTTGACCACGTAGGTTGACTTTGAATGACCACACACGTGAACTTGAGCTCAACTATAGCACTATTGACTTTTTTTTTAGTTTCATCCTTTTTTTTATTATTGAGCCATAATAGACATATGTAACATAATATTACTTTCAGGGGTACAATGTAATGATTTTATAGTCATATATATTGGAAATGATGGCCATAATAAATCTAGTTATTATCCTCACCACACAAAGTTACAATTTTTTTCCTTAGGATGAGAATTTATTTGTTTTATAATTGGAAGTTGGTGAGCACTATTGACTTTTAATAAGCATACACTTGACCTTGAGCTAGACTATAGATACCCCTATTATAGGTGCACTGTTGCATCTCAATTCTTGAACCTCTATCAGGGAGACAGTTTCAAAACATTCACCTCTGATGGAGATACTGCATTCTCAGAACAGCCTTCCTACCCCTAGTTCTCATGCCTTGAGGTGCACTCAGGTCTTCACCAGAAGTAAAGTCCTATTAGTAGGAACAGCAATCCATGCCCAGGGTAGCATTCGCTCACCTGAGACATCTGTATTTTCCTGTAAGCTCATGGTTCTTCTCGGGTTCAGCATGCAAGACTTCCAGAATTGTTGCCTAAGATAGTTTATCCAACCCATTCACTGATTTGGTGCCAGAGAATCAGCTTTAAGAATTAGGTTTTGTATTCGTATTTGTTTATCTTTCCCACTAATTTGCACATTCTCCTTTTTCTCTGTATTCTTATTCTTTTCATCTTTTTAATTTCTTCACACATAGCATTTTCTTTTTCTTTTTCTTTCCAGAACTCTTGCCTCTTCCACATTTTTCTGTGTTTCACTAAATAACTATTTTAAAATCCCAACACAACAGTTAACCTTTTCCACTAGGAAAAAAATTATTTGGTGACAATTTATCATAACAGATACAAATAAAGGTGTAGATACAGATGAAACTGTAGCTGAATACAGCTACAGTCCTAAGAACAATCCTCAACATCATATAACATATCACAATATATCACATATCACATATAACAATCCTCAACATCATGTAACATATCACAGTATATCACATACCACATATAACAATCCTCAACAACATATAACATATCACAATATATCACATACCACATATAATAATCCTCAACAACATAATAATTTTTGTATCAGATCTAGAATGCGTTTGGGATTCTTATCTATTGCCTTCTACCACGAATAGCCAAAAAAGACTTCAGGAGAGCTAAAGCATCTGTTACATGAGAGATCTATAAGAATGGCAAGCTTTGCTTCAATAGGATCCAGAAGAAATAAATCCTTAAACCAAAGGAAGATTAATAAGTTTAAAGTTCATAATTTTAACAGTGATTTTACATCTCTCATATTATATGATTATGCTACCCACTGAGCTCCCACAAGAAAAAGTTACTTTATTTCAGCAAACCATCAGACAGTGTCTCAAATGACTTTTTTTTTTTAAAAGATTTTGTTTATTTATTTGACAGAGAGATCACAAGTAGGCAGAGAGGCAGGCAGAGAGAGAGGGGGAAGCAGGCTCCCCACTGTGCAGAGAGCCCGATGCAGGGCTTGATCCCAGAACCCTGAGATCATGACCTGAGCCGAAGGCAGAGGCTTTAACCCTCTACGCCACCCAGCCGCCCCTCAAATGACTTCTAAACGAAAGGATTCTGGGCTAGATTGTGTTCAGATTACCTATTTATATAGGTTAAAACTTATCAAGGGGCCGGGGAAGACTTCTCCTCCTTTATTCCTGTTTAAATAGAAAAAGTAAAACTCAAATTACTTTCTAGGGAAGACTTTTGTTTGTGTCGGGCAAATACACTTATTTAATATCAGATGGTCTGTGAAGAAAGTCTGGGGTACAAGAAGCTTTGATACCTGCATTGCCACTTCAGGTCTTGGAAACGAAAGGTACAAGTCAGCGTTAGTGCTGACGCAGGTACCAAGTCGATCATCTCAGGTCCGGGAAAGCAACTACATTCTATGTCGGGACAATTATTTAAAGATGAGCCTAAAGCAAAAGTTAAACCACGCTGCCCTGGCCTCTGCATAGTGCATGACCGTCAGACTTCGCCCCGCTGCTCTCAAATATTCTTTTAACTCTGCATTTGATCTGCGAAAACCGCTGTAGCAGGAACAGGCTGGAATGTTTACCTAATACTCTCCTACTTAATACTCAGAGGATGTGGAATGTGCTACAGCATAGCCCCTACTTTTTCTCCTTCTGAAAATAGTACTAAATGGGCCGGGGAGGGGCCACACCTCTTGGGAGGTTGTTTTACTAGAAATGGTCTCTTACTTACTGATTTTTGGACACTTGGATCATTACAGAGTGGATCAAAGTCACCTTTTTTTTAAAAAAACATGATAATACCCAAGAGAAGTGTGTAATCACTTCTACCTATGATTCAATATGCGTTTAGGTGAAAATAGTATGCTTTACTACCTTTCACATCACGTAGACAAAATGTTTGGTACCAAAGTAGACGAGAGCTTGGGAGTTCATAATGAAAGCATTTATTTCTAAGCTATGACTAATTCAATGTGTGAAGGTGTGAGTGCAGGAAGATTCTGGCATAAAAACTAGCTGATGGTGTGATTTCAGGGTGAGAGCATGGACAATTTCAACTGGGGAGTGCGCAGGCGTTCTCTGGACAGTTTGGACAAGTGTGATATGCAGCTTCTGGAGGAGCGCCAACTCTCGGGAAGGTCTCCCAGCCTAAATAAAATGAACCACGAGGACTCCGATGAATCCTCCGAAGAGGAGGACCTCACAACCAGCCAGATCCTGGAGCACTCCGATCTAGTAAGTAGGCCTACCTTCCCACCATGGGAAATGGGAGACTTATTTTTGTAATTGAGGTGGAAGCATGTTTTCCAGGTGCCGCTAAAGAAACTTTGCACAGCTGCTAAACTTAACACCCCAAATGTCAGGGGGTGTCTAACCAACGGTAACCTGCCTCTTGTCTATAGGTTGCAAATGGACACAGATACCAGGGTATTTGTTAGGAGCCTTGAACACCATCAGATCTGTTAAGGTCTGGACTTTTCCTCAAATACCTTTATGAGGCTGGACTCCTTTTAAAAATGCATGAGACATGTGAAGTTTTTAGGAAATATAATGGACATTTGGTTGGGGTTATCTGCAAATAAGAGTGTGTTTTAAGAGTTCTGTGCCTTGGAGTTTGGGGGTGTAGGGGAGAGTAATGAAACAGGAAGGGATGGGGAGGGAGACAAACCATAAGAGACTCCTAGACTCAAGAAATGAACTAAGGGTGGCCGGCGGGGGGTGGTGGGGTAGGGATAGGGTGGCTGGGTTGTGGACAATGGGGAGGGTATGTGCTGTTAAGTGCTGTGAAATGTGTAAGCCCGAAGATTCACAGACATGTACCCTGGGGCAAATAATACATTATATGTTAATAAAAATTAAAAAAAAAAAAAAAAGAGTTCTGTGCCTTAATGCCCTACGCTAGCTGTTGGGTTTAAGTTCTAACAATAGTGAACAAGGCACATTGAATAATATCTCACCAAAAACAAGCTCGCACAATGGTCTGTATTCTTACATAAAGGATCATTTGAGCTTTTAAAGAAACTCCACACTGTGTTTTCTTTTCTTTGCTCTCTCTGCAGATCATGACTCGCTCCCCTTCTGAGGAGACGAATCCCATGGAATCGCTCAGCACAACCTGTGACATGACCCCTGCGGACCCTCATTCCTTTAACACCAGAATGGCTAGCTTCGAGGCATCTTTGTCTGATATGAATAACCTGCAGATTTCCGAGGGCTCCAAGGTGAAGAGATTTGGGCAATCATGATCATAGTTTTCTTAAAGAAAAAGTACTTTCAACTTTCTGAGAAAACTTCGGGGGCTCTAAGTGGAGGGACTGTATCTTTTTTTCTTTTTGACTTTGTTGAAATAATTGAATTTGTGCACCCGAGCCTATGTTGGGAAGTTGTTTTACCCTCACAAATGAGCAGCCATTTTCTTGTTGGTTGAAAGAGATTCGCTTTGAGGTCTCATTCACATGAGACATTTTGCATTTTCCATATACCAGGAATGCTGCTGATTGCTGGTAAAACAAACCGGTGTATGTCTGAGATGACTATGACTTGGAAACTGCTGTTCTTTGTCATGACTTTTATAAAACAATATGCTAAGTGAGATGTGGGAGTCTGCATGTACTTGGGAAAATTCTTTCCTATGTAGGAACCAGTTACACAATTTGTCCAATGATTCCATTCTGGCCTTTTGGCATACCACTGGAATTTTCAGTGTTAATCACAATATTATGCCAGAGTTAAACAAAACTGTCCTAGCCAGACTGAGGAGAAGAGTAAGTAACAGATACCATTTTCTTATTTAAAAGGTCAGGTCTTTTAAAAGCTAACAATGTATGCTGCATTTGAAGTTAATTTTATCAAAATCTCCCTAAGATATCCTAATCCTAAAACTAGCCACTTCCACACATAAGTGCCCATATATATGCCCCTTAGTACAGAATTTTATTTTCTTATATCACAAATACCAAAATAACCTATTGTTGGTAGTAGGTGTCCTTTATCCTGAGTTTGCTACGGTAGTATAAGTTTGAAAGAGAAAGTTATAAAATGATTTTTAAAATGTATAAAAGTATATTCTTTCTGATACTTCTAATGGAAAAATATATATAATACTGGCTGTTGTGTATTCTTCTATAGTGCACTTAAAACAGATGTGAGGTCCAGGGAAATCAAAGACTTTCAACCAAGGACAACCAACCAAATCGTAATCACTTAAAAATGTTGAAGCTTAAAAAATTATTTCTAAGGGAGCCTCAGTGCAAAAGGATTACAGTCTGGATTCTCAGAGTCACAGACTCCCTTTTTTAGCCAAAAAAAAGGTCCAGAAAGGAAACTTGTCTGAGATTAGAATGCCAGAATCCTAAGATTAAGAAATTAAATTTCATGGGGAGGACATCACAAAATAAACGTGATGTTATTAGCCTTTGCTATTTTTCAGTCTTAGAATAGTGATTTTCTCAACTTTTCAATTTTGATTGCTAAGTTACATAGATTTCTCATAGAAAGAGTGGTACTTTCCTGAGTGGCGACGTATTTTAAGAACTCACGCAGGAATCATCTAATTCAATCAAGGAAAGATAAGTCTAATTTCTGAAAGGCTCTCTCTGTTTTCCACCTGAGCTGGGCTTCTGCAATGTCCGATATAGCTGTGATGTTAGAAAGGGAAAATGAAAGACATTTTTGTGAGAACTCAGCCCTCCCCTAATAGAGTCAGTTTATGTACACTAATAACCCAGACCAGTCACCGGCGGCCAGTCTCATTGGCACCACTATAGTTTTAAAAAGCCGGAAAAAGCAGATATGAATAAGCCTCTGGAACTCAGTATTTATGAGCAATTCCTTCAAAGACACGAGATATCTTGTTTCCCGAACATATCTTTAAACACCCCCTCTTAATTTCTCTATTAATCCTAGATTCAAAATTCCAACTGGGTGGCCAGCCAGCAACCCGTGATAATGCTCGAATTCATATATATTTCCTTTTTGGCTGGCTTTGGTTTTAAGAAAATGACTCACTGAAACATGTGCGTGTGATGTCTTCCTCTCCTCTTCTGGTCTGTAACTCAGTTGCCTTCCTTCCTCTCCTAAAGAACAGTCAGTTCCTCAGCTGAGTCCCCCGGCCCACATTCAAACCCTGCCTCCTTTTCCATTGCGCTTGCTGTGTCTCTCTCCTACCCCTCACTGATCCCAGCTCTGCCTGACCCAGAGCCCTTGCATTTCACTGCTCATTCTACAGCAGTGTGAGAGCCTCTCCTATCCATTATCTTCGAGGGGATTCCAAGAGCAAAGCATGTATGTAAATGGGTCTTAGAGGATGTCCAATATGGAAAGGCCTGTCAACATGGTGGGTTCATTGAACAACCACTCATACATCCTGCAGGTATACCTTGAGCATTTACTGTACCAGTCACTGGTGATTCTAAATTCCAGTTTCCACAGGCAAGGGAATTCTGTATCAGAGTGTTCCCTCTAGATAAGTTCACTTTAGAAGGCAAGATTCTTGCCTCGGTGGAAAGAGCTCTGAATCCAAGAGCCCCGATTTATCTACTTGATGAGAGGCAAGTCTGTTCCCCACACATGAATTTCCTGTAAAACGGGAGGGCTAGACCAAGGGGTCTCTGTGGTCTTTTCCAAGTTGAGCTTTTATACGCCCGTGATCATGGGTTAAATATGGCAATCTACTGGGAGCCTCTTTAGAAACTATTATCGGGGCACCTGGGTGGCTCCGTGGGTTAAAGCCTCTGCATTCGGCTCAGGTCATGATCTCAGGGTCCTGGGACTGAGCTCTAAGTTGGGCTCTCCACTCAGCAGGGAGACCCTCTCTCTCTGCCTGCCTCTCTGCCTACTTGTGATCTCAATCTCTCTGTCAAATAAATAAATAAAATCTTAAAAAAAAAAAAAAAAAGAAAGAAAGAAAGAAACTATTATCAGGCAAGACTGAAAAGAAGGTAAAGAATGAACAATACTTTGGAGAATTCCCCAGTCCAGTTATAGAAAGTGACTGTATTATAGCCCGAAAAGCAATGCCCCTGATTCCTATCACTCTCGGGATCTCTTTTATTTCTCCTTTAGTTGAATAGATTTTCCCAAATATATTCTTACATGGTAGGGGGATTCTTTCCTCTTTTTCTTCTTCCAGGCTGAAGCCGTCCAGGGGGAGGAGGACACAGCCGTGCAGGAGGATGATCTCTCCAGTTCGCTCAATGAACTCCCAGCAACCTTCGAATGCAGTGGTAGCTTTAGCTTGGATATGACTGAGGCAGAAGAAAAAGGCAGCAGAGCCCTGGACCAGTTTACTCTTGCAAGGTAAAGAAGCCCCTGGTGGAAATGAGTGGTGGCCGCGTACTTGGCGCGTTGCATCGCATTCACTGTATCTGGAGTGCGAGGTCACACGGCATGGCCGGGACTTCCTAATGAAGAGTCCGGGGGACTTCTGACTCTGAAGGCTCTCAGCTGGTCAGAGTCCTCCTGCCTAGGCGCAAGGCCTGCTGTGGAACTGAAAGGGTCACTCAGGTAGGGACTCCTAAAAGCCATAGAGTAACTCAAAAGCCTGGGGACGTGGTCCAAGTCTTGCAAGCTTTAAAGATAAGCAAGACTGGCAAACCTTGGAAAGGAGGAGTTCTTTCCACTTCGAGTTAAAAGACAAGAACAAGAGGCTCTTTATAAGTTAAATACTTACTCTTTTTTTTTTTAAGTGGGTGGCTTTCAGCCTAGTGGCTGATGTTTCTGAGACTAGTGAGACATAGAGAACGTGAATAGAAAAAAATAGAGAGGAATAGATAAAAACACTAACGCAGGGGTGCCAGGGTGGCTCATTCGGTTGAGCGACCTGCTCTTAATCTCAGCTCAGGGCTTGATGTTAGGGTCGTGAGTTCGAGCCCCATGTTGGGCCCCATACTGGGCATGGAGCCTACTTTAAAAAAAAAAAAAAAAAAAAAACTAATGCAGCGTCTAGAAAAAAATCACAGGTGTTAAAGCTAGAGATTTACTTCTGGAGAAGAAAGTCAGAGTCCTAAAATCTCTGTAATCTCTCTTCTGAATGTGGAAAAGAACTAAGGAGCTTTTGATAAGGCTAGACAAAGACCTTCTGTTGTGGTGAGCAGTATCTGTCCTTGGAAGGAAAAGCTGAAGGTAATAGTACCTAGAGAAGAACCTGACCTTTCGCCTGTGTTCATTGTCTCTCCTTTATTCATCCCTCTCGGTGTCTCTCACCCTGCGTTTCTATCTTTCCATTTCTTTTTTCTCCTTCCACCGTCCCCTCCTGGGCGTTCACGCTTGTGCAGCCATTAATACTCTCCCCCGCAAAGGACAAGTGAAAGGTTTCCAAATTTTGTTCTCATAGTTGGCAATGAAAACTGAAAAGGCACAAAAGTGCCAAAAGGAATGTTTGGGGCGCTGCGGCTGGGAAAGCGGGACCTTCAGCGGCTGGAGGCCCCAGGGACAGGACCCTGCTCGCTCTAAGGGAAGTCAGAGGGGGAGAAAGCCCAGCAGTTCTGGAGGCAAAAGTCCTCTTTCCTAGATTCAGGAGAGATTGGGGAAGATTGGGGAAGGAGAGCGGAGTCCCGGAGGCCGGACGGTGGACAGGGAAGGATGAGGACGGCACTGGGTGACACGGTTGTTTCCTCGTTCCCAGCTTTGGAGAAGGTGACAGGGGGGTCTCTCCCCCGCCCTCGCCCTTCTTCTCCGCCATCCTTGCCGCCTTCCAGCCGGCGGCCTGTGACGACGCAGAGGAGGCCTGGCGCAGCCACATCAACCAGCTCATGTGCGACTCGGACGGCTCCTGCGCCGTGTACACCTTTCACGTGTTCTCCTCCCTGTTTAAGGTACGGGGCTCCCGGTCAGAGGACTGCGGCTCGCGCGGGGTGGCCGGCGAGCTTCCGATGGCTGTGGGGGTGGTGGTCTCCTTCTGCGTTTGTACTGTTTTCTGCTCCAGGCACCCCCCGGCTGCCTCTGACTCTAGCCTTTCTTCTGTTTAACGGTGATCTGCTCAGCCTTGCAAGCTGGTATTGCAAAGGCCTTGACCCCGGAGGATGTAGTCTCCCTGCTGGACCGTCCGCTTTTGCCGTTCTGGCTTTTGTGGATGTCATCTGTCCCAGGCAACCGTGACGCCGGAACCAGCGAGGTCTATCTTCTGCCAAGCCTAGCCTCATCCCGTCTTTCCTCATAGACACTTCCCCTATCTCTCCCGTTTCTTCATTATCCGTGTTTAGCCTTTCGTTGCGAACTCCTTAAACATGTTGTAGATGCTTCTGAACACGTGAACCATCATACTTTGCTTCTCGGGCGTGAATCAGCCCGCTAGTCGGTCCATACAGGGTCTGTGCAAATTGGAAACAGAGGCCCCTTCCTCTGGGCCCATGCAGTACCAAGTGTGGCCAGCAGAGGGCAGGCTGGCTCCCAGGCTGCCCTGGCATCTTGCCCACGGCTCAATGTAACAGTCTGTGCGGACACCTTCAGATTTCACTTGTTGTCCGCAAACACACTTAAACAATGACTGAACCAAAGAGATGGGGGGAACTCAACTTTCTGAGGGGTGCTTTAAGGTTTATTTTGATGACTGCCTATCTCTTGGTGTGCAAATTCCTATCAGTTCCTCTATGTATCTTGCTCTGAACCTTGCTCCAAATTTCATCAAATGATTAGCAGAGGTCAGAGGCAGCAAAAGAAGAGAAACAGCTTGTTAGGAAGAAACCCCGAAGGTCTTCCATCGGCATTGGAGTTAACTGGCCCTGTGTGCTGAATCTGAAAGCGAGCCTAAGAAAGTAGCGGGGCAGGGATTAATAGTCAGGAAGATGAGGTGACAGGTGAAGGTCAGCTGACATGGAAACATAGTTACCATAGAGTTTAAGAGAAAACTAGTTTCAAAAAACCAGTATGTACAGTACTTTTTTTTTTTTAAATATTCAGAAAATAGTAAAGATTATATACTAGCAATTCACTGTAGTTCACTCAGGGTGATGAGATTATGAGTGTCTTTTTTTTTTTCTCCCTTCTTTTAACTTTCTTTCAAGTACCTATTTTCCTAGAATGAAGATGCCTTTCTTTCAGCACTTTTCCTAAACTTGTATTTGATAACTCACAAAACAGAACTGCCACTAATAATACAGGGGAAACCAGGAAAGGGACGATGTAGTTCCAGCCTCCAGTAGACATGAGTGATAGGCAAAGGAATGGACAGAGGAGGGCAGAAGCCCCTTACCTGGTTTTATGAGCTGAGTCCTGTTGAGTATATCATGAGAGGCAGACTGTAACTTGGTTGGCCTTAGGGATGGGCCCACTCATCGATTCTTTTATTTTTTTTTTTAAGATTTTATTTATTGGGGCGTCTGGTGGCTCAGTGATTAAGGCTCTGCCTTCGGCTCAGGTCATGATCCCAGGGTCCTGGGATCGAGCCCCACATCGGGCTCCCTGCTCGGCAGGAAGCCTGCTTCTCCCACTACCATTCCCTCTGTAAAATCTTAAAAAAAAAAAAAAAAAAGATTTTATTTATTTGACAGAGATCACAAGTAGGCAGAGAGGCAGGCAGAGAGAGAGGAGGAAGCAGGCT